>VZRO01007399.1:1192097-1301857 GCA_013397915.1 Daphoenositta chrysoptera
ATCAGGCGGCGAGGAGCTGTGCTGCAGACGCATCTGGTGGGTTTGCAAGTTAAGCTGTTTCTGCAAAAGCTTGTTGGTGTACCTGGGAAGAACTCGGGGTTAGTATTTCGTGTTTGCGGTGACTACGAAAGGGAGGACCAGAAAAGGAGGCTCTGAGCATAAAGTTTTTCAAACAATCTTCCAGGTGAAATCATTCCTGCTAGTTAGAAGACAATTAGTTTATTAAGGGAAATTTGCATGAGAAAATACATGCTCGCATTCACAAACATCCTGCTTTCTGAATCCCCATTTTCCTCTTGTTTACATGAAACAGATGCATTCATAACACCTTAGTCAGAAAAGAGCATGGTTTTTCCAAAAGAAAAACAAAAGGCCCAAACATACAGCCCATATGTGAGTTTGGCATTTTCTGAAGCTCCATAAGGTTTATGCTCACTTTCCTTCTCTTTAGTATCATGCAAATTGGAAGAATTGACATAGCTAAAAAAATTTCTTCGACACTTCCACAAGGTTCACATGAAGTAAGCTAGAATGTCCCATCAAAACTCATTGATTCAATGCTTTTGATTTGCTGTTTCAAACAATGGCAAGCTTATTAGTTTTGCTTGGTGTACTTTACTTTGCAGTTTGTTGTACAAATATGGATCACCATCTGCAGGAACAGAGCTCACATCAACTTCTGAACCTGAGTCCAAGCATGATTGATACCTTTGGCATGGTCATAAAGCAACTAAATGCAGTGAGTCACTTTTTAGAAAATGCTGAAAGTCAAATTTATGATTTTCTTTTTTCCCCACTAAATAGACCAGGAAAGAAATCCTCAAGACTTGTAGGGTAATTGTCCAAGAGTGTAACTCTCTGATGGAGCTCAGAAGCTAACCTTATTCTCCTGAAATCAGTTGCATTGGAATGCCCTTGCAGATAATTAAATGTGATTGCATAAGTTGCACTTTTCAAGGACACACTTTCTTCAAAGTACTGGAGAGGGCAGCAAGCTGCTTCTGTACCCTAGACCTTATCTGAAATCACCCTGACACTTTTCTCGCTATTTCCTGGGAACACAGAAGTAGTAAAGTACTTCTGAATAAAACCAGAATGTTATTCCTTCAGTACCAGTGAAGCATTTGGAGTAGACTTCCCTTCCCTTCCCTTCCCTTCCCTTCCCTTCCCGAACCTCCCCTCCCTTCCCCTTTTTTCTTTTCTTTCTTTTCTGATTGCACTCAGCTTGTTGTTTATCAGTCCAACAGCTTGTCACACGTTTTTTTAAAAACTCAGAATGGCAAGCCTTGCGTTAGGGATGCAAGCCAAGAACAGCTTAGAAAGTATCACTGCTAAATACACTCCACTTCTCTTGTTTCAATTATCTAGAAATCAGAGATGTGCAACAACGAACAGGAGAAGAAACCTTTTATCTATGAGAGAGCCTCAAGTGACACACAAGTCCAAATTAATAGAGAACACAGTTTTACAGAATATTTGCTAGAACTGTGCTGTGGGCTGATTTGAAACATACTCTTCTTTTAACATGTGAAGTATTTGTCCTAGGGAACAGACAAAATGTTGAGCTTGGGCTTTGCAGCAGTGACTTCATCATTCTGGCTTAATTCTTCAAAGAGTTTAAGGATCCTTGTGCTAGGAAATGAGTGCTTAACTTAAACTGTGGGTAACTTCTCCCTCTTCTTTTTCTATAAAAGCTGGTATTTGCTATAGATACCAACTGAACATATTATTAGCTTTTTTTTTTATTAGTTGTATCTGCAGATAAATTTAGCAAACTTGTCTTATAGGCTGTTATGAAGACATAAAATGATATGAAGCAAAGACATTTCAAAACCAGTGGGAGATTGTGTTGGCTTGTCTCTGCCTCTGTGTAATCTCAGTGTTTGGTTTTCATTACTATATCCAGGAGACTATTTGATATGGAAAATACAGTGTGTGTTGCCTGAACCGTGCTGCTAGGATGGAAACAAGCTCAGGCTGTGAAATTGTTCACACGGTTCCTCTTGGTGCCATGTAGGGGGTATGTGCTGAAATAAAGCTGAGGGTCTGGGTCTAAACCACAAAAGCTGCAACTTCAGTTACCACTGCAGGGCTGCATAATGAGATGTGGATCCAGTCACAGAAGTGACCTTGTCATGTGATTTTCTGTGTATTTCAGGGTGACATAAAAAGTAGTTGGAAACTTGCAAAACGTAATTCAGAATTCCAGAGTTTTCAGCTGTAATATACCTATGTAGATGGAAAAGTCTTACAAAAACTTCTTTGAAGTGTTCAAAAGATGTCTTAGACCCACTAACAACAGAAATATTTTTGAAGTAGAGAGACTTTTATGAAAGTACATATTAAGTTTCGGACAGTAATTTCTTGAAAGACAATTTCCAGAATGTTTTAACATTTTAATTATAACCATTTATAATATGGTCCAAAACCATGTGATTTTGAAGTAATCAGATTCACTTCTCTCACAAAGTTGCACGTAGGATAGCCACAGAGAGTTGCAGCTCTTGCTGCTCTGTAACACACCTCTAAGTAGGACACTTGGCTGCTCCTTTATTTCTGTAGCACGTCATATATATAAAATATTATTACTACTGCATGTAATGTGCCTATGCATGTTTTTATATATGCACTTAAAACATCATCAATTTTTGAATACGCTAAATATTTCAATATTGTGTGCTTGTAGGTCTGTATGTATATACGTACAATTTTTTTTTTCTTAATATAATTGTCTTATAAACTTTGGAGACTTATGAATTTTAGTGGAATACATCATTATTTATGTAGTTAGGACTCTTTATTTGCAATTAGTAGTTGCTGCAAGGTCAAAACATTAATAAATATTGGACACCACGTTAGCTTTCCTGCACAGCAAACATATTTCCACACCTAAGAGCATGGATACTAGGAAAGAGAGAGGGAGGTAGATTTTTTACAGGAAAGAAGGAAAAAAAAAGGTATCTAAGTTGCACCACCTCTCTTCAGAAAAACTGAAACTATCATCCAAAGGAAATGGACGCTGAAAGACCCTTTGGACATTTGCCTTGTTTATACCTGCTGCCAGTTGCTGACCTTGCTGGAAAAGCTTAGGAGCCTTTTATCTCCCATGACACAAGAGTTCATTATTCAAGAGACAGCTGGGTAGACAAACTCAGTGACTTCCCAGATGTTCAGAAAGGGATTTATTTCTGCACCAGTGTCAGGACCAGAGCAAATCCAAAACGGGGAAGGTTCAGCAGCTGCCCATCTTGGGCTCTGGATTTTAGGCTCTGTGTCCTTTGCTCCACCTACCAAAGCAGCTGGTGCAGCCAGAATCATGTATGCAAGTTCTGACACCTCTACCACATTTCCTTCTAGTTCTTATGTATGTTCCTCCCCTTCCCACCATTCCCAGTCTCTGTCAGTAAACAGTGCCAATGTGAATGGGTTTCACACTCCCTTTCACTAGAAAATACCTTCCTTTTCCTTGTCATAAGTCCTACATACGATCCTCCCCAGGACGCTCAGGACAGGCCCGCTGTATTTCAGTAATCAAGGCAATTGTTCTGGAAAACCTTCCACACAAAGGCTCAATGACTGCCCATTTTAGGTGAGAAGTAATGACGTGACTGCAGCCTTCCTATTTCCATGACCTGCTGAATTGCAGAGCAGGTGAGCTGCTGCCTGAGGCTGGGGACAGAGAAACAGTGTGCCACAGCCCTGCCTTCAAGTACCCAATGTGTGGCCAGCCTGAACTGTCGCTGCAGGACAGCTCGTCCCTACACCCAGACACAGTCTTCTGTCCAGGCATATTACTAGGAGGCAGCACAGAAGTCTGCTGCCTCACCTATCTAGTTTACCAGCACAAAACAACACCCGCCCAGAAATCAAAATTTGTCCCCAGGTTTGGGAATTCTGTTTTCTAGGGCAAGAAATGACTGCTCTGAGTTTCTTTATCACATTCACGTCTACAGCAGCTCTTAATGCTGCTTGAGCACCTCTGTGGTTAAATGAGACTGACGGAGCTAAATGAAGAAGCAGCTTGCTCCTTCCAGTTGTGCAAGAGAGAATGGGCTGATGGACAGCTTGGTGGTCTCATTTCTGCTGGACAGTGAAAGTTCCTTTTAACTGATAGCAGATGTATAAAAGAATCATTGGGAATGTTAATGACAGGTTGGCAGTGGATGGAAGGTTCTGGTGTCCGGGGATAAGGAATCACAGTGGTGTCTTCTGCTTTTGCAGTTGCCCATAATCTCCTTATTTGCCAAACCCCATGGGCTTCTTCACAGGGAGCTTTATAAGGGAGCTGAAAACAAATAGTACCTGGAAATTATCCAGGAGAGTCATATGAAGAATAGGAAGCAGGGAGGAAAAAAGCTAGTATCAGAGATATAAATGTGGTCTGAAGGATGTTAGAAGAAGCCAGGTGACAAATGGCATAGCTAGCAATGGGTGTTCCTTGGATGCTCTTCCAGTCTCCAAAATCTGGGCAAGTGCTCTGGAAGTGTTATGAGAATGAGCTAACATGAGACTCATACTCTCTTACAGTCTGGACAGGAAATGTTCTTGCAGTGTTTTGGCTTCATTCATTGTGCCCAGATGACAAGCAGCAGTGTGTAAAAATGAAAAATAATGGAGTGGAGGTGGGGATAAACACGTTGATGAATGACAGCATTTTGTATCTTAGGAGGGTTTTCTATCTTAAATGGAATATTTGCTCAGGGTCAGAGGGAAGAGCATGAAAAAAACATTTTGAATTGTTCCCACATTGTTGGCTTGTGCTCACCTACCCCTGCTAGGCTTGAGCCGTGAGTGAAATCCCCTGAGAGACCACTTTAAGAATGGGGAAGCCCTCTGAAAGCACACAAGTGTGCCAGAGAAGGAAATATGCTGAAAAACATACAATGTTCTGACAAGTTACTGTTGTGGTCAGCCTGCTCTTTGAAATACTTTTCTACATAAATTCCTAATTGGAAACTTCATCAGTTTGAACAAATAAGCTTCAGAAGTAGGAAAGCTTGATATTTATGGTAGAATACCATGACTTTCCAGCATGGAAAAAATAAGAGAAATTTGAAGGTATAAGTTTTCTCTTCCCTCTTGGACCCCTATGTAAAGATTTCAAGCTTAAGGTAATCTTTCCAGCATTAGTCACTGGGAATTAGTATGTCCTCCCCAGCTGTTACTTGTAGATGCCAGGCCAGACTGTAAAAACTAAATAGACTTCAGTGGAATGCCTAAAATTAATTTTCTCACTCAGATACTTTCATCTTACTAGTTTCATTGTGTTTACAGGCTGGCAGGTTTCCTGAGGGCAGCCATGATTTAGATTTACTGTTCCCTGGCCAGTCTGATTCTGAAAAGTTGTAACACCGGTAATGTAATACTGTTTCCGAAAGGAGTGAAAAATGTTGTAGTCTGAAAAGGAAGCCTCTAAACTCCAATAATTACAGTATATCACATATCTCTGCACCCCATTGCAGCAGCTGAGGTTGCCATTACCTCAAAACAGTTTTGATTCCCTTTCCCCTGTCTCCACCCACTTGTTTTAAAGAAACCAAACTTGCCTCGTCATGCTGGAAACTTGCCTTTAAAAATTTTCCTGGACTTTCTCCTGTCCAGGATAGGCTGGGAAAACAGCTGTGTGATGGTGCAGTGCCTGTTCCTGACTATTTAAAATAAACTGGACATGTCCTGCCAAGCACTGGACAGCTAGATTTTCACTCTTCAACATTTATGGACTCCCATATACATGCTGAGGGACATCAAAACATGCTACAAGCTTCACCAAGAATGATGCAAAATTAAAACTTCAAGCTGCTGAGAGCAGGAGGTCAGAAGCAACACCAAAGTGTTGTTTTTACAGGTAACACCAAGAGGGCAGAAGTTTCAAAGAAAAAATGGGGAGTAAGGAACAAGACAAACACCTCACTTTCCTCTGAGCAGATTGTTCTTGGAGTATCTTTTATCATTATATTTAGAAACTGCTCACAGAAATAATGATTACTGTTATTCTCCCCATACCCGTTAATTTGAATAAGATCCTTTCAAGGATATGAGCTTTTACATTTACTGCAGCTTTTTAGTGCCTTTCCTTTCAGTTTTCCATGTGTCTCTGTAATTATTGCTACTAGACTATTGGAAACCAGGATGTTTCTTAAAAATGCTTTTGTTGTGAGATTGATCACTGAAATGTAAAGATTGTGTTGCATATCTCTTTTGCGTGAATCAGAGGTGTAAATAAATTTATACTTGTAAACAAGAAAAACAAACAGGCCCAAAAGTTCTGAATAACCATGTGGAATTTGATATTGATATGCATGTTTTTATATGGAGATATTCTCTCTCCATCAATGGTAGAGAACTTTTCAGCTTTCTAAGAAGGAATTCAGTAATAATAATTCAAGCTCCTGATGATAGAAATAGAAATTACTGGACCATAGAAATACTTTGAAACTCACATGTCATATTATTCCAGATCTAACTGCTCTCCCTACTTACTGTATCCTTACTGGATGCTCAAGAATCACAGAAGATGTGGGAAGCTTCTAAACTAAAATCCATTTAACTTTTGTTGGAGAAAAGAGCTACTTCCAAAAGAAGCAAGTCAACAGCTTACTTTGATCCTCCACCCATGCAGTTTTTCTGAGTAATCTCCAAACTAGCTTCATATCAAGCTTTAAACTCATTTAGATCAGCTTTGGATCTGGAACTACATTGTGAAGGAGCATATCATGTATCATTGTTCTTCAGACCAAGGAGAAAAAGGGACAGACAGCCAGGTCACAAATGACTTCACCCACTGCAGTGCATGGGGACCTTGGGCCAAGCCTGGATCTCCTCTGCTTCTTCAGGGTTGGTTCTTCTTGGCAGCTGCTGCTGATGCCAAGGGGATCTGTGGGCAGCTCTCACGTGTAAACTGGTAAGCTCTGTCACCTTAATCTGCTTCTAATGGAGGGCTGATAGGTTTAACCACTGCCTCCATTCTCCATGGAAAATGTCATCTAAACACTGGCTTTGGTGTCCAGCATGCTTTAAAGAAATGTAGCCCTACTTTGAGCAGAAGGTTGAACCTCTTGACCTCCTCGAGTTCCTTCCAGCCTGAATTACCCTGTCACTTCTAAGTTTTGGTGGTGACAAGTTTTGGCTTCTTCTGGTGCAAGAAGCCAAGGTCAATTTGGAAAACACCTGGATTCTCTGCCTGTGTCATATGGATCTATGCAAGAGACAATTAAAAAATCACATTGTATGCCCTTTGTGTCTATTGCAAAATACTGGACAAAACTTTTGGGGAATGAGAGCTGTAACATAAAAAATTTCAAGACACAAAATTGTCATGGCATTGCTCCAATGACTTCTTCTTCCTGTGGCACACACAGTGGTGGCATGTCTTCTCTGTCTCTGCACCCTGAACAGTTATGCCATGTATGAGGAACCCCACATCAGGTAAAAATCAGGTGCTCATGAAGACTTGGACACACTGGCATTCACCAAATATTCAACCTACACATGGTTTCTAGAGTGATTTAGCCCCATTTCAGGAGCAGGAAGCTCATGGAGATCTGAGACAGATCAGAAGTGACAATGTAAACAGAGGCAGCACATACCTTACAAATTTAAGCTCCAAAGAAAATCACAAATATGCAATTTCTATTTGCTTCTGTATTTATGGGTTTGGGGATTCGCTTCAGGAGAAAAGCAGCAAGATGGCACCCCAGTGAGAGGTGGGGTAGTATCAGTGCGGCTTGCCTTTGTTCTATTTAATTTAGAACATGCTTGCACATGCAGAGCTTTTGGGCTTGAAAATATCCCTTCTTCTACCTTAGGGATCCACAAAACCTGAAATAACCTCTCCTGGGGTACAAAAGAGAGAGAGGGATAATATTCCGGAGCCTTCGGTGAAATATAATCCTTATTATCCCTACAGTAAAGAGAATAACCCTGTAACTCAAACAGAGAAGGCTTGGAAGAGACAATGATTTTTCAGCTGACCTTTTATTTCAATAAATTATTTTATTTTTTATATCAACACAAGTACAATGTTAAAAAAGTTAATGCTATTGAAAGTGATTAACAAGCACGTCTGACTGAGCATTATGTAAACATAATAAAAGTTGGACTAAGAACAACACCTGTTTTAATCTGTTCTGTTTAATAAGCATCTCTAAAGAGTTCATCCCAAAACCTCATGGTTTTCTCAACTGCCCGTTTGAGGGAGCAGTGCCTGGGAGCCTATGCTGAGATGCAGCATTACTCTCCCGTGTTACTCTGTTTTCAGTACCTTGTGCTTACACGCTGCCAAATGGAATTGCTAGCAAGTGCTGGTAGGCTGTCACTCTGCAGCTTTCATGGAGTTTGTCCTAAACATGGGATACCTGCAGTAGGGTTAAAGGGAGGTGGAGTCCCCTGAAAATAAGAAAAAGCAGGGTATGATCAATCCTCTTCTGGCTGTTTAGTTGCCAATAAAGCCAAGCCCAGGAAAATTGACCATGCATAGCTTCACTATATTCCCAGGCCATAGTTTTGGCTGCCACCACTAAGGGCATCCCAGATAGGAGGTGGAGAATTAGCAGCTGCAGACCCAATTGTGATATTTTTAAGTCCCTCTGGGCACTGGCTGCTCTTGAAGATCACAGAATGACAGTGTGGCTGAGGCTGGGGGTTACCTGGCCTAACCCCTCTGCTCAAGCAGAGCCATCTACAACCAGTTGCCCAGGACCCCTTTCGAATAACTCCAAGGAGGAAGACTTCACAAGATGCCTGAACAACCCTGTGCCAGTGCTTGGTGAACCTGACATTAAAAATATATTTCCTGATGTTCAGAGGGAACCTCCCGTGTTTCAGTTTGCATTCATTGTCCCTTCTCTTGTCACTGGGCACAAACACAAAGTCTGCTCTCCTCTTGTTTTCTACCATTGAGTGTCCAAGGTTGGACTTGGCTGGACAGAAATGAGTATGACCCCATCAGCCCCCAAGTGGGTGAGAACTGTCCTTCAGGAAGTTAACTTGCTTAGGCTTGTTAGCAGAAAATAATTTTTTTTAAGAAAGTGCATCTATTCACTACATAGCTTGAAGAAAAGTTGTCCAAACTTCCTAACAGTTCTATCCACACTTCTGATAGAATCAGGATTAGCCACCACTATTAATTGGTTGTTTCAAGAGGGCTGTAAGCTGACGTTTGCAAGGTCTGTGTTTTTACTGTTAAAGGAGATGGATACCTTGTTCAGAGATAGAAGATGACAGGGATTTCCCAGTCTGCTTATCTGCTGCGGGGTGGGTCTGACCTGGAGCAGGAGTCCGGGCTTGGGTTGAGTTGCAATGACAGTTTTAGCACCCCTTATGACTTGATTTTTCTCAAGCAGTGGAACAGGCTGCCCAAACTTAAATCACCATCCATGGAGGTATTTAAAAGTTGTGGAGATACGGCATTTAGGGACATGGCTGAGAGGCGAACTTGGCAGTGCTAGGTAAACAATTGAACTTGGTCTGAGAGGGCTCTTCCAATCTGAATTATTCTATGATTCTATGAGTGTCTTTCCAAGGGCTCAGATGGCTAACATACTTGTGCCAAAGCAGTCCCCTGCAATTACATTCTATCAGCTTCTCTGGCAGTGTCAGGTGGGTTGGTCTCAGCAGCCAAGCTCCCACCCAACTGCTTGGTCAGTTCTCTCCAGTGCATGAGGGAAGAGAACTGGAAGGACAAAAGTGAAAAAAATTGTTGATGGATTGAAAAACCCAAAGTAATGTTAACAAATGCAAAGGGCTTTGATTGTTTTCATAGTTTTCTCCAGCAGCTAAAAATCAGCAAAAAATGAGTCATCCATATCCTTTTAACATTTCTGGCTTTATCCATTAACTAGACACTGGTTACTTCTGTGTCTTTGTCTGCTGAAGTAAAAGGCTTTTGAAAACCCAGTGTTTTATTTCCATGGACGTGTTAGCAGACTACGATTAAGCTTTTTCTCAAATTTTCTGATTCTCTGTAACTTAAAACCATTAACAACTTCAAGAAGAGATCTCTAAATCCTTGCTTACGGTACCTCTTCGACCCCATCAGATCATTGTATGGCTCTTTTCTATACCTTTTCCATGTCTGAAGTTTGTGTGTGTGTGCATGCCTGAGTGTTGAGTGTGTGATCTTCAAAATTGTCCAGATGCCCGGGATCCAGCTCATCGACATTATGCTCAGAGGGAAATTCATAATTCCAGCTGTTTCACCCTTCTCTTTTTTTATCCATTCAAGAACTATAATATGTCTTTACATTGTAATGTACATTATAATATGTAATGTACATTAATATTAATTATTAATATTAATTAATATTACATATAATATGTAATGTACATTATAATATGTCTTTACATTGACAGATTCCTTCCTGCTGAGCTGAGACTCCTACTTACCACACTGCCACCCACACTGCAGCCCAGGCATTTGTAGGCATGACTTTCAGGACTTCCTTTTACGACCATAGCCATGTACTAAATTGTCACATTGAAGCCTATTTTGCATAAAAAGTTCGAATTCTCCAAACAATCAAATCTCCAGGTTGCCTAAGCAAACATTCATATGTGATTCTGTGTGTATACATAAGCCTCATTTATATTATTTGTATGTATTATGAATTTATATATTTTATATATGTGTGCCACTATACCAAAGAGTCCTCTACATTATTTGCCACCTTGTCAGTTTGTGCCATGCACAACTGTTGTTGACAATCGTTTGTCAGAGGCAGCTCTCCATATGAGTTAAGGACCTATGGAAAAGCTGGGCTGTCATAGCAGAGAACAGATAGATGAAGTGGCAGGAGGTGACAAAGTCCTCATTTTTAGTAAAAATGGAATTCTATTGTACTGTAACTTGGAATTTTTCAAACTTGCACACTTAGCTATTTTAAAGTCAAAAAGCTTAGCAGAAGAGGCACTCATGCACTGGAGCTCTTATACATTGTCTCCTTCATCCTTTGTCTAAGCTGCAGTTCTAAAAGGATATAACTGAACGTATTATAAATGTTTAATTCCCTACAGTTTGTTCAAAGCAGCTTCGTGAAAGCCATCTCCTTGCCACAGTACTGCCCTGCCTTATTTTTCTCACTCACTTTTCAGTCTTTGCATCCAACATTAAGATTTCATCTTCACCTTCCAGAGGTTGCAAAAATATGTTATGTCCTTCATTTTACTGCTCCCTCCTATATTTTGCTAGCTGGATCAGAATCTTGTGCCTGCAGACCTGCAAGAATTTTTGTCTGAACGGCTCCTCAAGCTCAGACCCAGGTACACACTTTGATACAGGATCCAGCCACTAGAGGGGACAAAGCCTTACACTGGTATGAAAGCACCTCAGATGAGCTTTTGTGAAATGCCTCTTTCTGAAATGAGGCTTGCTCTTCGGGAGGAAAGCAGGTTAGACAGGAAAAGAAAAACCTTTTGTTCTGAGACTTTTAGGTTGATGGCACAACAGCTTGTCGAGAGAGGCAGGCATATGTGCCAGGGTGTTACTGCCCTTTGTCAAAGGCAAAGTGTCATCTTTCTCTGCAGGTACCCTGCTAGGAGTGGAAACAATTATGCTTACTTTGGCAAAGCACTTTATGATGCTGGGAGACGAAGGAGTGTCACACAGGAGTTGTAGTGTTAATACTCAGCACTCACCCTCTGTACTCCCTGTCTGCTGAGGGGTTGCTGGCTGTGCTGCAACAGCTAAACCCCTTCCTGATTCTTTAGCTCAGTGCCGTTTGCTTTCTCTCTCACACAAACACATAAACTTCGTACACAACCAAAATGATGTAGGCAAATTTTAAAATTTTAATAAGCCTACTAAGAACTTTTCATGGATGTAAAGGACTAAAGATTCCTGTACTGTGTCTGGAACTGTTTGGTTCCTCATTCTGTGTGGTGTGGTTGTGCTGCTCTATAACCTCTCTGGTTCAATTTGGCTAGGAAGAAAACAAGTAAATTTTGTCATTTATTAACTGGCTGGAGGGCATTCTGGAGAGTTTCATAACCGAGTAAAATAAATTTTAAACTAAAAAACTTGAACAGCTAAGCCTGTGGTTTGAAGGCATTAAATTGGAACTCCAGGGGATGCGCCAGCTTCTGTAATGGCTGTTGAAATGCTGCTTTGGGAAAACATGTCAGGTCATGCAGGCAGCTGCACTTCTGTTGAAAATGATGAAAACTAATAGTACAGCATTTATATTAATGAATATTGGCAGTATTGGTGTGACTATGCTCCTTTGTGGATATGAAGCTGAAGTGGGGGTAAAGAAGCACTAGCCAAACAAGCTAATACACTTTCCAGTTCTATCATTCATTTAGACCAAGAGATTATGGTAAGACTTTCTATGATGCTGAGAGACTGTGATTACTCTTTCTGTGGTGCTGTTAGTGAACTGATTTTCAGGCTAGCAAAACATATGATTATTATCTGGTTAATAAATTCTTGAACATATGACTTGTAAAGCTTTAGTACTGTGCCTTAAAAGGATTGAAAATACTGTGTAAGCTGGGAGCGATCAGCACTCTAGTTCAGACATTCAATAGAAACATTAATTAAAAGACATTAATGGAAAGAAGATAAAAAATGACCCAAGCTCCTTCTTAGCATATAGCACCCCTAGAGCTGGTCTTTAGAGGTAAGGGTCTGTTAAACCCCAAGATAGGAAGGGATGAGAGGGCATTTCTGTATACACTGGGAGAAAAAAGATTGCCTAAAATAATTGTCAGAGGCAGCTCCTGTAGTCATGATTAGCCATAAAAGCAGAAAAGATACAGATCTAAAACTCTCCAGGACATTACAGATACTGATTAGTCAGAATCACAGGCAAGTGGCAGCACTGCAGAAGCCAAGGAAAATTTTCATCATTAAATGTCATCTTAACAATGTGTTTGCTATTTGATCTTTTGGTAAATTTCTTCCATTATTGTGAAACTATGGCTTTTAAGTGTTCCCTTATTTGCAAAGCTTAAACAGTTTTAGGGCTGAAAGATCAGACACAAGGCACTCCATTCCCTGGGGAATGGATGCCTTACAAACCCCAGCTTGAGACCATTGTCATAGTCACCAGCATATCCGAGCTCTCCAAAGGCCAGAGGAAGCACCTAGATGGAAATGGGAATGGCAGTGTTACTGCATAAAAAGTTTTTTATGCTGATCAGAAGACAATGTGATTCAAGACCATGGATGAAATGTCAGTGCCTCAGGGAACAGACTGTGATGGGTGAAACAGCAAAGGTTGCAGTCACATAAGCCAGGACCTGCTCACATGAACAGTCACATTGCATTCAGCACTATTGCACAGGGAAGGCATTGGTAAGCATGGATACATGTACTTTGTGTCGTAAGACACAAATCCCATTTTTATTCCTTCTTCCATTCAGTCTGCAGAGGACTATGGCTGTAAAGGAATATATTATACAGTTGATCGGGTGCTTTAAGTTTCTATTCAATTTTCTGCTCTTTATCCTTCCAGTAACCTCAGGCCTCAGTTGTGATGCCGTGGAGTCAATGACTGCACAGTTTAACATAAAGTTTTTAAGAGTGTCTAAAGTGTGAGGCTAAACATCTTCCAACAAGGTATGAAATAGACAGCTAAGTGTGATAGTGCCACAGAAGGCACTGCACCTTCCTCTGTGTTACCCTCCCTGCCTCCAGGGCTTGGCTGCTCATGCTCAAGGGATTTAAGGCTCAACTTTGCTTCCCACTGGCTGCATAACCTTTGCCAAGGGTGGTGGTGAAGCTGCTGACTTGACAAAAAGCTGTGTAAATGTAGAAAATAAGAAATAAGGTTAACAAAGGTAAAATTATAGGTAGGTTGTCAAGGAATCCCAAGTATGTAAGAGGAAAGATACTGACATGAGGAGGAATAAGCTTCTATTGGAAAGAAAGTGGGAGCTGGTTGCCAGGTTATTGGGTGTCCTTGGTATTCATAGAGCTGGTGGGAAAGACATTGGGTTTTAATGTCAAGGGTTTGCTCTAGAAGTGGTACACTCTCCTAAATGTTACCTAAAGGGCAGCAAAGGCTCCTTGGATTCCTTACAAGAGGTGGTCTGTAGCTGATCACATCATAGCCATGTTTTGTGTGTGCCAGACAGGAAACATTTGCTGTGTACTTGTAAAGTTGTACATATCCTGTTTGCAGAGCCTCTTTGCACCTGACTAGACTACAGACACCTGAGCAAATGGACCCGAAAGAAGGGTGGCAGCAACAGGTAATGGGACCTTCTCCACAAAAGTCACCCCTGAGCCAAGTCAGCACAGGCAGGCTGTATGTGATGCCACCGGTACCCATGGAGGAGGTTCTCACACTGGCTTTGGGGTTCATCCAGCACAGAAAGCCTGGAGTCCCTACCTGGGGGACTTTGATAAGAGCTTTAACTTTTACACCAGATGTTCTGTGCCTTGCTTGTTCTGATTTATTAACAATATATAAAATGATCCAATATTTGGCCATTGCCTTTAAATCACAGGATTTTCCATTCTAAATGACAACCTTTGCATTTTATTAGTGTGGCTTAGTCTTTATTAGGCCTTTACTATGTCCATATATCATACCAACACTCTTAGAAGAAGCTTTTGTACATATTATAAATTACCTTGACAGTGGAATGACCACATCCACTGGCATACTTGAGAATATGATGCTGCTGCCCCAGGTCTTGGCAAGCACATCAGAGAAGGAAGCATTTGTATTGCAGTCACACCAAGAGGGGAAGGTGTGGGCTTGTGGTGTGGGTGCAGATGGGGGTGGCGAAGCCTCCTGAACCCAACAACTTCCGCTATGGCCAAATCTCTGTGAGCCATATGAAGGTGTTTAGCTCCTCTTCCTCAGTTTCCTTATTCCTGAAAGCATGTTTTAATTCCCTGGAGAGACACAAGAATTGATTGGTTAATGTCTGTAAAACAGCAAAGAGAGAAGCACTGTGTAAATGCCATGGTGGATTATTGCTATTCAGTCTTTCAGAGAAGAATCAAACTATGTTTTGCATTTGAGCTCAGCCAGATCTTTGGGGTAAAACTGAGAACTGTGTCTTAAAAATTCAGGAGCTACTACTTAACAGCCTCTGTAAGCACAGCAGGCCAGTGTTTGCCATGTGCCCTGGGCTGCATTTGCCTTATTCACAATTCTTTTTGCTTTACCTGGGAAAACACTATTATGTATTAGTATGATTATCAGGAGTTAAAGAGGCTGGTCAGTATTACCAATTTGTTGCTAATTTCTATGGATTCATCCTCATTTTTCCTCAACTCAAATATTAGAATGCTATTTTTGAAGCCACCGAGAGGAATACATTACAGGTGTAGATTCCAGGAAGACACGTGTTTGCTGAAGTCCCTGACAGCACTGTTTGGCCCATCTGAGCAAGGACTGTGAAAGAACAAGAAATCATGAATGCATACTGAGCAAATTCCAGCAGTGATTCTGTGTCATCTCCTGGCAGTGACAAAGGCTGTCAAATATCTTCATCTACCTACAAGACATTAAGACCATTTCTGGTAGCTTATTATAGTAATTACTTCTTTTGCCTGTGTTGTACAATATGACCACATGAAGCAAATTTCTCATCCTCAAGCCTCAGGCTGTGGATGTTCTGGAGAGGGTTGTTCTGCATTTTGTGGGTCTGGACCACCTGTGATGTGGATAATCTCACCTAAGACTTGCTTCACTGAAACGACCCGAGTGAAAGCTTGCAGTCCAGAGACTGGGTAGCTTGAGATAAAAGTATCCTGTCCTCTGAGACCATGCTTCTACAGGGGATGGGCTATGTGCTCCTTGCAAAAAGATGAATCTGATGTCTCTAGAGGAGCCTGTGTTTCACTAGGAGCTGATGTGACAGGCTTAGCTCCTTGCATATCCACAAATGGTGCTGCCAAGACAACTCTCTCAGGCACACATCAAAAAGGTTTCCAACAATTTGGAGCACGTTCTCCTGCTTCAAGAGCAGCCCATATCCTGAGGCTCACCATCTCCAGCCAGCTGTGCCTCTGTCTCCCATTCTGCTCTCTCTGACCCCGAAGGTCTGCAGAGGAGGGTGCCTCTCCTGCACTTCCCAGTCTAGGAGTGCATTTCTGAAGTGATTACAGTAGGGACTAGATGAGTAGACAAGTAAGTGTATACCACGTCTGTTTTCTCTACCTCTGCCAACTGTTACAACAGCATGAAAATCAATAATTTCATTGTATTACAGAATATTCTGAGTTGGGAGAGACCCACAAAGATCATTGAGTCCAACCCCTGGTCCTGCAATGTTCCCAAGAGTCACACCCTGTGCCTGAGAGCGTTGTCCAAGCACTTCTTGAACTGTGCCAGGCTGCTGCTGTGACCACTGCCCTGGAGAGCCTGTTCCAGGGCCCAGCCACCCTCTGGGTGAAGAAGCTTTTTCTAAACCTCTGCTGACACAGCTTCAGGCCATTCCCTTGGGTCCTGTCACTGGTCACCATGGAGATCAGTGTCTGTCCCTTTGCTTCCCCTTTTGAGGAAGCAGTAAACTGTGATGATGTCTCTTCTTTCAGTTTTCTTGCTTTCTTCCCTGAGCTGATTCTCTTCTTCGGTCCTCCCTCGCCCACACCTCAGTCCATTATGACCTTTCAGTTCTCTGAAAAAGGAAAGGAGTTATGGCACTGAATGGACTTTCTCCTTGCCAGGAGACATTCTTGAGGCACTTGACTGTATCCCAGCTGCTCCATTCCCTGTGTTAACAAAAGCAGGAATGTATAGAGGCCCTGGAAGGGTGGCCCTTCTCTGAGGGGATCAAGGTCTCAGCTCAGTTACGTGACTGTGGAGGAGCTTACTTGTCTTACACGTTACCTTCTAAACCTACAACACGGACTGTAAGTGTCTGAAGTTGGGTGGAAAGTTCAGGTCTGCTGTGGCCTGATACTCAGCATTGCATCAAATGATAGGCCATAGCATGCCAATGAAAGGGGCTGTGTTGATTGAGGCTGGTTTTACAGAGCTGTATAGCCCATGGTTTGACTCTAAAATCACCAAATTGACGTATTTTTTATGGAGAATCCCATTTTAGAAGCAGGTGATCTCACAGCAAATCAAGATGTGGTGCTGCAATGTTCTCTTCAGCTGAAACCATGTGTGGAAGGCATTTCCTAGGATTCAGTATAGAACATCAGTGAGTTTGGATAAAACTGTAATTAAAAACTCCATCGTTAATTCTAGCAAAAGGCTTAGTGTAGAAGTTTTGGATCATAATCTTTATCTGTGGGGCTGACTGGAACTGTCTAAGCTAGCATCTGCCACCTGAAATTTTTAAACTTGGCTGGAAAAAAATTCTAGTTCTGTATTTATATGTATAATTAAGAAGCCTAAATGCCAGAAAGGAGCAGAATTATGCTGCTGATGTTTTCATAAGATTATGTACTATCCTACAGGCTCATTGGCAAAGATAAATTACTTTATCTGGACTTCAATTCTTGGTCTTTTCCAGCATCTGTCTGGCTACTTTTCTGTAAGAGTCCAAACATCTGACCACTTTGTATTGTCATCAATGTAACTGAGTAAAATGCATGTTTCATCTTTACTTTATTAGTAAACATAGCACTAATTTTGAATTTGTCTGATTTTCAAATCAAATAAAAATGCTTTGTACTCATGTCTGTTCAACTTCCTCTGACAATATCAAACTATTGTAACTTCAAACTACTTCTGATTTTGTGCTGGCTTTTTGTACTTTAGACCATCATCTACTTTTTATCTATGTTGGAAATTTCATGAGGATCTTCTGTTTTGATCTTAGTACATTATCTGACACTGCATTGCACCATCTGCTCTCTGAGGCAAAAAAAGTCCTTGTTTGCTTTTCTAGAAGTGTTTTCAACTTCATATGGATAATCAGATGACCTCCCTGACTTTTTTAGTGCTATAAATAATATGTCACAGTCTAATGAAAAAATAATTTTTCTCTACAATTTTTTTACTTGGTGTACGGGTTTAATTGATGAAGCAGGGTGGATCTCTGCATCTACATTGAATTTGTGCAGTCTTTACTGATTCAAAACATAATGTAGATAATGTGGGACAATGCCATATTTTAAGTAATTTGCCAGATGACTACATGGACTGAGGTGTAATTCAGAAGAGTCCTCTGCAGTTACATCCCTCCATGTATGTATTTCATGAAAGATCTTTAAGCACATTATCAGTGGTTAAAACAATTCAGAATTTTTCAATAAGATCCATATTTACTGTCACAGATCAATTCTCTTTTTTACTTTTGCCCCACCAGTCAATGATTTTATTATCCTCTCAGTTAAATGCCAAGTCATCCCTCAGAGAAAAACCAGTTTAGTTTGCTTATGCAAACTTACTCAAACCTCCTTAAATCTGGAAACAAGCTCTGAGATCTGATATGAGTGAGGTCTTTGGTTCATTTTCTGAGACATAATCCAGAAGGCTCACAGACACACAGTGCTGGAAAAAAGAACATTCAAAGACCAAGGCTATTTCATTTTGGGCCAGAGGTTCAGGTCAGAGCCCATTCCACCCAAAATAATTCCCCCTGTCTTCACATTTGGCCTGAGCACAAACAGGGGGGTTTTGCTTTGGAGAAAGGTTATTGCCCTTCTCCCTGACAGTGTGTGCTGGGGCAGAAGGAAACCCAGGTAGATGTGACTGATGACACTCATGGCTTGTGTCGAGCGACGTCGCTGCTTGCTCCGTGCAAGAGCAGCAGGATTCTGTTATACAGCACTATTGAGTGTTCTCCTGCTGTAAGGGAAACCAAACAGCCCCTTTGCCTGCTGGCTGCATGCTGTTGTCCATTTACAGCCCAGGGCTAGTCTTAGCTCTGTACTAGAAATTCATACTGACCAAAACTTCTTGCTGGTTCAAGAACATGTTTGCATACATTTTTGCTTCTATCTACCCTATTGTAGGAGCTCCTTTAGCACAAAATTAGCCCCAGAAGTATCTATTTTACTGCTGGCTCAGTTGTGTATCTGCTTTTTTATCTTTAGGACTAGGGATACATGGAAGTTCTGCTTTGTGCCTCCATTTCCCAAAGCATATTCTGTTCAGGTGTGTGTAGAGTACCAGGTCCTCATAACAGACTCTCTTACAGAAGAATTGAACATAGTCACAGAAAATAATATTCCAGTCTTATTTAAAGGGCTGCTGTGTAAGCTTTAATACCAATAATAATATCTTTCATCTTCAGACATGGTAATATTAGTTATGAAGTCCTTAGGACAGCCTTTCCATTATTGTCCCAAAAGGAATGGTGGCAGTGATGGATGGGAAAGGTAGGGTAGACCACACTGTGCAAAATAATTCAGATGTAAAACATCTGAGTGCTTCCCTACCCCCAGGAAGGATGCAACCTGAGATAGGAACACGTGTGTGCTGATTTAGAATAACATTTCCTTCCTATGTTAGTCTCTATGAAAATGCAAACAGGTGTTAGTAAGCTAGTGTTACATTCTGACAAAATCCCTCTCAACAACAGGCCTGGGCTTGCCCCAGCTCGGGGGAAGGAGCCAGGAGAGATGGAAAATAATAAGTAAGCTCCTCCTCGAGGTGCAGTGCAGCTCACCCAGGTTTTAGGAACCATTGTCTTCCCTTGCTTTGCTTCTCTCCCCTCCATCCCTCGGGTAACACTACCTGTCAGCAGCATCCCATCACAAGGAATGGAATGAGACTCTGGGCTGTGCCAAGAGCTGGAAGTGTGCCTGCTGGTGAAGCAGAGGCAATAGGCTGCTGCTGGGGCTGTCAACCTGACCCTGCTGCCAAGAAAGGATGCCAGGGAGTTCTCCCTTGGGTTCATTTACCTCCCCCAGGTTCAAGCCTTGGCTCTCCTGAGCAGGAGAGCTTGGGACCACCTTTTGTAACACTCTTGCATGAGCCATTGAAGGAGAGGGGAAGAGCAGAGGGGCAGCAGCTCTTTGGCTTGTCCAGCTGTTCACTGGCAAGGTAAGGACCAAGAAGGAGAGGGAGTAGCTCAGCAGATGTTTGGCTTGTCAGGCTGGTCTTGCCTTGCAGCAGGGTGGCACCTCTGTGCTCCATGGGGAACAGGCATGGGTGGCTCCAGACTCTGCAGGTGTATGTATTTGTCAGGAGCACATGCTGTCAAAAGTAGAATATAACCCACCTTCCTGCTTTCCTAAGTCTTATTTAGGTAGAACAACAATACACAGCCACAAATGTATGATAAATGCCCAGAATTTAGCCTGGAAGTCTAGTTTTTAGGGTTTTCGCCTTCCCTTGCAAGTTAGTTAGCTCTCAGCTGCAACAGGGGGAGTTCTGTCTGCAGGCTTCTGGTCTTTATCCACACAGAATCTATGTGGGCACAGCCCCACAAACCTTTCTATGCATCACATGGAATTATTCAACCCAATGACAACCTGCATTCACAAAATCAATTGGTGAGGATTAAATGTTGGTACAGGGTGGAAGACGTGGCCTTGTGCACAAGAGTGGCAGCTGATATCCTAGCTACTTTACAGTGAGACCACTTGCAACATTCAGGGCGGCCTAAAGATACCTGCTTCTGAAAATATATTTCCACTTGAAAATTCTTATTGAGGTATTTTGGGGAAGGAAGAAAGAGCATTACTATCCCAGACCTATGAGTGTAAAAGGACCAAAAGGAGGTCCCCAGTACTGAAACTGGTGGACATCAGGTCTGCTAACGGACTTAATAGAAGTCTTCATTACATAATTTAACTGAGAACAGAATTTAGGCTTGTTATTTTATTACATAAAAACTGACTGGGTCTGGTATGAATGTCTGAACACTCAAGCCAATTTTCCTCCCATTATCTATTGAAAAATGAAAAGTGAAAAGGATAGTGCTTTAATAATATGATTTGTTTTACTCTAATTGAAATTTCTTTCCTTGTGACTGGAGAGAGAACAGGTGCCTAATTAGAGTCCATGATAATTCTCATACAGATATAATTAAGCAGGAAGACCAATAAAAATCTCTTCTTGCTAAACTGTTGCCACTTTGGACTTAGATGTTTAAGTGTACAGAAATAAATCCTTTCCCTGGGGAGCACATGATAACACTCTTTTGGGGAAAAGATTTTACTTAATTATCTTTCCAGTGGCCATGTTACTCGTGAAGACTACAGGCCACCTTGTTATGAAAGAGTTTTGCTATTACTGAAAGATTGTATGATTGTATACAGAAGGTTTTATTTAAAAGTAAATTCTGTAAGAAGTCATTACTTTTCCAAGATCTTCTGGAACTTTTTCTGAAGTACTTTGAAGAAATTTTCTTTTTAATGTATTCATGGAACAACTAGAAATACCTAAAATGGGTCAGACTGTTTGGCCCTGTCCTGAGCAGATGCCAGCTGCCCTCTGAATCTGGCTATTCTTGATGTGCATGGGTAGTGCAATGGAGAGATACAGAATTATACCAAATTTGGAGGAGCTGTGGAGTCCCTTGAAGGCAGAGAAGCCCTTCAGAGAGACCTTGACAAATTAGAGGGCTGGGCAATCACCAACTGAATGAACTGTAACAAGGACAAGTGCTGGATTCTGCACTGGGAATGGGTCAAGCCTGGATGTACAGACAGACTGGGGAATGAGATGCTGGAGAGCAGTGCCACAGAAAGGGACCTGGGGGTCCTGGTGGATGACAAGTTGAACCCAAGTCAGCAGTGCCCTGGCAGCCAGGAGGGCCAGCCCTGTCCTGGGGGCATCAGGCACAGCATGGCCAGCAGGGCAAGGGAGGGGATTGTCCCCTCTGCTCTGCACGGGGGTGGCCTCACCTCCAGTGCTGGGGGCAGTTTTGGGTGCCACAGGGTAAGAGAGATATAAAGCTATTGGAGAGTGCCCAAAGGAGGGCCATGAGGATGGTGAAGGGCCTGGAGGGGAAACCGTGTGAGGAGCAGCTGAGGGCACTTGGTCTGTTCAGCCTGGAGGAGACTGAGGGGAGACCTCACTGCAGTTACAGTTTCATTGTGGGGGGAGCAGGAGGGGCAGGCACTGATCTCTTCTCTCTGGTGACCAGTGATAAGACCCACGGGAATGGCCTGAAGTTGTGCCAGGGAAGGTTTAGGTTGGATATCAGGAAAAGGTTCTTCACCCAGAGGGTGGCTGAGCACTGGAACAGGCCCCCAGGGAAGTGGTCACAGTGCCAGCCTGGCAGAGTTCAAGAAGTGTTTGGACAATGCTCTCGGGCATATGGTGTGACTCTTGGGGCATCCTGTGCAAGGCCAGGAGCTGGACTCATTGATTCTTGTCGGTTCCTTCCAATTCAGGATATTTTATGATCATCACAGAATCAAAGAATTATTTTGATGGACTATCATCCTTCGGTAATAAACTCAATAAAAAGAGAAGAGCCAATTGCACTCTCACTTACTGTGCTGGACACCTCACCTAGAGGGCACAACTAACAGGAAAAGATGGCACAGATAACCTCTTAAATGAGCATAACAGTTATATGTCTTTTTTTTTGTATTCTCAGCATAGAGCCTTCATTTTTGTACCCTCAATACAGTGTTGTAAGGAGAAGAAAGCATCAAAAAAGCAAGCTTAATGAAAGAAAATATTTGATCACAAGACTAACTTTTCATTGGGCCAGAATCTCAGAAGTGAAGGCACTTGTTCTCACAGCCAATTTTTGTGCTTTACCTACTACAGCGTATCTTGAATGACATAAGCATAAACACAGAGTTAGCCATCTACCATGTCTCTCCATTCTTAATATATCTTCTGGAAGGATCTTCTTTGGAAAGGGCTATGGTATTTCTGGTAATGGCACTACAGAGTCTGAAAATGCACTTTACCGTAATGTTCCAGGTAACGAAGGCTGAGTTCTAGTGAAAATCCTGGAGAAGTACAATGAAATTCTATACTCATGGCAAACGTGTTCTTCCTGATTAATGCGCTTATAATAAAACACCTTGATAATTGGGCCTTGAAAATTCCTAATTTTCCTATAGTTTGAAAAGTCCCAAAGTCAATTCCCAGCTGATGCTCTGTGGTACCATTTGTTAACATATTTTCTTCCCTGAAAAGACAACCAAAAGTGGCAGCAGATCTTCTAATGTAAAAAGTTACTATTTCATTAGTAAAAACAATGTAACCATGTACATCAGATCCAAAATTATATCATGCCTGAAATTACTTTATCCTATAAATAAGATTTGCCCTGCATATAGTGCTGGTATACTTAACATTCTTAAATGTCTTATGAAGTAATCCTTATTAACTGCTGTCTGTATCTTTTAGCTTACTATTGGTAATCAATTGGCAAAGAGTCCCCTCCAACCAAACCATCTGTAGCGCTTTGTTACTAAAATGAAAGTTGTGGAAACTTCATAGAGGAGGTAATTACCAAGCAGACTAAGTTACCTGAAAAGAAAGGAACAGGGAAAAAAAAAGAAAGAAGATTCTGGTAGTCTGCACTTCAAGACAAATGAAAGATATGTTCTCCTGCTCTGCTTTTTAATGCTTCACTGAAATCCCTAAGCAGTATGCTACTGGCCCTTTTGATGTTTGCTTGTAGATCACAGCAAACAGGAAATGCATGAATAAGGAGAATGATCAAGGCTCATTTGAACATTAAGACTGTTGCAGACAGAGACTGTGTAATATCAGCTTTTGTCTGTGACTACAAGTGTCTCATGAATACTTGGAGAACTGAGTTGCATTGTTAGCACAGAAAAAACTGATGCCTGCATTTGGTCCCTTCTTTGTTTCTTCTTTTTTTTTTAATCCCTTTTTAAAAAAAATTATTATTATTATTAATATTGCTCTTAGTAATTATTTGTCAGAGAAGGAACATGTGGAGAAGCCAATGTGAAGGAATTAATGTGTGGGTAATGACTGCTGTGAGGCAGCCCTTAGGACTGATAATTCTTTCTCAGCCAGGCTAGAGACTATGGAATAATCTGCTCCAATGTTATTGGGTTGTTGGGTTGGTTGATTGGTTGGTTTCTGCCAAGCTGGATCAGAAGCAGTGGAAACACTGCTGGATTCCCAGCAGTGCAAACCCAGGACAAATTACATTGACAAGAATATGAAAAGTTGTTTGCTGCTTTTGTGCTGATGCCAGTTGTCGTGAGTTCAGCTGGACTTCCATAGGTATTGTGTAACACACTATTTAATTTGTCTGGATGAATGGAGGAGAAATGTGCCATTAACAAACCCTTACATGTTGTTAAGTCTGAAAGAATAGTTGATTTGGATCAAAATTGATCACTGCAAGTTTGCTGCTGACACCAGTCTGTGTGGTGTGGGCGATGTGCTGGAGGGCAGGCATGCCACCCCGAGGGGCCTGGCCAGCATGGAGAGGTGGGCCTGTGCAAACCTCAGGAAGTTCAACAAGGCCACATGGAAGGTCCTGCACCTGGATCAGGGAAATCCCAGACATGGATACAGGGCCAGCAGGGCCAGGGAGGGGATTCTGCCCCTCTGCACTGCTCTGCTGAGACCCCTCCTGCAGGGCTGCATCATCTCTGGGGCACCCAAAATAAACTGGATTTGGTCCGTAGGAAGATCACAAAGAGGATTAGAGGGCTGGAGCCCCTCCCCAGTGAAGAAAGGCTGAAAGTGTTCGGTTTGTTCAGCCTAGATAACACTGTGGGAAGACCTTATAGCACCTTCTAGTACCTAAAGGGAGCTATAAGAGAGCTGAAGAGGGACTTTTTTACAAGGGTATGTAGTGACAGGACGAGGGGAAATGGGTTTATGCTGAGAGTAGCTTCAGATTAGATATTAGGAAGAAATTATTTTCTAAGAGGGTGGTTAGGAACTGGAACAGGTTGCCCAGGAAAGTGTCTGCCCCATTCCTGGAAGTGTTCAAGGCCAGGTTGGATGGAACTTTGAGCAACCAGGTCTAGTGAAAGGTGTCCCTGACCATGACAGGGAGTTTTGCACTGAGTGTACAGTCCCTCAAACCATACTGTGATTCTCTGATTCCCTGATTAGTAAACTGATGATCTTGCAGGAAAAATTGCAGTCAAAGCACTGTGGGGATATTAGACTGAACAGAATTTCATTAATGGAATCTGGTATATGATCTTTCAGTCATATTTTCTTAGACCTTTTCATGTAGGCAGTTTCATTATTATCAGGTAGAGCACTACTTACTGCAATGTCAGTTTGCTGAGTTGTCACCTGTGTACACACAGATCTCTGTCATTCTCAGAGATGTAGTCTCTAGAAATATATGAGGAATTAAGATCAGGTACATGCTCCTTGAGATAAAGGTGAGAGAAAAACATGCTGAGAACCATGGGAACAAAGCTCGTACCTCATCTGATTATTTTCTGCCCTGCTCACATGAAATACAAATGGAAAAATCAGCAAGTAGAAGGTGAGACAAATACTGGAAGGTATGTTCAGCATAGTTGTATTTTATTTGCAGGATGATAACTAAAAAATTTAGAAACATTTCTTCTTGGGGAAAAGTGGATCAGGAGAGACTCTTGTCAGAAAGAAGAAAGTGTGAACTCTCAAGTGCAGGCACCCAAACACGCAACTTGCACTCACAACTAGGCTCAAACATTTGGGCTGCCTCTCCTCTCCCATAGAAGTTAACAAGCTTATAGCATAAGCAACCAGCTTCAGCAGATTATCTGTTTAAAGGGCTGGAAATTAATAACTTAAAGGGTAACACCATGATGTCGGGACTTACCAAAATACCATAAATTACCGGGACCATTTCATTGCAGTTGCAGAATCACTAATGGAACACTTTACTCAACAAAAACCAGATGAATGAAAATTATTAGCCCTGGCTTCTGAAGAAAAAGCCTAAATGATCACTTGCTCAATCACCTTCACTCCGATAGTTTAAGAATGGACTCAAGGAAATTTGATAGAGACAGATTTCTCAAAACTAACTGAGCGTATAGAAGCCTTGTGGGAAACTGAAAGTTGGCTATAGGAAAATTTTCAACTCGTTTCTCTACTAACAGCAGAGAAAAAGTGAGCTTCAACCACTACCTTTTTGGCTGTCTGGCCATCAGGTGCCGTCATGTGGGTGACCTAAAACCATGTAGTCTCATTTTGACAGTAGAGGGAGTGAAGCAGGTGTTCCAGGAATGCAGAGAGAATCTGAAGGATGTGCTGAGTAAAGAGTAGAGGGAAATAAAGTTAATTATTGGTAATACATTGCAGAAGTATAGAGCACAAGCCCATAAAAAATAAGGCTTATTTCCTTGTTCTGTTGAATTTCTTTTAAATGCAAAATAATAGGTATCAGAAGCAAAATAACAGTTCATCATATGGTGCTCCAGTTGTAAGGCACTATATATAATGTGGAATGTCTGTAGCTTTTAGACTTTATCAGAACAGGTTTTTCTCACATTGTTATGTGTGAGCAGAAGTTACTATTTCACGATATACTGCCAAGTGCTAACCTTTCTCAGAGTAGAAAAAGCAGTTTTAGGGAGACAAAATTTTACTGAAGGCTGGTCATGTGTCTTTGAGAGAAAAAAATCGTACATGTTTCATTACACTTATCCAGCTGAAGGGCACAGTTAGCCTTGGATGCAGGTTATCAAAGGCAAGATATCTCTTGTGACAATGGTGGTATCTTTCTTCAGAGGACTGGGTGCCACAGATCCCATCTCCCAGATCTTTGGAGAAAGGACCCAGCTACAGCCTCTAGTCACTGCTGACTGCCCTTGCTCTGAAGGGAGCCTGGCAGCCTAAACAGACTCTGAAAAAAACTCTGAACAGCCTGTTAGGTATATAATTGAGAAGGGAATGTTGGAGGCCTAAGCTTCTGTCTCTCCAAAAATGTCACATTCTCCACCTCTTTCTTGTAAAGTGAATAACTCTTTTATTGCCAAGAATTCTGTGTAAGATTTGAACATTCTGGCATTCTTTTCTGTTAATTTTCCAGAGCTTTAATATGGTTTGACCATTTTCAACACACGGACAAGCTTCTGTATGTGTAAGTGGGCTACTTTGCTTAGGCACCAGAGCTGTGGCTAACAATACTACTAGCTGGGGAACGTGGCAGCAAAGAGCTGCACAGATCTAGATGTTCTTTATTTTCACCAGTTTTATGATGCTCTTGTCATGAAATATCCAATTGCTTTTACTCATGCCTGTAAGATTTACTTTTCAGATACATCTTCCCTGGGCTGGGTTAGGTGGTCCAGCACATGGATTTGGATTTGAAGGAGGCTTGGATTAGAGTTTTGAAACTAACCCCAAACTGTGTCTTAAGAGTGGCAAGTAGGAACTGGCGTTCAGATTCAGTGATATTTACCAAAGCTACACAAATACATGTTCTCATTTATGTCAGGATTAAATACCAATGGTTTTCATAATTTTTAAGAAGATGGCTTTCAGAACAGAAAAGGTGATGTCAGTGCTCAGTTGAGATGTAAGAAAACTCAGGACTACTACTCAGGACTACTTATGCTCAAATCAGGCCTTTGAGTTGTAATCTGAAAGTGTGTCCATGCAGTATATTCACCTATCTTCATTGATTATTCCAGGTTTTTATATTCACTTTCATAGCCTGAGCCACAAAAGAGCTCTCAGTCTTCGGTGTTTCTGCAAGAGAAAACTGAGTCTGTCCTACCAAGTTTAGAAAGTGCTGTCCCATGTGGGTCTTCAGCCAGAACACCTGAAAATTCAAATTCCTGTAGTCTCTTTGCTGTAATTCCTACCTTCTCACTTACCAGCTCTGCTCTGCAGAACTCAGTCATGTAGACCAGTTACAAAATAACATAGGAAATAATCTTGCCTAACTTCACTCTTTCTAGGCAGTCAGCACCTGGGACTTTTAAATACTGTGTCATTAAAAAAAATAATTAAAAAATGTAAGAAATATTCTGTCCCCAGAGGCTAATTCTGAACAGCAGCAGTTACCATTGGACAACAGAAAAGCCCTCATGTCTTGCTCATGTGCATTCTTTGTATCCTTATAAAATACAGTATCTCCTAAACCTATAAATAAGAAATGACCTGATTCCTTTTAATGGGGTCATTAAGAACTCTAATGTTCCAGGTATAAATTCCTGTTACTACTGTGCACCTTAATTTACTATTCATATATTAATCTCTTTGGGTTCCTAATTACTACCCAGCAACAGCAATTGACTCTTGAAATTATTCCCACAGGTCTGACTTTGCAAAGGACACTGCAGTTTACACCTTAGTTCCCTAATTAAAGACACAACGCTCAATAAACCTTGAACAACTAGCAACTGGAAGCTAAGTTAGTCTCACCAAATCCCTGTTGACATGGGTTTTGTTGCCTGAGAACTGACCACAAATGGGTCATGTGAGGTGTGCAGAATGAGTATTGAGGTCACATGCTAGTGAGGATGAACCAGTAGGAGCTGACTGAAAAACACTCTCATGTAGACAGTGCCTCGACAAAGACAATTTGTTGCAATCCAGTGCACAACATCTGAAACATCACAGGTGCTGCAATTCCAGCTACCGGCTGGGGCATGAAATATCAGGTGAGATTGGTGGGAGAAGGAGGAATGGGTTTCAAGGAACCTGTCATCCTTCTCCCTGTGCTGCTCCTCTCTCTGCAAATGCAACTTAGCCATAAAACAGCTCTTGTCATTTTAATCAAAGTCCTGGCCATGACGGTATTCCAAGAGCAGAAGTTTGGTTCTTGTTGGTTTGTTTTTTCTTCTGCAGCTTCAAGCTCTTAAAAGCAAAAAGAGCATAACCAGGTTTATAATTTCTTTTATTACAGCAAAGCAAAATATTTTTATAACGATACTCATTCTGCCCTGTATTTATATAAGTCTCTTACTGAAGCATGGATCTCTGAAAAAAAGACACAGAATTTCACAGATATTCCAACCAATGACACAAACACTGTAAGAGTGATAGTTAGAATGGCTGCAGTTGAAAAGCAGCATTGAGCAAGTGTCTCATTTAAGGTTATTGTGTGTTGATGAATGTGCTCTTCATTATGTCAAGTAGGAAAAAAGTTTATGTGCAATTGTATCAGAACTACTATCCTACTTTTACTACTTCATTTGAACAGGAGCTTTCAAAAATTAATTAATATTTAAGTGTCAAGGTAAAACAACACTAATTATAAACAACCTGTAATTTCGATACTTCACCTATTTTGCATCATTCCCTTTATCTCCCGCCATTAGGTTTGTCACTCTAAAAGGACAACATAAGAAGGGCTGTGCTGTCTCCAAAGGAGGGTGCATTGAGCCAGCAGCCCATCTCCACTACTTGCCATTAGCAGTTGTCCAGGAAAGGATAAGAACAGTACAAGCATGTCTCCAAGACTGCCATGTCTCCAAGACTCTCCCATCCTTCACTTATTTTCAGATATGATTTGCTGAGTGACTTTCTGTCTTCTCTACATTAATACCATCTTTCTCTGATGGAACAAAAAGGGTTTTTATCCAGTTTCCCTTGGGAAGCAGCTCCACACACCTACTGAGAAAAAATTCCTCCTTTCATTTGTTTTAAACTTGATTCCTTTGATGGTCTGTGGTTTCTGTACTGAAATAATTTTGTCCTTAGTTTCAGGGGAGTCTGTATAATGGGTCTAGCTGAGATTTTCCACAGAAGAGCCCTCACAGTGCTGTGCTTTGCACTGGTAGCTACAAAGGTGTTGATAACACACCAGTGTTTTGGCCACTTCTGAGCAGCTCTGTAGAGCATCAGCGCTGTCTCTCCAAAATTCTGCTGCCCATCAGTGGGCTGGAAGTGGGCAGGGTCCTGGGAGGGCACACAACTAAGAGAGCTGACCCAAAGTGACCAAAGGGATATTCCATACCATATGACATCAACTCAGATATAAAAGCTATGTAAAGGAGGAGGAAGCGGGAGGCAAGGAGGAATGTTTGCCTTCTGGAGCTTGCTGAAGCCCTGCATCCCAGGGGGTGGCCAGACATGGCTTGCTGGTGGGAAGTAGAGAATACTTGTTTTATCTTTGCTTATGTGCTTTAGTAAACGGTCTTAACCTACAAGTTGTTTTCCATCTTATTTTCTCTCTCCTGTCCAGCTGAGAAGGGGGAGTGATAGAGCAGCTTGGTGGGCACCTGGCATTCAGCCAAAGTCAACCCACCGCAGTCTAATAAAGTGTTTTTCAAAGGTCTGACACAGTATTTCCTGGTTCTTGTACAAGATCTTGTATCCCTTTTATACAGACTTTCACATCAATTGTGTATGTCCCAGCTGGTGTGTTCTTACACAAGCATGGAACTAAAGCTAACACCAAGGCAGCAGAAAATAACACCAACCCAAAAATTCTACCTTTGACACTGGCTAGAATTCCAATAGTGCCAGATAGCGATAGGTTTCAGACAGAGGGCATGGTTTATCTGTTCATTCCCCTGTGTCCTGGACTGACCACAAGCAGGACTGCAGTGCACTGGCACCATCCTCCCCTGACACCAAAAACCTGCACACATCCAGCCGTAGGGGTCTGCCCTTTGGTGGATTAACTCACTAGGTTCAATCTTAGACACTCTCATCAGATGTCAGAGGTGACTTTTATTTCAACACCTAATCACTATAAAGAGAAGTACAGCATTACAGTAAGTAAAACACCAAAATGCTTTTATTCTTTAAGCCCCAGGAATGAGGCTCTGTTATGAAATTCAAAGGTAAAATGACAAATAGAAATGAAAATACTGCATCTCCAGATGGCAGTAAAGTTCATCCAATTTGAGCACCTGAGGCACAAAATGAAAAAGCAAAGATGGATTTATCAAAAGATCACTGCAATTGTCTCTTTACCTCAGAGAGGCTATTCATTAAAAAGTGAAACAATACATCTTTTAGAGCAGAAATAACAAAAGAGTCACAAGCATGACCTGAGCCAAGTAAGGAATAAATGCAAGAGAATTATGCCAAAAGATCTGCTTTGTGTCTAACTTGCAGCAAGATTAATTGAAAGAACACTCACAGAAGCATTGCAGCAGGTCTTTGGCTGTGCTGAGCGATAGTGGCCACTAACAGCTGTGCACCCGTTTCTTTTTGCTCCTTACACTTTTCCCTGTCTATGCTTGGTAGATTGAAAACATGTTTTATCTGTAATGCTGGAGCACAAAGCTGGCTTCCTTCACTGTGCCAGGTGCTGTGTACACAGACACATGCAGTCCCACCTCTATGGACCTTCAAATACAAACACCAGAGGACACAAGAGAAACAAAGACAGAAAAGACAGACAAAGTCAGTAGGTAGTGTGTGAAATACACAAAGACTTTTTCCCTGTGTCTCTGAAGCAGTGGACTGCTTGCAGGAGTACCAACTACTGGTAACCTATAGGAACAGAAAGTTATTGTGTGGTACCAGAAAAAGAGAAGGAGAAAACATTTTATAGGTAATCAACCCTGGGTCCATAGGTCCAGGGAGGTCTGGAAAGTCCTGTCTCTGTAGTGGAGTTCCATGACCCAAGTCTGCTAGACAGGCTGACAGAGGGGCAGCTTCCCAGGCAGAAAACAGCAAGGGAAAACATAATTATTCGTCTTCTGGGCTCAGTGTGGATGCAACTTCTCACATGTCTGCACAGTCCAGCTGAACAACCACATCAGGATATTGGTAGGGGCTGAGGTTGTCCTGACATCCTCGCAGGAACCACAGCTCTTGCAGACTCAAGAGACTGCTGTTGAGCTGGGCTGCAGGAGCACTGGCGAGCTGCTGTGTGATGCTGTGTGTCAGTGAACCCCCACGAATACACCCACGGACACCATGCAGTCCCAGCCCACCTCTGGCAGTGCCGCTGCCAGCCTGGGGAGCCTCGCTCCTGGAGGTCAGAGCCTGGGCTAGGCTGTGCCGCGCTGCTGCAGGTCCTCTGCCTGCCTTGGTCCAGACCCTCACCAGGGAAAAAAGCTGTTTTGCTCAGACATGATTGACCAGGCACAGTGCCTTGTTCTGGTGTGTGGTCAGCAGCACAGAGTCGCAGGCACTGCAGTGCTCCTCCTCTCCCTGGCAGGAGAACAGGGACTCCAGTTCCTGTACTCAGAAATAGGCTTATTCTTGTTGAAAAGGCCAAACACAAAACAGCTCCTGAGGACTGGCAAGGAGTCACCTGTCTGCTGGCCACCCAAGACAGTAAATGATGTCACTTTTTCTCTTAGAGCTAGAGGAAATCTATTGTCTGACATGCCCTGCAAAATGAGCACTTTATATGTGACTGACTGAAGTAAAGCTGGCTGTGCACACTACTTTGCTGAGGGGCTGGGCAATCTAAATAGTCTGCTGTGTTGTTCAGAATAATGGACATAAGTGCACACAGTTTGACAACTAATCAGTGATTCATCCTATCAGTGCTGTTCTGCAGCAGCTGAACAGAGATCCTAGACAAGAGTTTGCTAACTGCCCACCAGCAATTGTTGAGTGATAGCACATGCAATTCCCCACGTTTATGCAGATACTCAGATTTATCTGACAGTTTTATACCTAGAAGCACGATACACAGTAATTAAAATTAAAAATGTTTTGACAGTCACAACCAATGGCTACATAAATTAAAATGCTGTAAAAAGCAATGGTTTCAAAAAATACAGATCTATAGATAAAATCAGAATGTTGCAACAGAGAATAATTTAATATAAGGCTGTTAATGTAAAGCAGCTCTTAAATACAGGCTCAGATTTTGACTGGGAGAAGAGTAATCTTCAGAACTACAGCCAAGGGAAGCTGTGAGAGATTAAAGAGGAAAAAAAAACTTGCTAACCAAGGAGTGAAAGAAAATGCAAGGTCTTAGATTCACACCCAGGGCCATGCAGGTCTGTGATATGTCTATGCAGGCACAATCCGAAGTTAATTATCTTTGATGAGGCTCTTTGACCTAGAGATGAAATATCCCACTTTGTCCCACATCCTGTTACACACATGCTGCTAACCAAAATGTCAGGGATCATGCCTAAAGGTATTGAAGAGGATGCTGCCACTCAATTTTACTCTGCTTTTCTTCAAGACAAATCAAGTAGATGTTGCTAGCATGCTTAATTCCTAAGAAGGAAAACCACATAGCAATCCTAGATTGTGCCTAGATTGTGCTATGTGGTGTTTTCTCTGATATACCTCATGATGATGAAGTAACACTGTTGAGTAGTAATGACAGTCATGGGACACCTTTTAAATAATAAGGATATGTACAATGGATTTAGACAATCCTCACAATTCTTCCTTGTACTCTGAAGGACAAAAATTGTTCTATTTCACTCCCCAGCAACACATCCCCCTAAATGCCAGATCTGCAACTGAAACATCTGCAAGGTTTACATGTGGGCTCAAACCTGCCCTTGGTTTCATATATTGAAATAGTATGGAATGGCTGAGAGTGGAAATGACTAGAATGAAGGAAAGCCTCTTACTGGGTCTTGACTTTGACATGAAGACTTATGAGCTATATATACACAAGCCTGCAGGTTCTTACCTCTGCAGACAGGAAGTAACATTTCTGGTCACCAAATCTGTGAAAAAATTCAGACACACATAATTGACTTAATGCTGTGGGTTTTTTAAAAAGTCTCTGTCAAATATCTGCTGTCTTTAATTTCAAAGGAAAATCACATAAAGTGCATGAGATCTTTACCACTAAGCTTGAATGCCACTAAATCACCTGTAGTCATTATTTAAACCACTATTCAAATAATTTCAAGATTAAATTTCAAATGGAGCAGCATTAAAATACAAGATCCCCACCTGCATAATGTTCTTCCAGAAATGCCTCTTCTTATTTACAAAGTACTTCTATTTAGCAAAAGCTTTTTAAAAAAACAAAACCAGAAAATAAACTCCCTAGTTTTTAATTCTCTAGATAGGGGTTACACATATCCCAGAAAGTGAAAATATGCACACATCCCAGAAAGAGAGAGACTGGCATTTCAAGCTATATAAAGTTATTAATGGGCTGATAATTCACTTGGCATTGAAAAATGTATATATATAAGCAACCCAAATAACTGAAAATAAAAGAGTGTTGAGTAGCAAAGTATGTGAAATAGACATAATGATTAGAGAAATGAAATTACACCTCCTACAATGAAAAAAATAAATCAAGGCTTTTTGTTAATGGATGGGTGAAAGCTGCTATGTTGCCATGGAAGATTTTCCTTTAACCTGGCAAGATAAATGGAAAAAAATTGTTCCAGGAATCTGCCATCTGACTTTTTTTTTTTTTAAGTGCAGTTTTCTAAAGCATTTTAAATACATTTAAGAGTCTGACTCTAAATGCAAAGAGATTTCCAGAAGAGATTCCAAAAAATCCTGTTAGAAGGAGTAGCCATTTCTATGCAAATAGTCAGCACTGAGGCTAAAGTAACAACAAACTTGAAGCCAAACCCCAGACCAGATTGTTTGCCGAAGAATTCACTGGTAGGCATGTGATGCCCCAGTTGTATTAGTGAGAGTAAGGGGATTTTAAAAGTCTGGAGAATCCGCAAATCTCAGGGGAACTGACAAAAATAGTAGGTGTTTAGCAGTTCTGAAAACTGGGTCAATTCTACTTAACCATAACGACTGTGGAAGATTTACTCGTACTTACTACAGGACACATTAAACCCTGGAACTTGTGCCTATTACAGACTGATCTGCATGTTCATGGTACATAAATTTTATTGCATATCTGTGAAACAGAGTTTCATTTTAAACCTTAGCTTAGAGTTCAAAATCACTTCCTTTGAACTCATACAAACAGAGTAACTGCTTGGACCAGTCCTGGTCTACTGAAAAATGTGAATTGTACCATTTGTGCCTTTGACCTCATACTAACCCAGAGGCTGAGTGCTCACATCTAGAGCGTTAAATTAGACACAAAACTTCCTTGTGGGGAAGATTTTCCTCCTGGGCAACAGAGAGGAAGCAGAGGTTTCTGCCACAGCTAGGATCCTTTCCTTTCCTTTCCTTTCCTTTCCTTTCCTTTCCTTTCCTTTCCTTTCCTTTCCTTTCCTTTCCTTTCCTTTCCTTTCCTTTCCTTTCCTTTCCTTTCCTTTCCTTTCCTTTCCTTTCCTTTCCTTTCCTTTCCTTTCCTTTCCTTTCCTTTCCTTTCCTTTCCTTTCCTTTCCTTTCCTTTCCTTTCCTTTCCTTTCCTTTCCTTTCCTTTCCTTTCCTTTCCTTTCCTTTCCTTTCCTTTCCTTTCCTTTCCTTTCCTTTCCTTTCCTTTCCTTTCCTTNCCTCGCCTCGCCTCGCCTCGCCTTTGCCTTTGCCTTTGCCTTTGCCTTTGCCTTTGCCTTGCTCCACTGCATTTTGGGTTTTTTTCTGCAATCATCACACATAACATCCCTGAGGCTGCTGTTAGGATAGGCAGGTACCTTTCTCCTGTCAGCATCCCAGATGCAGCAGAAAGTAGTGACTGGACTTCCGATGGCTCCATTGACTTAGCAAGGGAGGCTAAGTGCTGATGCTGGCTGAGGAAGAGGAACCTTCAGAAGTTCAAGAGTAAACTTCCCTACCAGTGAGCTAATAAAGAGTCCTATTTAATGTTTTTTCTATTTTCTCCGTGGAAAATAAGAGGAGAAACTTCAGGGGAAGTATTAACTACGTCTGCAACTCCCAGTGCTGGCTGAGTGCCGTAGAGCAAGATGAGTCTCTCCAGGCGGCTGCCTGCATGGCTGGTTCTGGCAAGGCGCAGCAGTGCCTTCAGACCGTCCTGGGACCAAGCGGTGGGGTCTGATTGCAGCTGTCACACAAGTGAAAATGGGCGACTGAGCAAAGGGCAGGGCTGTCACCAGCACACAGAAGCCAGCAGGGACCAAAGCCTTACGGTACATCAAGGGCTCTGAAGCGCTTTGAATGGGGACACCACACAGCCCGAAGTTTGTCACGTTGCTGAGCCTCACCTGTGGAGCCACGTGTGCCTGCTGTGTGCCACAGTGTTCTTCAGTTCCTGAGCCACGTCTAGCTGTAAGTATGCAAATACTTGTGAGGGAGGAATGTCTGCAAAATGCACTCTACGGCTGCCATATGTTACTGAAAGAATTGAAATTGAGGTGGCACGGGTGGGGAGAAGTTAATTAAATTGTTAGTAAATAGCTACTAATGTTTGCATTATAGCCATTTAAACTCAGTATATTATGTGTCTTTTGTACCTCCTGCATCTGTTCTGATTTTCTCTATTTCATTGTAAATGTGTACAACACTCTGAGATATGGCAGTTTTTTCATCTTTGACAGGAAGACATTAAAAAGATAGTTGGTATTTTAGAGTGTCATTTTGTTCTTATTAACATAAAATAAAAACTGGTTTGGTGCATGGAGTTTTCAGGTCTTGCCAGTGTTAGAGAAAGGATTCTGCATATGGACTGCTGCTACTTTTCAAGTGTGATCCATTTCACAATCTGTAGTCAGGGACCACATTTTTTCTTATTTGCGGTGAAGGGGAGGGCTGTATTGTAACTGCACATGTAAGCTTCATTTTGCAACAATGCATTTATGCACGTACTGAAAATTGAGAGGGAAAAAAAGACAGTCTTTGTTGCAGAGAACTTAAAACATCCTGCCATAGTGATGGCAGAAACACAGACAGGCAAGAGCAATGAGATATGAGACAGCCTGAAGAAGCAATGCCAGGGAGCCTGGAAATTTATTCCAGTTATTTTTTTATGTGTTTTTTAGAACATAATTTGTTTGCTCACCAAAAAAACCCCCCAAAAACCCCTAAAGGTGACTTAATGTTATGCTGCAAAGAACGTCTTCAGAACTTTGCATGCAAGTTAGTCAGGAGAAATCAACCTTTGCCTTTTTATGAAGAATTAAAACAATCAGGGGAGTCTAAAAACATTTTTCTGGTCACTGAAAAATGAAGGGAAGTGGAAGAGGAGAGTAAGATACTCTTGAATTGTTGCCTTTCAAATCATAAACCCTTGAAATAAGCCCCTTCTTGCTTTCCACTCTGGCAACTGCGAAGTAGAGTTTTGCCAAAGATGACATGTTAGGGGAGGGAGGAAGACCTGAGAAAGTACTTCAGGATACCTTACTCCAAGGTGTCTAAGAGTGACTAGGGAATAGCCTCCAGGGAATGAGGCTTTCACTGCTCTGTGATACTGAGCAGAGACAGATAGCAGCACACAGCTCTCAGCACGCCGTTGTTTGTGGCTCTGGATGACGCTGGTGGTGACCCACAGATGGTCTAGGAGGGTGCTGTGAAATCAGCCCCATGCATGCATCTTCCAGGGGGCTCCCTGCAACTGCGGCTTCAGGGATGGCCAGACCCATTACCCAAACTTTTACTGGTCTGGGGAATATGGGTTTGGACCAAACGACTAGGGATTACACCAATATTACAATATTCAGCTCAAGATACTTTATAATAAACTGCGTGCTCATCTTCAGAAATCAGGCCTCTGGGGACATTTCAGACTGAGAAAGACAGAAATACAAGCCACTTCAGAACCATTGCAAAAGTCCTGATCAGGCACTTCAAAATGCTAACTGTTCATCCTCATTTGTAACTCTTCCATTAAATCAGACATATTGAAGATTTTAACGCTTTGCTAGTTAAAAGCAGTGTGATAGGAAAATTTTTTGTGTGTGCGTTTAGAAACCATGTGAGCTTTTACACCTGCACGCAAAACAAAATAAATATATTTTGTTACTACTTTGAACTATACAGCCACTTCTATTAAAAGTGGCATGCAAATAGCTATCTCTTGTGTGCCATAGATTAGTCATACTTTTTTCCAAGAAAGATTATAAATAGTGTTTAGGAGGGAAACAGAGAGTATTTTGCAAATGAGTCCAGATGGAAAACTAACAGATGGCCTAGTGCCGTATTTTGTATGCTCAGCTCTATATTTAAATTAAAAATTTTCATAATTAAGATGAAGGTCTGTAACAACACTAGCTACTTTTCCTGTTGCAGCATCATGCATCATGTATCACAGGTATGAACTGCAGGCTTTTCATTAAATAGTGGTAAAATATATATACAAATCTCGCTGCTCTGTTTATTTAAAACAGAGGAGGGAAATAAAATGGAATTAATGGAAATTGAAGAATGAGAAAAATAAAAACCTTTCGTACAAACATGTATCATATAGTAAAGTCTACCACCATCTGGCCTTTTTTCCCCTGCAAACTGAATGACCCACCGCTTTGGAAGGGAAAGAAGGATCACGTTTGTTACGTGTTGATGCAGCCTGAGAGACATGTAACAATTGCTTTCACACACAACAGCCTCTCTACATCTTTAGCATTTTTTTTCATGCCACCTCTGAGGAGGTACTGATTTTACAGCAGTCTGCAAGCAGGGTCCATTGAAGTCAGTGGCAAGTTACACTTGGTTTTGGGCCACCCAGAGTTCAGGAAGAGAAAAAATGGCTTCGAAGAGCTTCTTTCTTCTGTGCTCCCTGAGGTTTACCTCGGTTGTCTCAAGCCAAAAGCCGACTATAACTTTGTGGCAAGAGGGACTGCCTCTGTACAAGACAGACATGCTACACAAATCTACCTTCTGGGAAATCTTTATTATCAGCAGGGTTCAATAAAGATGACTCTACCAGGAGACATTAGGCTGCAAGTCAGCAACTCACTGGGCTTACAAATCATTCACAGTGGTAGAAAATATGTGCTTTGTTATCAGATAGCTTCTTCTATTGCTCTCACAGTCATAACACACAGTCATAACATTCAAGTGCCTTACCATAGCACATTAAATACAGTGACTCATAACTATCATCTGCCTCATTTTCCAGCTCATCCTTCCCCCATGGAGAGAATTTGATGTACAGCAGAGTGTCTTGTTTTGGTAGGGTTAATACGTTTTTCCCCACATGTTTCTGTGTATACATTAGCAAAGAAAAGCCTGAATCTGCATGCCCTGAGTTGGAGCAGAGCGGGGGATGTTTGTGGCAGTCATTTTCACCTGTGGGAGGACAAGGAGTACAGGAACAGGTTAGCTCAAGGGATGGCAAGCTTGCCCTTTTTGAGAAGAAAGCCTTTTTGAGGCAAAGACATCAAATGTAGAAAATTTTTATTCTTGATAAACCACTCTGAAAACAGACAGTTCTAAGGCGTTCATGTTGCTATTTGTAAAACCAAGTAAGAGGCCTTCCTAGGGAGTGCTGCTATAATGCTGTCAGTCTCTGCTTTTCTGGAGTTTTCTTTGTAGGTTTGACATTTTTGGAAGTCAAACTTAAAGTGAAATGCTCACTCATTAGATTCTTCCTCGCGGCTTTTCCTCATGCGTGCAGCACTGATCAGTGGCTGCAGAGACATCTGCTGGATGTTACATTTTTTGAGTATGTATTAATCATAACAAAGACAGAAGATTTCTCAAATGGCATTTGAATTCTTTCATAACTTTCTCAGTTTCCTGAAATTTGTTGAATTCAGATTGGGCTGACTGATGTAAAGGAGGAGTAAAGAACTGGGACAGTCTGTTTCAGTGACGAGATTTAGTAAGCCTTTCGAGTTGCAGGAAATCTTGTTTGAATGATGGCTCTGATTTTAGGGATTGAGGTTTTGACATTAGCAATAGCAGAGTTAGGTTTGTTATGATGAGTCCCACATTCTACACGACATCCCCAAACATCTTACCTATGTCCCAAACAGTGTTTTGTTTTTCCTTCTATATTGCAAGTGCAAATTCTTCAACGTAAAGAATATTTATCTATTGATGCACTATTTGGAAAAGTGAAAGTTGCCGTGAAAGTAGATATTACCTTCTACTTAAATAATTTCTATGGCTTGCAGTGCTATATGTTTGTGTTTGGGAAGACGGACTTCCAGTTCCTGCAGTAAGGCACACTGTCCTGCCCCCCCTACACTGACACTGACAGAGTTTAAGCCAATTTCACCTTAAACTCCAAAGTTATCACCTAACTTACATCATTCTGAAGACCTGGCCATTCAAGTCACTGAAACAGCAGTTTGATAATACAGCAACATGCAATGTAATCTGGATTTTTAAGGCTGATATATTTGACTGTGAATCAGTTCTGCGCAGAGGTTTGCCTCTTCAGTGCTTAATTACACCTGTGCAAACATCCATTTGTTTATCTTTGCCAAAAAAATTGTGTGAGCTATTTGCATTCCCAGAAACCACATTTCCATATCGAGCTCTTCTCTGAGAATGAAAACATCTCAGCCATAAATTCAAATGTGACACACAAACTAGTTAATATTCTCTTAGTTGAACTTACCTGAATTTTCACCCCAGATTTCTAAAAAAACGATGTGGCTGTAAGTGTAGCAGACTTGCAAATCCAACTGCTTCTGAAGGATGAAAGAAAATTCATTTATTTTCACTTGAGTTTGCTTTGTAAATATTTAATATGCTTTGTTATTTTATGAGTTCCAGAAACCTCTACGACCCTGCTATGCACATTAGCCACTGACTTTATGCCCACAAGGAGAAGATGATGGGACATTTCCTCATGCACACTTCCTCCTCTGGGAAAGGACACACAACACGGATGAGTGCACAATTGAGCTTTAATACAAGCGTTATTGTTTGTTGTCATTTTATTGAGATGGAGTTCATTTTCCCAGAGTGCTGTGCTTTGCATCGTTACCTGCAGAGGTGTTGGTGACACAGCTGTGTTTTGGCTGCTGCTGAGCAGCTCTGCACAGCATCAGTGCTGTCCATCCATCATTCCACCCTCCCACCAGCAGCCGGGGCATGGGCAAAACCTTGGCAGAGGATGTAACCAGGACAGCTGACCCAAACTGACCAAAGGGATATTCCATACCCTAGGACATCAGCTCAGATATAAAAGCTATGTAAAGGAGAAGGAGCATTGGTTATTTACAATGTTTGCCTTCCAGAGCAACTGTGACATGTGCTGCAGCCCTGCTTCCTGGGAAGTGGTGCACTGTTGATGGGAAGTACAAAATAAGATCATGGTGTTTTTTCCCTTGTTTGAGTAAGAACTATTTTACTTTTGCCTTAGTAAACTCTCTTATCTTGACCTATTAATTGTTTTCCATTTTATTTTGTCCCCTTCGTGCCCAGCTGATGAAGGCAGCGATAGACCAGTTTGGTGGGCACCTGGCATCCAGACCCGGTCGACTCACCAGTCACATTTCATGGAAAGCTTGTAAATAAAAGGCTGGAGTTCAGTGCTATAACTCTTCTGCATGTGGAAAAGCCCCAGAACAAGCCCAAGGGCTCCACCAGTGGTGGAACAGCCCTGTGGCTGCAGAGAAGCACGGGCAGGCGTGGCAGACAGACTCCAGCCGCCCGAGCTTTGCACTGCCCTGCTCTGCCTCCCTGCTCTCAACCGAGTGTTGCACAGTGAGGAACCCAGCTGGCATGTGCGTTTGGTGCTGTGATACTGTTTCTCAGAGGTACAATCCTTGGATTCAAGGGATTGAATGTGAGGGCACACTGCTGAAGGCTAACAACGTATCACATAATCACTGATAGCAGAGAAAGAAGAAAGGAAATGTAAAAATCTCCTAATAGTAAGGCACATGAAGGAATTTGTGATGGGATTTGCAATTAAGTCAGCTCTCATTAAACCGAAGAAGACAATATTATTGGCTGGACTAGATGAATCTCCTGCTCTAGAGTAAGGTTTTTTCCCCAGCCTAGATGATTCTATGATTCTATATAAGCACAAGGTCTCTCAACAGTTCTGCAGATATAACATACCAGTCCATTGCCCAGGTAACCTATCCAGGAGAGGGGCTATGCCTGTCAGGTAAAAACAACAGATTTATCTTTTTCCCTGTCCCATTTTTTGTGTAAGCATGTCCTCTTCATGGCTGCAGAAGCATGGCTTTTCTGTGACTGCTGTTGTGGATAAAATTACTGAACACTTTTAATAGGACTCCAGTTCAAAGGAAGCTGAGTGGTATCACTGTTAAGATTCAGACTTCAGAGATATCTTTACCCTTGGCTGACACTTCTGTAACTTGTATGGTCATGGACTGGCTCTCCCAGAGCAAGATGAAGCAGAGGTCAATCGCCATGGGGATATCTGTGCTGTAGGAACTTGTGCACCTCAGTCTTCAGAGTGGACTCGTGTGACAGAGCTTTTTTCTCAAGTACTGCTCAGACCAGGAGCTAGATTTAGATGCTCACCATGTTAGATGAAAAACAGTGTTTTGGGAAATGTGTGCTGGGGCATTGTAAGTCCCCATCACTGATTAAGGTGGGGGGGGGAATTACCAGTTAGTGGCTTTTCACCAGTGAAATTCAAAAAATGGCTGTTTCAGGGCAGGTGTTCAAATACTCTCACAGAGACTCTCCTGCTGCCAACAGACCCCTCAGGTGGAAAACTGTTGGTGTGACAAACGAATATGCAAGGGAAAGGTTGAGGACAGCTGCAAATTTTAGAGTAGTGACCAACACAATTGCACAGATGGAAGCAGTCACAGAGAGGCAGAGAGACGAGATATTCCAAGTTTAATCATGGGAGAGATGTAAGGCTCAACAGCAGGTGAAGAACCAATTCCTTCTTCTTAACCTTGGGATGTCCTTTCTCAAAGCATTTCTCAGCTGCTTCAGTTCGCAAGTAATGAAATGGTCATTTTCAGGCACGATCCTTTTCCTGGAATTCTTCAATGGAAAAAAATTCAGTTGCTACTAAACCTGGAGTTGTGGTGTTGATCTGGAGAGAGAATGAAAATGAGGATGAGAGGATAATTGTTTCATGACTTGAAGCAAACTGCAGAGCTCTGAAACATGTGCCTCATTCCTTTTCCTTTAAGCTCGCATGCCCTGACCAAGTTTCACTGTCCATTTAAGACGGGAAATCTGTCATATGGTCATCATGTTTTCTTGTGGGGAGAGTTTTGTTTACACACAGAGCCTGCTTGCTGGTTCTCTTCCCTAAAGAGATTGTTTGGTTCTGTTTTGTCTTGAGAATGTCCAGGGGTATCTTCAATTATCAAATCTTGAATGAGTGGTCCATTACCTTCTTAAAAGCACTTTCACTACTGACAGATGAGGAGTAATAAGTGGATTGTTTCACAGTACAACATATAACACAGATGCTAGGGGAACCATGAGGCTACTGCCTTTTGTTAGTATATCTAAGAAAAATCATGGTTATTTCCAGCATCTCTTCTCTGCTTAATGTGATGTCCTTTAGCCAATGAGGGAGTTTCTGCTGCTTGTGGAAAACAGGACAAGATTTTTTAATAGTTTTTTTTAACTTCCTTCCAAGCATGGCTCTATCTGGACAATTTTGTTGCAGGAACTGAATTCAACTGCCTGTATCCAGGAAGTTATATGAGAATACATCATAGTGAGCATTTGTCAAGGCTAGCTAAGGTGAGGTGAAGGCTTCCTATCCTGGCCTGAGGGGAGGGTTGTACTTTTGCAGCGGACAGGACTGCCTGCAGTCTTGCATCTGACCTAAAACTCACCAGGGTTTGATTCTGTTCATGCCTGCTGCAGCTGACTCTGGTTTGATATACTGAAGTGCATTGGTTTGTCTTGGAGGCACAGCACACTCTAGCAAGGAGGTTTGAAAAAGATTATCTCTCCTGGTGCACTCTTTTGGGAGCCAGCAGAACCAGGTGAGGTCAAGGTAGAGGGAAAGACACACTTGGAAACAGCAAACTGTGTGACTGCTGAGCAATTGGGTGACTGTCATGCTCCTTGGCTTTGCTTGTGGACAGGAGGGCTGGAATCTGTTCACAGCATTTAAGGTCAGAGCAGGGATTTGAGCAGAACTTGAGGTACAAGCCTGTTCTCCACAGAAAGGTGAATGCTTCTTGGTGAGACAGTATATACTTTAAAGTTTTCTGTTGTCACTCAAACACTGTGGGCATTGCTTACAAGGGAAACTCAGTGTCGTATCCTTAGCAAGCAAGTCACTGAGACTGAAACTGCCACAGCTGTGAGGATAAATGCTGGCTAAGTCTAGCATTTCTAAATGCTCTAAAATGATATGACATGCAGAATTAAGCACAGGATAATTTATGCATCAAGCGTTCCCACTTGTTTAACAAGGATGCAGTGAATATCCAAGACAGTGCAGCCAGGATTTTATCACAGGCTATGATACAAAAGGAGCAAACTTCAGCAGAGGGACTGAGAGCTGTTTTGTTTCCTGACGCTGAACAATGAATCAGTAGAAATGTGACAGGCCTACTGCAGCCAGGAAATGAGGGCTCCAGAGGAAACTTCTTCTGTGGATGTACTTTACAAACCCTTTTCAGATTCTTAGAGCAGAACAAAACATTTTCTCCTGTTCTGATGGGAGAAAATAAATTCCCTGAATTAGATCCTGAAGTTGATTTTCCTTACTGTTTGGGAATCTGCCTGAAGAAAGGCTAAGTAAAAAAGGGCTAATAGGACAGAAGGATTTTAATCGAGTTTCAATAAGGCGTTGTTGAGGATCATAATAACTATCTGAAAAAATTCTCGCCTGCCTTGGTCTGGGACAGACAGCTAAATGAACAGCACGGGAACCAGAAGTCATGTCCTCTTTCCAAGGTCCTCAGGGAATGCATGCACACAGGCTTACACATTTCGTGAGGAAGTGCATTCCTGGCCTGCTGACTTAAGGCTCCATAAGGAGCACCAGGCTCTCACAGAACCCACCTGGCATGACTCAGGCTGCCCCCTTGACTGAGGTGGCTATTGTCCCCTCTGCCTGCGGTGCTGTGCTCCCACAGCCTGGCTGGCTGGCCTCAGAGGGAAAATCCATGCCTCTTCTGTGTTAGCCCCACCCCCCTTCTCCTCTTCTGTGGTGGGCTGGCTGGCTATTCAGCAAGAGTAGTTAAGCAAGGCAGTATTTCTGCGAAATAACACTGCTGTAAAGATACCACATTTTACTCCTGCTTCAAGCCACATTTTCAGTATTGTCTTTGATACACACAGCTCCACCACATGCCAGAAGGAATCCCTGTCCTGACCTCCTTTGTAGTGCAAGGCTGTGGGGAACAGACACATAGCATGCTGAATAAAATTCCTGATGGCTAACACCTTGGCAGGGTTACTGGACTCCCCAGTTTTCTGCAGTTACAGAAATGCAAAGACTTGCACAGTTTGTTGTGGGGTTTTTTGGCTCTGCTTCTGCAATAGATGTGTAATTGAATCATATTCTTGGCGTATTAGATAATTAGAGCTCTCTGCCATAAAAGTGTCTTAACGTTTTCCAGGTATCTTAGATAGACATCTTAGATAATCTTTCCACAGACAGCTCTTAAATCAGGTCTGCAGAAACAGTTTTCTAAGTCCTGTGACATAGCAGGGTATGGGAGTTTATAGGTAGAGACAAAATAGACAGGAGCAAGCTGTTACCGTGACTTTGTTAGGATATTTTCATACAGCTGGGATGCAGGCTTTTTAAAATCTGCCATTTTTTGTTTTTCTTAGAACTGATCTTTCAGGCTGCAGTAAAGAAAATGGGGATGGTGCTTATTCCTGCCTTGGGCAGCACTGCCTCTCTCTGGGGCCACGCGCTGCCGGAGAGGAAGCTGGGCACCGGCTCTGTGTTCCTTAATTTTCCCTTGTTCCCTCACAGGGTGCTACGAAGGAGCACAGCTGCCTGCAAAGCACTATTATTGCCATGCTGCAATCAACAAGGTAGTTCGAAGCTAGAAAAAAGCAGTCACCCCTGGCTTCCCATTTTTCCTTGGGCCTTGTGCTTTGCCCTTGGGTTACTCTGTGATTTTGCAGTGTTTCTTGACAAAATATACTAAATACCTTAATAAGGAGCAGCCAGGCCATCCGTTTTTGAAGGCATTTACTGCTGCTCTTGCAGTAGAGGCCTCACAGTTATCAAAGGCATGTTCTTCCCGCTGTCCCTGAAAGTTAGTGCACTGCAGCATCATTACAATGGGGTCTGTATTTTAGGGCAGGAGATGCTGACAAGAATATCAGCTACAGGGGAAAGAAATGAAAGGACAATATCCTGTTCAAAATTAGGCTTGTTTGCACAACACAAGTGAAAAACCCATAAAAAAACCAGTAAGCACAGCTGGTGCTAAATCACTCCAGTGTGTGTCTCTTTCTTGTGGAAACTGCTCTTTTTGGTGAGCTGCAGTGCAGTCACACTGTGCACTGCTCTGCCCTTCTCCTTGTGCAGATGCACACGAGCACCAAGCCCTCACTACTGCCGTGCAGAAGAACAGAGACAGAGCTGACCTCTTCCTTCTCTCTTCCTGCACTGCTTCAGCTTTCCTTGGGTTTGAGATTTTTCCATCTTTTTTTACCCTCTTCTTACACTTTCAGCACCAAACCTTCTCTCAAGTTCTCCAGGTTTCAGCTTCCTCAGCTGATTGTTCCTTTTAACATTATTTTTTCTGTTTTTTTATGGTTGAATTCTCTTTTTCTTGTTTTCAAGACTTCTGCCATTCCCTCTTGTTCCAAGGCTCACGTAGCTCTTCTCTGCTCATCCTCTTCCTTTGTTCTTTCAGCATTCTTCTGCTAAAGAGGAGTGGCTCTGACCTTCTCTCCATTTCTCTGTCTCACCACTTTTATTCCCTTCCTGGCATCAGCTCCAAAACATACCCACTGAAGCAAGAGTCTCTGTTTTTTAAAATCTAGTCATCTATACAGAGAAATCCAACAGACAAAATCATCCTGGTTGTTTTTTCCTCTTGCTCCTGGTATTTCTCCTGAGTTAGGTAAAAAAAAAAGTTTATATAACTTCCTGCCACAACTGAAAATGGCTTTTATTCTGAAGGAGAAAAATGCATGGATGCCTGTGCAACAGGCTGAGCCCAGAGATATGGAAGACAATCAAGTCCTTAAGGACATAAAATGTTTGAGCCAATCTGATTGTAGCTTATGATTTCTGTGCCCTTTCTTTGACTTTCTTTGTTGTTTTGTTTGGGTTTTTTTATGTGTGTGTATTGGGTTTTTGGGGGGACCTTGTTTGGCATTGGTGTTGAGGAGTTTTTTTGTTGTGTTTTTGGGGGGCTGTTGTGGGGTTTTTTGTTTAGGTTGGTTTGAGTTTCTTGAGGGTTTTTTTGTTTGCAGGTGTTTTATCTTTATTCCTAAATAATAAAGAAATGTTGACAATCTATCTTTATAGGGAAACAAAAATGCTGATCACATCTACGCTAGCTCTCAAAAGCAAAGTAGCAATAGTGAAACAAAATTATTTTTAACACCATCTTTTTTCTGCATTTATTAATCAGCAGATGTATAAATGAGGCACCGGGCATTGAGAGAGGCATTTCACAATTGTTTTCCTCACTACTTTATCACATACTTTGAAGTCAAACAAATTATAATGAGCAAACTACTCAGTGAGTTTGAAGCAGTCTTCTCTTCAGTTTGTAAATGATGAATGCACTAGTTTACATTCTGACATATTGTTTTGTTCATAAGATTTTGAAATACACTTTGTAGCCATATATAAATTCATTATTTGCCCACAAAGCATTTGCTTTAACTGTCTGTTGGTTGATTATCTCTTACTAGAGGATCAACACCAAAAAATACAGGAAAATAATTCATTTTCTTACTCAGAAAGCAGTAACGATTAGTAAACCATTCATAACACTACTAAATATCCAGGTATTAATGAATACACCCACAAAATGCCACTTCCAGAAAAATATAATCTGTTAGGAAAGTGAATTTAACAGAATCACTGAGTAATTTAAGAACATGCTCAACAATAATTATGCCTTCTTTTCTTTTGCACCCTGCTTTAGTCTACATGACACTCTCTTTCCTCTGATCTGCTGCCCATCTCTGCTGGACCTCCCTTGTTTATTATAAAGCAAACTTTGCAGGATGGTGTTCTTGGACAGAGCACAAAAAAAGTCTTCTTTGTATAATGAAAACACTGTGAGGGAGTCATTTATTGGATTGGCATGTTGTTGTTTTTGCTCCTTGAATGGCAGATTTACAGGCCTTTGCTGCATAGGTATTTACTGCTGAGATAGGGAGGAAACTGAATCATAAACATCGTGGTGACTTTGAATAAAAGCAAAAGAAGTGCTGAGGTCATTCTAGCAGCTTATGTTTGCAGAGTGCAACAGAAGGTGTTCAGCATAAGACAAATAATTTCCTTGGCCAGCTGCACTGGAATCTGCCCAATTAATGTTATTAACTATTATTTCTTTGTATGAGGGAGATATAGAAAAACAGTGCTCTTTTCAGTAAGACACTATTTTTGTCAATTTATCCTTCACAGAAAGATTCTTGTGATTACAATATTGAAAATATGTGGTGGCCAAAGTGTAATTGAGATCTTGTCCCATTGCCCAGCCAAAGACATTATTGTGTATAATTAACTCTCTTTTTGAGAGGCACAAAAGTCCCCACATAGTGAGTGTTTACCCACTCCAAATGCTAGTTTGAGAGATGAGATTAGGAGGAAGTAACAAGAGGAAGCCCATTAAAGTCAGTAGCTGCTCTACACTTCATGTTTCTGTGCCTTCCTGAGGCACAATCCTTTCTCAACAAGATGTGTCTCCTGAGAAACCCTTGGCTGCACAAAAAGTAGAGCATAGCCCATTCTCCCAGCAGTCTGAATGAGGAGAGATGAGAAGGCTAAGGCTTTTGATGTGGCATTAGCTCTACGTAGTTACAGCAGTTTAGTATATGTTTTAAAATCTACAAGTAGCTAATATAATATAATATAATAATAGGAAACTAGATATTTTGTTAATAGCAAATATAAACACCTCCAAAAATTGCCTTGTGTTTTTACCAGGAAGATAACAAAATTCAGGGCTAGATATTACATTTTGATTCTCAAAGCCTACATAGTAGAACTCATTATTATCTTGCAACAGCATATATTACCATCAAAGAAAAAAAAAAGTTCATTTTTGCTTAACTTTTAAAATTGTAAGGTACTCCCATACAGGCATCTCAACTAGTACTAGTAAGTGATTTAGAAGAAATACACAAATACTGATAAATACTTTGATATGTACCCATCACTGAACCTTGTTTTATACCATAAGGAGAATAGCCCTCCCTGCAAATACAGGTCAGCAAGATGTTTTGGCTGTCTTAAGAAATTGCTCAAGCTTGTATGTGTTTATTCAAAAGTCTGTGTACAGTATGCTTATTTTATATTTAGTGTTTGACCAAAGTTCACCTTCAGCCTTTATTTGTCCTGATGTAATCCTAAGAACTATAATTTCTATACATCCAGTAGATTTACTTTGCCATAACTCCACAGCAATAATGATAACTTACTCAATTTATGCAGAACACTAAAATTTCATATACAAAATCCACTCCTGCACAACCTACTCTTACACTGTTTTTGTTTGAGAGTTCTGTGTCCCGGATTTTCCCACACTTGTATTAATATAAGAGAACAAATAGAGGATTTCTTTGCACGTAACACTGAAAGTATGTTTCTGCTTTGTTCCTTCCTCTCTGATGTTGCAAAAATAACCTCTTCATGCTGACTTCACTAGCACATGGCAACGTTGTCTGTATCACATTATCAGGGTAAGACTCACATACCAGAAACCAAGATTCCACAAGAGTGGTATTTTAGGGTTCCACACCTAATTTCAACTTCAAAATCCAGTAATTGAAATCCTTCAACTTCAACAAAGTACTTGTGCAATCTTGACAACTGGTAAAGTCACTGTTGAAATGTGATCTGTGAAGCTCATGTCCTCTCTTGGTGTCTAACACCGAACATGTGTGAACTTTCTCCTCAGACAACCTCTGGATTATCTTTGCAATAGCCCCACTTTGTGCAAGATCTGGATCAGACAATTGTCAAAGGTTTGCGTAGCAAATATGCAAATAGCAGAATTTGCATAGCAGTCCAAGGAAAATACCACATTCTTGTGGTAGGCAGGATTATGGTATCACACTACTCTTCTCCCACTTGTGTGTCACCAAAGTAGTCCAAGATGACAAATCCATCCTGAAACCAGCAGCATGAGGGAGTTTTAACTGTAAATATAGTGCTTTCTGTTCACTCTGGGAACTTTATTTACTTTATTTAATTCAGTCCTCCTTTCAAACAGCGCTTAATGCTGTGGGAGGAAAATAATACAATCTATTACTTATTGATCAGCAATGACATCTATGGCCTCCCTGAACCCAGGAGATCATTAAAGAATGTACCAGTCAAGATTTGCAGCAACTGTCTGTTGTGTATGAAATGTAATCTGCATTTACCATGATGGCTTTGAGGAAGCCTGTTCATCACCTGTTGTGTGACAGTCACGTAAAAGAGAATGAGAATGCAAGGAGAGAGTTTTCCCCATTGGTCCTGCCTCAAATAATTTCTCTCAAATCCCAACAGACTAAAACAAGAGACTCAGCATGAGTTGCTTTCAGAACCTTGGGGATGTGAGTTTTCCTGCTGGAGTGATAATTTGTTTTCCTTCAGGCAGAATGTATCATTCGCAATTCCCAGTACAAATGCGTTTTCTAGTTCTCTTCTTAAGGGAAAAATACACCAATTATCTCAGTTTGTGGTTTGCCAGGTCTTAATTCATGAGTGGAGACAGGTAGCTCAAGGTCTGTAAAATCTGACTTGTTAGGTAAAAAAGCTGGATGCTGGATTCAGAATAACGTTAACAAGGTTCTTGAGCACTACCCACAGGTCTGCTACTGTGCCCCAAGAAACAGCTCTTGTCCCTGCTGCTGGCATAGAAGTAATCCCAGTGCTGCCTCCTGAGCTATTGGTGAGATTTAAGGCACTAGTTTGCATAAAAGTGTGTCTCTTGACTGTAAAGCTTGATGTGCTCAATCCAAGCTCCTGGAAGCAGAAGGGTGGTGCAGCAACCCCACTGAGAAGCACAAGAGCACCAATGCTATATCACACGTCCATCAGGATTGCTTCCAAGAGCAGACAGGTGCTCATACCACCTCAAATGTGCGTGTCCTGAGCTAAATCCAGCCTATCACTCCCACTCCCACCCCAGAGTAGCTGCATTCTGGCACGTAGTGATGAGTCATGGTGTTGTGCTGCTGTGACAGTGATAAGAGTTGAGTCTCTGCACCTGTGCCCAAAGGGCTCCCAATCCCCTCCACAAGTCCATCTCACTCAACCTGAGAATGTCTGAGGGACAGACAGACTGTTTCCCTTTTTGCTTTTGTAGCCTTTGACCAGTCTTACTCGATGCTGGCTTGGCATCCTTTCTGTCAAGTCTATGGAAAACATTTTATTTCTGCCTCAACTCTGCAACTCCTCCTCATTTCCAGAAGGCCACTCCTGAGCGTCTGAAGTTTCACCAAGCAATTTGATGTGGAGATAACTGAGGCAGCACGTGGTCCTTCTTAGACTATAAAAAAAACCTGACAATAGACAAGGACCAAACAAAGGCAATCTTGTTCTGGTATTTCTTGGCCCACTGCAAGTGGAAGCTCCCCCTTGTCCTGCCTATCCCTTTTCTCCAACACACATGGAGCGGCTGCCAGAAATACCAACCTGGAGCTCTTCACTGCAATCTTTTCCCATAGAAATTCATCTGTGCAGAAAATCTCTGGGCAAGTGCTTGTATTCCCATGCTGTTTCTGTACTGCTGATCTCTTGAAAAAAAAAGTAAATTAAAAAGGAGGAGGTAAAGAGGATCATTGGGGGAGTCTTTTAAGCTTGACTGAAAAAATGGTCTGTCAGGCATTCCCTTTGGATGGCAGACAGTTATATGGTGATGAAGTCACTGCAAATATTTTGTTTTGAAGGCCCTGGCCTTCATCTGGAATACATGAGGCCATACTCAATTCCTCCATCTATTGAAATGGACTTGAAAGAGGTTGGTAGGAAGTGTAGGTGTAGGCTTTTGTTAAAGTTTGGCCTTTGAGAACATCTCTCTCCCTTAAGAGAGAGTAGATGGCAAAAGGTAGGAAAATCATGGACTTCTGACTTAATGTCAAGAAAAACTAATTGAGGAGGTTGCAGGCAGCTGATTAAAACTGATAAACAAAGTTTTGTCCGATATCTACATGCATAGCTATTTTGAAGGGTGCAATCAAGAGAGTTGTAGTTATTCAGTGATCTGTTTAGCAGCATTTCTCCACCTCAGCTACTGCCCATTTGCAGCAATTCATCCACGGGAAGAATATATGCAATGCTTTCTGCAAACCACTAACTCAGAATGCCCAGGGGCAACTGCAGAGAGACAGAAGGAGAAAGGCACTGGGGTAAGGCTTCTTGCTGCATGCCACAGCTTGGCACAGCAGGACACGGCATGGCTGGCTCGTCCCCTGGCCAGACACCTGCCACCCGTTGATCTGATGTCCTTCAAATGCCCTCTAGTGGCTGTGGCTCTGCCTGGGGGCCATGTCCCCGTGCTGCAGCTGGAGGAAAAGAGCACTTTGCCTGCACATGTAAAGCATAACCCGAAAACACGTGTGTGGAAAATGGCTGGTGCTCACTGGTAGCCCCCAGCTCCCTCATTTCTGGTGCTGCTGCACAGAAGTAGCATCCAATAATGCAGCTCTCTGCTCCACTAGGCGGAAGAGCTAGCTTGGGAAGGAACTGGCATTCCAACACTGATGGAGGCTCAGTGGGCCTTCCATATGTTCACACAAGGTGCAGTGCTGCTTTAAAGACCACTGTCTGAGGGGAAATTTTCTCTTCTGAATCTCTGCTTAAAAGGAGACATAGCACTCCAGGCACCAGGGAAGGAAATGAGGCTCCCTGATTCAACATGGTTGGAATCCAATGAGTGAAGGATTCTAATATAAACGCCTGTGGTGTCTGCTACAAGTTAAGAAAAGTCTTTGGACGGTGAGGTTTTATTGCTGAAGGCCCTAAAGGGTACTTGGGGAATCTTCTGCAAGAAGTACAGCTTGGTGAAGGAATTCAAGAAATTCAAGACACACTATGAGCTGCATAAGGGAGTCAGATGGAACAACAACAAGTCCCCTTCCCTGTCATCAGGGAGCAAAAGGCTGGTTTCTGAGGTCTCTAATATGCCTATGCAGTTTGCACTTTCAGGTGAGGGCTTTGTCTGACCTTCATCTGAAGGTTTTAAGGAGCATATTGGCTTGGCTTCTGCTGCAGAAGATCACGAGAAGTCAAATTGCTGTGACCATGAGAATCAACACAATTGACGGGGGAAGCCAATTGGAAATCCCTCTGATATTCTCTCTAGATTTCTCTTTTTTCTCTCTCTCTCTAGATTTTTTACTATTAGGCAGCAGCTACTTTTGCTTTCCAGCTGCTATTTTTGCTTTGCAAACCAGTAATGACTGACTGCTCCATGGTTGCCCCCTGCTCAGATAATCTTTGGGAGCAACACAGCTCCCACTTGGTGTGTCTGTGACTGCAGAGTGCTTTTGTAATGCTGGGGTTTGGCACTGCTAACTTCTCACACCTGCTGCAGACCTACCTAAATTACTTCTCAAGTAATTTCAAACTTGTGTGTGAAACAAGAGAGTTACAGAAATACTGCTTTACATCCTGGTTCTCTACAGCTGTATTAAGTGTGTAAGCTATTTGGGGCAGGGATCACCTCCTAGGGCATTTGTTCAGCATGTGGTCCAGGAGACTTAATATTTTACTGCCCAGAAAAGCAGTGAGGAAAAAAAAGTCACTGCATCCTTATGGGAAGACTGTCCTGATCTATGCTGTGTGTGGATGTGCAAATTACAACAGATGATGCACTTAGCAATTATGTTCTTTGCATACATAAGCAGGAACAACAGCTCCCAAACTGCCAATATCTCTCTTGACTCTCACCAAATGGCTGTGTGTCACATGGTCACACAGGAAGGGGGATCAAGGAAATGAGAGGAAGGAATGAGAGAGGAGAAAGCTTCAAATCGGGAGATACATGCCTCTCCAACAGGAAAATGAACACCATCTTTTTTTTAAAAAGTCTGAAATTCACCTGCTTTTCAGGCCTTTTCTTCTTCTAAGTAGTATGGTTTGAGCATTTTAAACTCCCTCTGAAAGGAGAAAAGTGTCTTCAGCTACCCATGCCTAAGAGTGCACAGCCTGAGCCTGTCTGTGTGGTGGTCTGCTTCTTCAACCAACTCAGTTTTCTGCCCTTCCCTCTTTGTCTCCTGGATCTTCACATAAAAGAAGAACAACCCCCCACCAAAAAAAAAAAGAACACCCCCCCACAAAAAAAAAAAAAAAAACAACAAAACCCCAACCAACCAACAAACTAACTAACAAACAAACAAAAAACCCCACAACCCAACCCAAACCAAATAACCAAACAAAAACCCTCCAAACCCAATACAAAAACCCAAACAAAAGTCCCAACATGCACAACTGAAAGAAAAGGAAACTCTGGTTCTTCTGGTAGACCACCTTCTGAGAATTTCCATGATTCGTTCCATATTCTGAATTACACCCCTCTGCTTACACAAGAACCATGGCAGACAATAGGCACTAGGGCAGAAGATATTACCCTTTCCCATGTTGGCTGTATGTTGAGCACTTCCTACAAGCTCCCAGAAAGTTTGAGAGATAGTGTAAGAGCTGTGTGTGGTTTAGGACCTCTGAGGCTGGCTTCTCCTAGCAAAGGGTTACTCCTGCCCTTAGAAAACTTCACACTGACATGCTGATGGAAGGAAGACTGCAGTTTCTGCAGGTGTTGATAACCAGATAATGCCTTACATCACCTGCCACAGTCTTCCCTGAACCATGGAGTCTGCTGTCTTTTCTGCCTTTCTGCAAACTTCACGGGAAAGAAACTCTTGACTTCATCTGCATATGAAAATAGGTTGAGACCTCCAAACTCAGACATTTGGAAGATGACATTATTTGACATGAGTCAGCATGATTGGCAGGTCAAAGCATAATGCTGGCTCTTGCAACTCAAAAGTGCATGGCAAATTGGTGGAACTGCAAAGCTCATCATGCTGTAGTCTGTGTGGTGCATTTCTTGATATTCCCTCTTTGTACAAGACCCAGAACAGTTATTTGATAGTTCAGATTATTCAGACCACATCAGGGCTCAGAAAAGGTGGAAGAAGACAGAAATGGAGGTGGCCTGATCCTCTGACAGGTAGCCAATGAAACAACTACATCAGCTGTGAAGTCACTTAGGGCAAGCTTTTGAAATAATACAGCCTGTTGGGTGGTGCTGAGCTCTGTTTAAAAACTGGGACACAATTTTTGCAATGGAAACAGCTGGATACTGAGCCCTTTAAAAAATCTGGCTCTTGTTTAGCTGCCTCCATGGGAACTGAGCTTAACTGAAAACCTGGCCCTGACTGGGCATGCTGAGCACTTTCAAATGGGCCCTTCTGGTCTTTAGAAATTTCAGCTGATGGCATTCTGCAAATAGCCGATGAGTACTTTCTGAAGTACTACTGTTCTGTGTTCCATGTTTTTTGTTGTTGCTTTCTTTTTCAGCTGACACAAACATCAGTGCCTGCCAGTCTGTTCCAGGCTCTATAAGCCTGTGTGGTTACAGCCTGCTAATTACTTTGCTTATGTGCCAAAAGCCAGAAGTAGCTATCCGTCACCTTGCTATTTATTGCTTTTGAATCCCAGCCTGAATGAGTGTGCGCATCCTTCAGCCCGAGTGCAGAGTAATGCTAAAATTCAAGCCTCATCTGCAGGAGAAACACTGACCATCAAAAGCCTCAGCCAAATCTTGGGGCCCTGTTGTACTCACAGTTGTGCAAATAAAGCCTGTATGTTCCCTGCAGAGTAAACAGACAATATTGACATGCAGCAGCGAGAGAACCAGAAGGTATGAAGTGTTGAAGCCACTTAGATAAGGGTGAACAAAGCATGGATAGCCAAGGTGGGAAGAATATTATATCAAATTTCTATCACTGTGTGTAAAAAACCACAGCTGGACAAGTGCTTGGTGCATACCACCAACTATCAGGAACCAGTGAAGGGTTATTATTAATTCCCGATAACAATGAGATGGGGGATTTCAAATACAGACAGAGAAGCATATGTTAAAAGTCTTTTATAGGGTTGCACCCAGTTATTTAGGATGGGTGACTGCCAGCTGACAAGTGAGCTGTTTTGATAGCTCGTTGTGATTCTCTTACAGGAATGGGAGAGGTGTCTGGACAGAGTATCTCCAACAGTCATGTCAGCTACACACTGTTGGGAAGCAGTGATTGGTGCCATGTAGTACATTAGTGTATTTGGATGCTCTTGCCTGCAGCATGGGGACATGTAAGCACCAGCAGTGCTAGCTACATGATTCTGATGTGACTTTAGGGCATAGTATAAAATCTGTGGAAACAAGCTGTTGAGTGTTTTTAGCAGTCTCATTCCAAAGGGCCAAGGCAATGCAGCAGGCAGAAGGCTAAATCTGTCTTCCCATGAAACCCTGTTTTTTGTGCAGGCAAGGAGTCATTTACTATTTCTCTGAAGCTGAAGAGTGATGGTAAACAGAGACTCAATGCCAGCTGGAGTGTATGCAGATTGTTCTGCTTTCATATAAAAGGTATGAGGCTGGTCTGAACCACTTGACTCTCTGGGCAGAGGACAAATCTCCCCACTGCTAACTCCCTGTTGGCTTCTTGCATCTGAAAATACCTCCTTCTGGGCAGTAAAGTCAAAGTTAAGTGGCAAACAAAAAAGGAGACAGATACTCCTTCTGCTCTGCCTGAATCTCTGAATTTCTTGCTGTACCACTTGGATCTGTTCAGAAGAGAGCAGCCAGCTTCTGCTCACCCCATACCTAAACAGACTTCATTCCTGTGGTAACACTGTCTTCACATTTGCATGCGAAGTATGATTTGCACTGCAGTGTTTAGATTGGCTATTATGTGATAAAATCATTCTGTCAGGGTGGGGGAGTAAGGGAGGGAAATCCTATCTTGTTGTTTTGCTTCTGCTGTCTGAGTCCTGAACGGGTTTCTAAGTTAAAAAAAATCAAACCAAAAAACCCAAAACCCCCCCCAAAAAAAAAGTTTGTGACAGAAACAGGAGAGGGAGGACCAGCATTGATTTCTGATAGGGAAAAGAGCCTTTTGTTGGCTAAACTTCATAATGAATTATACACTCTTGTTCCCACATTAAAGACCATACTGCCTTTTGATGTTATGCCTGTGACCACAAACTCAAGTGCAAAAGATGTCTCTCCTTCTCTTCCCTCTGAGTTATAGCAAGGACAGGCTACACCCTCCACAGGTGCAGATGGTGTCTGAGTGACTTTCTGGGGTCTGCACTACACCCACCATCAGGAGTCAAGCCTAATACTTAAAAAATGGACCTCTTTCCCTATAAGGTACTAAATTTACTATCTCTTTCTTATATCCTTGATATAGTCCTACCAAATGTCTTATTTGTGAGTGAATCCTAACAAAAGCCTGACACAGATTAGAAGCTGCAGTCTAATACTGGGCATTTTCTCATGAAAGTTTTGCTGTGGGTGGTTTGGTTCTAGTTTGAAGGAGATTTCCCCTTCTGTTTCTTCAGTATCTCTAGGGTAAGGGGAGGAATGTGCTCCCTGATGTGCATTCTTTCCTGCTGCTGTTTCTGACTGTGCATAGTCTGCTTCTTCACAGTGACCAGACCAGGGTGTTTAGTCAGTGAATAGTCTGTTACGGAGATTAAACAGATTTCCCTACAGTGAGAGAACAATAATCTTGTGATCATTCAGTGGTTGTTTGGGTTTTTGGGTTTTTTTGTCCTAAACAGTTTCACGAGACTGGAGTTCTGTGTATCTTAAGTACAGATCCATAAAGGACAAAACAAGAATCTGGTTTTGTGCAACTTACTGATACAGCAAGAGGTCCACTTGTGAAGATGAAAATACAGAGATTTACTGCATATATTGTGGAGAAACATGGCAGTGTGACATGAAAGCCAGCATCAAAGTTAGGGGAGGAAATCTCTCAGGCCCAAACACTGGCCTCATGCTTCATCCTCATACCTTCCTTAGATATGTTAGATGTTTACACATGGGATCTGAGAGCCCACTATAGATTTTGTTGGGGTAAATGTAAGAATGAGCCTTAGGGACTAAGAGGGAGCAAACCACCTCCAGTGATAGGAAGGCATGGAACAAAGGACAGAAAAATGAATCCCTGCATCTTGAGAAGGTTTACCACTCCTACCCTTGGGATGGCTGACAATGAAATTTTGCTCGTCACCCTCATTGTGCTTTTCAACCTACAGTTTTGTGCATATGAAAAAAAAATGGCCACCTGAAAACCCTCAGAGGCACAGCTCTTTCCACTGATCCATGTTCAGCACTGCATCTGCACTGCACACATCCTCCAATGGACTATATATGGTGCCTTCTGCTCTCAGAGGGCTGTACCTGGCACAAGAGAGGTGGCAGGGCCTGCATACCACTTCAGCCTACAAGCTGCTGCTGGAGGATGCTGTTGAACACCACATGAGCTGCAGCTGACAGTGTGAGAAGAAGGCCTGTCCCACAAAAGCCCCAGAAGCTATCTGTGTGCTCCCCTCTCTGGGCTGTCCTCATTCACAAAGACACTGCTGCAGTTTCATCCAAGATATCAGGCTCGTGTCACACAGCTGGGCTCAATCTGGACCCAGCACTACCCCACAGACAGTGAGAAGGATGGTGCATGGGTGATGGCAGGTCTGCAACTTAACAGCCTCATTTAAACAATGTTAAGACAGCTCTTAACTAGCTGCTAAAGTGTCCTCATGAGGACTAGGGCAATCAGGAATTAATATCTGTTTGAAACAGGAAAATATTTTACACCAATAAAAAACCTGAACATAAACTAGTCAATAGAGAGATTTATTTTGATGACCTCTCTGTTCCTGTTTGCCCTTCTCAGGATATAACTAGCATAGAAGAAAGTCATGGATCCAGGAATAAGCCAAGTCACTCCTCTTACAGAAATCAAGATTTCTGTCCCTTCAGTGTAAAAAAAATGAGAGGAGGAAGTGCATAATCTTGGGTCTTCATCCCAAATCATATGGAGATATTAGGAATTATACTGTAAAATCATTGGAACTGGAAACACACATGAGCATTCTCTGCAGTAGACCTCACCGATCTTTCTTTACCTGAGATGTAATATAACAGCAGTAAGATAGCTTTGTTGATAAACAAAATGATAACAAATATGTCCATGCACTGAATTAACAGGGAAAATGAGGTTTGTGCATATACAGTAAAGTAGACATACGTTGCAATTTATCTCTCTACACTGCTACTGCCCAGAGAAATGTACTTCTATTTAATCCAGCTCTGGTGCACTTGACAGGCATTCTGCAGCTGTCAGTGATGTTATGTACTGTAAACTCCAAACATCCATTGTAAAACTGTGCTCATTATAAGAAGTAAAATATGGTACCTGAATCTTAACTGAAGTATTAATAATAAAAATGGATTACACGCATCCTGTTTGCTGAGCAATTATTCCAGGGAAGAGATAGATTTCAGATTTTCCCTCACTGACTGAATGGCAGAACAGGTATTTGCATGCAGTATCTCTGACCTGAAGAAAATATCAGAAACTTAATAAGCTTTCTAAGGAGATATAAAAGGTTCTTTGGTTTTTTCGCCTTAGCTAAATTTAACTAAAACTCTGTTGTCTATGTTATTTCTTAGAAAAAGAAGAAACTCAGAAAAATTTAATATAATTTATTGAATCAGAAGTCTGCATAACCATAAATTTATCTACACTTGAACATGATCCATTTTTCAAATGTGTATCATTGAGGCTTTGTTGATAGGGCTGTTAATGAAAACCCTGACTCTGTGTAATGGACACACATTAAGATGATGCAGTACTGTTTAAATTTACGGCAAGCTTCAGATGTAGGCTGCTTGAACTGCTTAGCTTTTATACGTGAAGAAAATGTATGAAACATTTCATTTTTCCCTATGTGGAATTCTGGGCCTCTATCTACATCTCAGCCATTGGCACTGCGTACCAGACAAGCTCTGTGCACATCCCAATGCTGGCAGCCTGATTTCATAAAATCATGGAAAGATTTGGGTTGTCAGATCCAAAGAAAGGTTAAAGATCATGTAGTTTGAATTCCCCATGCCTGTCCATGGGTGGACACCTTCCACCAGATCAGTTTTCTCAGGGCCCCATCCAACTCTTCCTTGAACATCTCCAGGGATGGGGCACCTGCAGCCTCTCTGGGCAACTTGTTCCAGGGCCTCACCACCCTCACAGGAAGACATTTCTTCCTAATGATCTAATCTACATCTACCCTCTTTCATCTTAAAGCCTTTGTCCTACCACTACATGCATTTGTAAAAAAATTTTTTTACAAACAGCTTTTTTACATACCCTCTTCTTCAGCCTCTCCTTTGAAGAGCCCTTTTGTCTAGGCAAACATGTTGAAACAGTGTGTTCTACCCAGGAGTAATGCCAAATCAGGCCAAAGAGCATCTTAACTGTACAGTTTCAAGAGAAAAGTACCCTGAAGCCTTGGAAGTTACCTTGGCAAAGCTTGGCAAAAGCTAGAAATATAAACCCCAAAAACTGGCATAACAACAGCTGATTTCAAGGATTCCCTATTGCTCCTCATGAGATCTAAATTCTATTGAATTCAATAGTGACATTTCTTGTTGTGGAAGGTGTTCCAGACTTTTTGTAAACTTAACCCCAAATGTGGTTCAAATCAGGACCATTTTACCCAGGGTCAGGTGAAGTGTGAGGATTTCCCTTCTGCTTCTTGAAAAGGACTGTTCACATCTGAAAGAGCAAAACCATTGAAAGGAGGAGGGAAAAGCACATTTCCAGTGTTTACTGCCTCCCAAACAAGCGAGATGGAGCTGGCAGAGGATGGTGGGACAGTTCATCTCATGACCAGTGCCTCTCATGCTGTCTGCGAGCAGGCTCATGTATCCATGGCAATGGGCAGCTCAGCTTCTAACTTTCCAACATGCAGAAAAGGAAATTACATTATTTCATACTTGATGTAATGGCTGTCTGTTCAGGCATTCACAGCTAATAAACAATAAGCTTTGGGTCAGGTATTTCCTGGCAGCTAACGGCCACCTGAGCTAAAAGCTGTCAGTTGCTGCAGTAATTCATTAAATGATAGAAAATGGACTTTACATCAGTCCTTATGGCATCAATACAAAAGTTTTGTTTCAAGTGTAATCAGCTTTACTACACAAATGCCACTTGTAAGTGAAAACGGGAGTTGCCTGGTAAGTAGAGAAATGCAGTGTCTGCAGCCAAACTGGTACTTGCAGAGAAAAGACCCAACTTGTGAACTGCCAGACACCAATGAAAGGAAGAAACAGCATTATCTTTCTAGACAGAATGCACTATATCCTTTACAACTTACACTTTTTCCGAGGAGCCCGGGGAAGAGGGAAGAACAGGACCCCACTTCAACACTTAACACATTAATTCCACTTTTATGAAACTATGGATAAAGTATGCTTCTTACTAGGATGTGAGGAACCATAAAAAAGCAAAAGCCTTCCCTACAGACACTGCATGGTGTTGGTAAGAGCAGATGTATGAAATTCTAGTCAGAAGACATCAAAATGACAAGACTCGTAAGTATTCCCAGTTACCTGAACTACACATTTATGGGTGTACCATTTGTAGTGATAACATGTCATAAGCGCCCCAAGCTTGGTATACATCATAAAGAATCTATTTTCAGGTTTTAGTTTCTGCCTAATCTTTGCTCTCCCATGCAGGTTGGAAAAAAAAAGAGGGATGATCATGGGAGAAAGAAAGGAGCAGAATAATAAGCTAGCCACACTGGCTAATGGAAAACAACATGTAATTTGAGAAGAATTTTGTTACACAGGGAAAATTAAAAGATCGAACTTGCAAATAGAAGCCAATAAAATGACAGTGATGAAAGAATTAGAAAAAAAAATTTAAAAACAGAGGTAGACGGAAGTAAAATATTGCTTTCATCACCTAGTGCAAAATGTGTATTAGTGTTTCAATAAAGGGACAAAAGGTGAAGGAATTACATCAGACCATAATTTTAAATTAATCAGGGAACTCTTGCAGCAAATTCATATACATATACATATGTATATAAGGTGTGTGTGTGTGTAACAAATACATGGAAATTCAGTCCCACTGCAGAAATTCCTGTCAGATCTATCCACTTCTGCAGAATTGCTTCAAAGTCTGTCTTGTCCTTAAGACATCCTAACAGTGTCTCTAATAAGTTATTTCTGAGGTGAAAATGGAAAGGTGAACAGTATGTTATAACATCTTTCAAAGTCTGCTGATGGCCTGAAGAAACATTCAGAAAGGTACAAACTAGCTGAATTCTGACATCTGAAGTTAATAGTCTGCATCTTATTAAAAATAAGTACAATATAAAATTAAACATAACACCCCATTATTATGAGATTTACTGAATGCATAATTAAACTACTAAAGAATATCTCTATCTGCCACAGTGCTTTGCAAACTCCAGAAGAATCTTTATGAAGACAGAACAGGTTGCAAGTGGAACGGATTTGAGACCTGGCTGCTTACCAGACAAAGGCTGGCAATTTTTGTCATTGTGCAATGTAGTGCCTTAGTGTAGATACAACCACTGAAAAATGTGACCTTGAGAAGATATGGTCACACATGTCTGCAAACTCACGCTCCTTGTGTCCTTGAGGGTGATGAACCAGATACTTTTGCAGGGAGACTTTAAAATACAGAAAAAACCTACTTAGACTTGACATCTGGTTTTGTTTCCTTCACAAAAAAGGGATTTAAAAGGTCATCTGATGGAGGTATATGTCATCCCACTGACAAAGAAAATGATTGAAGGAAATTACAACAGTTATTATGAAAGTATGAGGTGAAGAAGTGCCAATGTTGTGTCATAGACTTATTACAAGTTACTAAAAGGAGAAGTTTTGACTGAAAAAGAAACTACGGAAGGAACATATAATGTCAGCTTTCTGAAACACTAAGGACCTATTTATTTTTTAGCACAGATTAGGATTAATGTTTTATAAATGAAAGAATGTATACAGAGTTTCTCTCTCTAATATTTGTTCAGGGGAAACCACTGAAAAACAAATTAGACATTGATTTTAAAAGGAAATAGTGCTCCAGACAAACTCAGTATATGGAATTGTGTCTTCTCCGTAGTGCTAAGTGGTAACTGGGCTTTATGCACCTCTGAACTAAGCAAAACTCAGGCCATGCAAAAGCTCTTCTCATGAACATCCTACAAATGAACGTATCCAAGGAGAAGAAAATGAGTGCACCTGCAAGACAGTAATTCTTGCAGTTGAGACATTTGGTTTTATTCCATGTGAAGACAGAGGTGATTGGGCCATCTGTGCTGTACCAATAATAGTCAATCCTAAAGTGCACGAATCCTACAGCACCTTTAAAAAAGAAAGAATGTTTTATTCTTTGGAGACCAAAACTGGTCTTGAGCTGTATTACCTAATGAGCATCATGCACTACCTAACAGGCAAAAATGCGAATGAGTCTGAAATCCTTCATGTCACTGTGCACTGTTTCTAGTAGCAAGAACAGCCTCCTTCTCTCATACCACTGATAGCATCAATTTCACAAAGAAAAGTAAGTAACAAGTAATTTGGAACAGCAGGTAATGACAGTATTGGCATTTATTCTCACTTGTGCCAAAACCCCTTTCACACCAACCTGCGAGACTTGAGAGTGCTAAAAGCAGCACTTTTCCAGGTGTTGAGCAACTTTAATGAACATGAAAATCAAACCTATAACTAGAGAGAGGATATGATAAAATGTCTGGATGCCAATAGCCCTCACACAGGTGCCCCACCCACTGGGAGACAGAAGAGACTCATCAAAGTAACTAGGAAGGGAAATTATTCTATTAGCTGCAGAAATCAGGGAAAACCGCTTCCAAGAAAGGTGGCACTGTGTACTTGGAAGGAAGAAGAGTCTCTCTCCCACTCTGTGGTTGGTTTTGCAGACAGTAAAAGGTTGTGGAAAAGAAAAAGAAAGAAAGAATAAAGGAAAGAAAGTGTCTTTTTAAAGCTTGAGCACTGGTCATCTGAAGGATCTACTAACTCTGCAAGATAGTACATTGAGCAGACAAGTGCAGCTAAAGATGCCTGGAGAGGCAGGAGAGGAGAAGATAAAAGAGAAACAGAGAAGACAAAAGCTGACAAAATATTACTAAAGTTAAAGGGGAGAAAGAATCAAATGTAAAAGGGAGAAAAATGAACATAAAAAAGCCCAAACCATAAACAAATAGCCCTACACTCTTAAACCAGATGTCTCTAATAGGAGTTTGGGCTACAATGCTGTACAAATCTGAGCTTAAGAGAAAACAAAAACAAGACACATGGGGGTACTTTCTCTTTCAATTTGTCCTTGTTTGTTACATGTCCTGCTTTTACTTCTAAAACTCTCTGGCTGAGAAAAAGCCTTAAAATTTGCTCGCTCTTACCACTTACTTTCCCATCTCCCATTCCCATTATTAGAGTGTTTTCACTTTGACTGTTGATGTTTTCGCTATCATCAAGCAGCTGCATTGAGTGCATCCCCTGAGCACACTGGGATTTGGGGTCTGGCACTGGGGAGAAAAGGATGGTAGTGACACCCAAAATCCACAGTGATCTCAGAGGAATATTTCCCATAAGAAAGGCACAGGGGCATCATGCACCTCTTGCACTGGAATATTTTGGTTATGCCTTACACCCAGAGCATGGGGGCAGCAATCTCAGGTAGCTTGGGCAATGCTTTACTAACCTGGTGCAGGATGGCTTCCCTGAAGCTCTGCTGTTCCCTGCAGCCTCCACTGCACCAAGACTGGCTCTGGTGATGCTTCAACACTCTGCTCTGCTCTACCCACAGGGGTAAAGGTCAGTTCAGTCCTGCAGGTTCCTCCAGGCTGAGCATTCCCAGCCTCTGTCTGGGAAACCATCCATCTCTGACCTTGGAAAATGTGCAGCACTCTTCTATGCAGGTTTCCTAGCTGCGGGGGTGGCCCAAGGCCATGGTTTTTACTCTGTGAGTGATATTCCCCACCCTTGCAAAGGACAAGCATCTAACGGGCCATCTGCCTATGGTCTTCTCAGGGTCTACCATGTTCCTGGCAAAACCATACCTCCCATCATGTTTTAGCTCCTTTTCCCTTAAGATTCAGTAAAGCACTCTAGTGTGTGATGTCAAAATCTTGACACTATAGAAAGGGATAGAAAAGGCTGCAAGCTAAAGGGGAATTCTACATATTTCTGAAATGTTAGCAGCTATTGTTTTGCATAATGCCTACCCAACCCCAAATTGATGCGGCAGATGGAGGAAGGGAAAACAGGTTACATGCCTGCAGTGTAAATGTACTGACAGGCTTTGCTCTGCCAACTACCTAAATGACTTGACATGCCTCTGTTAGAGTGGTTTCTAAGAGGATGTGAAACTGCAGTTTAGATTGTGATTTATGAGTGCTTTTCATGTCAGAAGAGTGTGCTGAAGCACAAGTTTATCTGCAGGTACCAGCCCTTGGGTTATAAAATAACTATTTTGTAAAAGGCAAAATATTTATCATTTGGATATAGAAAACAAAGAGTAAGCCTTCATCAGAATCTCCCAGTAAGAAGAACCTTGAAAAATCACATGATTTGTATAATCATGTTATTTTCCACTCTGTGACTTTAAAACAAAGAAAATTCAAATAAAAATTTCTCTGCTTTATTTCCTTCCATATTAATTTTACCATTTGCTATTTTATGACTTCACACTCTCAGCTTTCACATCAGCACTTATGAGACTGTGGTATCCTAATTTTGCTGATGCATACTTAGGATCAGATCCAGGAACTTAGGAAACTAGGTGTTGAGTTCCCCCAAACAACTGCCTCTTAAGGACAGTCCTGGGAGCACTGAACTTGAACAGTCAGAAGTCAATCCTGCTTTTGGTTCTATTAGGCATCCTGGGCTGGATTTGAAGAAATAACATTTTTGAAATTTTCAGAGTTTACTACCAAAGCCAGATTTTTCTGTAAAGTATGCATGATCCATGGGTGTGTACCTGTTTCACTGCAGGCTGCACGTAAAAAAATAATTTCTATAATATATCCTATTACAAATCAGTAATTACTTCAGCCAACTTTTTGACTTGAAAGACAGATATAAGATTAGTGAGGGACAAAACTGTGAAACAGACTAAGATTCAGACATTACAGTATACTGGCCTAATATACACTAATATACTAATATACCTAATATACCTAATGCTATTGGTTTATACCTGACAGAGTTCGTAGCTAAGCATGTACAACAAACCCAATTTAAAGCTGTGAAGCTCCAACTAGCCAAGAGCGGAGCTGTTTTAAAATTGTCTTGCTAAATATTTTCTAGAAAACACCCCACACATTTCAAATCTAGACAAGTCTATGTATGGCTAAGTTAGGCAAGAAGGAAATGGTCTTATGCCACCTTGAACTTCCGCTTCCCAGGAATCCCAGGTCCTTTCCAGTGTCCTGTACCACAATCAAACCTACCCTTTTCCATCCCCAGGCCATGCTCCCTACCCTTGCTGACCAGCACAATGCAGTGACAGGCAGGGGTGTCCCATCCCCATCCAAGCAGTGGTAGTGCAGGCACAGGGATGCAGCAGCAGCAGCAGGGCCTTAGCTCCAACCACTGTTGTCACACCTGCTTGTTGACCCAGAACAAGGACTTGAAAACTTCATGATGAACATGATAAGGCTCCTTGTCTGAGTTGTTAAGATTTTCCTGCTTCTCATGGTGAATGCAGCTTAATTGGTAAATGGGCTTGTCATCCCATCCCAAAACATGCACATTAGCATGTTCATACAGGATCTGTGTGATGGAGCAAGGAGACGGAGGTTGCTTCAACTTGTCCCAGTAAGTTTCAGTTGTTCTGGTGCTTTTTTAATGTAGCATAAACACTTGTACCTCTTTCACCTGAACTTAAAGTAATCTGCTGTTCATTTAAATGACACAGTTCTTTTGTGAGATTATTTGAAAAATTACAAAGAAGTTTGTGCTTGCCTGGAGTCACCCCCTAGCACTGAACTGGGGGTTTGGTAGGTACCACGGCCTTCTTCACCACTGTACACCCACAACAGCCTCCCTATAGCAGCATGGCTGAAGGACTCGGTGCCTTCCTGCCTGCTTGCCTACAACCACCATTTCCTCCTCCATTTCTAGATCTCTGCTGCCAATCCACATTACCTGACAGCAAAGATGACGAATTGCCACCATGGGACAAGGGCTCAGGCATTTCATTAAAGGTGGTAATATACTATGGCCTGTTCCCTGTCTTTGGTATTTCCCTCTCATTACCGTTGCCTTCATTGATCCTTTCCATGTCTGTCTATTGTCAGCCTTCATTGACATGGTACCAGCCACATCCCTCGTGAAGCAGTGCACCAGATGACTAACCTTTCCTCTCAAAATGTTCTTGTCAGGGATTTAAAATCCAAATTAAGTATACCTTCACCAGTTTTCCCACCTGTGAGTGCTGTTAACTGCTGTGGCACCAGCCAGGGGGTAGGTAGACAGTGATACGGAAAAAACTCGTCCAAATTCTGATACCTTGAAAACACTGCTCCTGTTTTCACCGTGTGTCACATTTAGCTCCTTTTTGTGTGTTTTGAAGATGTCCCCCTAAACTAAAAAGAAAACAAAACCTCTGGGATTAAACCATCCTGCTTTTGCAATCCTTCAGCTGCTGTACTGCCACTGCAAATCAGTAGGTCACACTTGTTTATTCCCACACATCAACTCAGCAGCAAGAACAGAGCCAAATGGAGCTTTTCTACTCATTTGGTTTCTGGTCTAATACCTGCCAAGCATTTGACCACAGATCTTTGGCTTGTGTCTACAGCCTCCAGGACCCTGTGCTGGCTTGCCTCCAGCTACTAGCTGAGCCTGCAACAGCTTAGCTGGCATGGGCAGCACAGGCAGTGTGCACTTGGTTCACTGAGGCCATAGGCACATTACATTCAGGTTGGATCTCCAGCTCTCTATAGGTCTTGGGGGAAAAGGGAATCCACTGAGCAACTGGTTTGTTTTTGCAGAAATATGTAACAGCTCTTTTTTCATTTCTGTTGCTTTTCCTACATAATGGTGATTCCATTTAGGGACATCTATAGAAACACTGACATACTGAAGGTGCTTTTGGAAAACAGGACACCTAGAAGAGACACTTTGAAAGGCACACCAATCCGCCAAATGTATGAAAATGAACTGTGAAAGAGGAAACATTTTAAAACTGATTTTAAATAGTTTTGAAGTCAGTGGAGTATGCTGCAAAAATCAGCCCTCTAATTTTATAAGAAGCGTGCAGTTCTCCATCGCCTCCACCCTGGCTTGCACAGAGCATGGATCAGTCTTTCCTTGAATGAAGACAAATTAGAAGTTGCGCACTAAGACTGCACCTGAGGCACTTCTGCCCCAAATCAGTCCAGATCAGAGTAGAGAAAGTCCAAAGCAAAAACTCCACCATCCTGAAATGTGCATATTGTGTATGTGGGTCCTTGGCACCAGCTATTTCATTTTCTAGAACCTTTCTTGGAGAACTAGAAGCAGTCCACACCATCTTATAATGCAAACATAGTTTATTGCAACCTATTCTATTACTCTGGAAGCTGAGAGTATAAATTGAGCAGTGCAGGAGCAATCCTTAGCATTTGCTATCCATGTGGAAAAATACAGATAGCTCCCCATCTGATATTACTACTACCATTTACTAGAGTAGCATCTAGAGGCCCTTGGTTGGGATTAGACCACTATTATAGGTATTGCTTGGACTTAATAAAGCAGCCCCTACCTCAAATAATGAAGAGAAAATATATACAGAGGTACAGCCTATTTGTAAAAGGAGCAAGACAGAGATTACTGCTGTGGTTATACACTTCTACAGATTAAGCATAAATGGGGTCACAAGTGAAGAATTCCTTTGGTCTCATTCTCACCCAGATTCATGTTTACCACTAAACTGCAGAGTTAGTTGATCTCAGCTGAAGCCAGCCCTGAGAATGCAAAAACGCTGGAGGTCAGGAGACAGGTGGGATGGAAAACTGGGCAGGGAAACCTCCTCCAGCCTCTCTCTGCCAGCTGCTGTTTCTGAAAGCCTCTGCCAGGAGACCTATGCCTTTCTAAGCTCTAAATCCACCCCCGACAGCTACTGAATGTCTTTGATTTGTATGAATAAATTTCAAAATGTCCTGTGATTACAGCTTCATAATATTCCGGAAGCAGATGGCAGGCACAGATGACACTGACAGTAGTTGTAAGTGCAAATAGGAGGTGGCAGAGAGGAGTGAGGAGAGACAGAGTTGGTGTAGGAAAACCATGAAAGAAAAAGAGCTATTACTTTGAAGATGCAGCCAAATAATGAAAGCAGGTAGAGGATTCAGTTGCCACTAGGAGAGAAATACAGGGCTCTGCTTCTTGAACTAGCACAGTGTGTTCTTAAATGTCTTACTAAACAGAGAAGAGAGGGACAGAGAGAGAGAAAGACATTAATATATTTAACTGCCCTTGACCATTAGAACCCAAACTCCGCCCTCCCAGGAAATAAACAGCAATATACATTTCAGAAACTAACACTCAGCACCTGGATAAACACACACAATAAATCCCAGCTCCTTCCTTACTTCTGGAGCAGGTGATAAAGTTCACTAGTCTGAGATAAAGCTCTTTTCTAAATCATCTCAGGAAATGAAGTATTAATCTGCCAATCCCACCAAAGTTTTAAAAATCATTATATGCTCACTGCAAAACTTGAGATGATGTTTATTTTTATTAAAATGCAAGTGGGAATGTGAAACCATCCATGCTACTAAATGAAGTTCTTATAATGTTTCTTCAGAATACTTTCACTCTCACTCCAGGCAGCAAGAAGAGATTATTTCCTTCCTTCTACAATACAAGGAATTAAGCAATAGAGAGGAAATCTCCTGGAAGACACTCAGTGCATCTTTTTCCTCTCCTCACCACCTCCCCTTCACAGATTTTTTTTTAAACATAGTGTACATCAAAGTAAAAACTGACATGCAGTTCCCTGAAGCTCTTCTACAGTTTTTTGATTTTGGAAATTTCATTTTCTACCTTATGATGATTGTATGAGCGAGGATAAAATGGTTGCTTTGGGGTTCATCTTAGACAGAGATGTAATAAACATTGTAACTTTCCACTGCAATGGAACAAATTCTTTTGTAGATGGGCAGGAAGAGACTGTGTGGATTAAATTATATTTGAATATGGATAAAGATGCTATATGGTGAGTATATGGAAGAGTAGAAAGGGGGAGAAAGAGGAGGAAAGAGGGATTGGTGACTTAGCCAGTGAAGTACTCACTTTTGCTCTAAATGCAGTCCAGCCTGGTTTCTCAGTCCCACTTAGCTGCAGCTGTCCATTCACACACACACACACACACACGCAATCCCAATTACTAATAAAGAATTATTACTTTGCTGTTTTTCCTCAGCTAATTACCAAGCTGAAGTCAGCATGAGTCAGCATGAAGACTGAATTACATCTGCCTTGTACCAGAAAGTTTGTTCTTCCAGGTGCACAAAACAAGATCATTTTAACCATGCCATGCTGTGCTGGATTACTTGTTTGCCTTTTCTCTTTGTGGGATGCTGTTGTTCAAAAAGGATACCACTGAGGCTGATAAATTCACCTTACTTCCAGCTGCTAAGTAGGAAAAACTAGTTTTGTGTTGCCCTGATTTTCCTTTCTTGAAGTTTATAAAATTCCAAAGTGCATCCATACCTAAAAAGGAGAAGACCATCTGCTCAACACCTCTGTCTTAGACATGCTTGCATGCCAGTCCCTGAAAGAAAGATCCTGCAGAAGTTTGTCTGTCAACAACGTCCAGTGCTTTGTCTCTCTTTCAACAACATCTTTTTAATAACTTTGGTGTCTTGACACGCAGGTCTAGCCTCAGTGCATGAATGGCCTTCCTCTGCCTCACGAGAGTGCGGAGGAATTAATGCCAGAGGTGCTCTGGCAGAGCCTGGTGGAGAGCACAGAGAGGTCTGGGAAGTGGCTGTGACCAGGACACTCCTCTCCTGCTGTGGGCTGCAGCTGGGATCAGGACATTCCTTTCCTGCGCAGAGCCACTCATCGTCCTCTGTCATGCTCTTTGCTTGCTCTGGCTTGCCCATTAGCCCAGTTAGATAACAAAAACATCACTAGGCCACTGACAGTGCAGGCAGCAGAGGTCTGGAGTATGGTTCCTCTGTACTCCAAATGTGCTGAAGATCAGAGCAGATCAATCCCTGAGAGCAAAAAGCAAACTTAAGGGCAGGGTAGAGCAAGGCTAGGCAGCGTGGTATCTGTCACGGAAAAGTAAGCTTGGTGAGGTTCTCTTTCAAGGTCGTATGCAGTAGGATTCACAACAGGCTCATTCTTAGTACCAGGAGCTGGCATTGATGCTGAGCTTTGCAGTGTGCATTCAGCTAGATTCACTGCCATAGGTCTGATGGGCATCTGTGTAGGCATTATCTAGGTAACACGGGGACAATTATGGGTTAGCTTCCCACCTTGTCCATTTCATATGACTCATGATCTTTTGGGAATTTAGTGACACTACCTGAGCATCTTCGTAGAAGATATGTGGCACTTGCATGGTATAGGCTTGTTGGTCTGCAGGACTGGATCCCCTCAATGTACTGTTTAGCTTGGCTGACAGCCACTGCAACCTGGGCTTTGGCACTGTGGGTGACCCATCTTGGCATTTTGCCTGTATCTTTGAAGGATTTAGGTTACGGTGGATTGATTTTATTTCTGCAGTTTATACCCAGGCATTGACCTTTGACTGTCGGCAGATTGATCCCTTCCCAACAGCTTTGTTCATCCAGCATTTAGACTTACAGCATGACAGTAAAGGTTGAAAGACTTTTCTTCCAGCTATGCCTACAAATAAATAGCAATATTGTAAGAAAGCAAGAGCACACTGAAAAAAACTTGAATCAACCCCAAATGCAGCCAAGTCTTTCCCACAGCAAAACCTACTTCCATCAGAGATGAAGACAGCCTTACCTGGTGAAAAAGGTCTTTGTTTCACCTCCACCACTTCTCTAGCATACCCAGTCACATCTTGACAGTGGTGGGAAGGAAGAGATAAAGCCCATTTCAAAATGGATGTATTTGTATGATTTTAGCAGCTACAGAGCAAGCAAATTTAACAAAGTTTAATGCTGTAATGTTGGAAAAACACTGTCCAGACTGTCAGAGCCAAGGGTTTATTTGAATGTGAATTGTCCCCTTTATCAACTCTCCTGGGGATTGCAGTATCACCTTGCAAAAATTGGCAATGTCACCTACGCTGATTATTCCAGGATATTGGCACTGGGGTGTCTACTTGGACAGTAGAAACACAGAGAAACTGAAACACAGGGAAAAGGAGATTGTTTCTGGGTGACCCGAGAGCTGTTCAATGCATTTTAGAGACAGTATTGAGTGTACTGAACCTTTGCCACACAGAGGCTTAGGTTGCTTCTGAAATGCCATAGTTCAGTTCGATTTGTCTTGGAAATAAAAGGTTATCATTTTACTTCAAAATAATTTGACTGCAACTGCTAGTGATTCAGGAGCTGTTTTACACCCAGCTCAGCTGCCTTTCACACAGCTGAGCTGTCCATGGGTAAAGAATGGGATGGTTAGTTACAGAAGGTCATCTTATTAGCCCTCCCGTCAATAAATTCTACTGACACAAGCCGTCCTTAGCCTACACATATTGAGATTTTCAACATCCTTATTTCAGTTAGGAGTATGATTTTCCTACAGTACAAATACTATGTAAATGTCTCTCCATAGCATATAGCCTGACAGCTAATTGGGCTGAAGCAGCTTAACAAAGTTTTAAGTATAAGTGCTGCCTTTTTGTGGCCTAACAAAGCCTTACGAACAGAACTCTCCAAGCACAAACATGGCCAGGGGCCAGGCAGTCCAGAGGAGGAGTGTCAGCCTAACTCTTAAGGGAATCCAGGCCTCAATCTAGCTATTGTTTTAAAAATGTGTGTCTCCATTTCTTTTTCCATTTCCATTTTCTGCATCTCTTTAAAGGTGTGGAAAGACTTTCAAATGTTCATAATTCAGCCAACATGAATATTGTAATATCTTCAACTGCCTCCTTCTTTGCTTCCAATGGCAACTTCATCTGTGACCTCTAATGCTCTTTCTTTGCTTTTCAGAATTGCATTTGTGCTCTTTCCCTAAGATTTTATTTGCAGCCTGTTATGAGTAAATGTGGGGAGAAGAAGAGGAATAAACTGTGCAAGCCAATCCTCTGGCTTTTTCGTCCTGCCTCAATGTGTGTCTCCTCTACCTAAGCGCAGCAGCCTGGATTTCTCATGGTTTATTTCAGTTATGTGTGCTGGCCCTCTATTCACGCATAAATCAACTTCACTGATGTAGCATTAGAACTTATGTATTTGGTTTATTAGGAGAGTTTAGTTCAAAAACTTTTATGTTCCAAAAGCAGTAAAACTTCAATATTAAAATCCCACAGTATACTGCCTAGCTGAAAGGCAAAAATCTCACGCTGGTTAGTCTAGTTGTCCACTAATAACAGACATATCCCCTTTAATATGACATACAATTAGAGTTATGATGGGAATTGTCTAAAAAGCCTCTTCCTCTCCATTTTCTCTCTTTGCTGCAGCAGAACAGCAGCACCACTATCTTTTTTTTTCATGTACGCCCTACACCTTGTATAAGGCAACAGTAGACTAAGAGAAAGAAAATAATCACTAGTAATTTTGTGTTTCATTCATTAGAAGAGTTCTGCATTAAAAGTATAATGGAAACTCTTATTTGAAATTTTATCTTTGTCAGGAATAAATGAATAAACAAGACAACTTTTGAATGAGAAGAAGATGGCAGGTGGTTCACCACAAAGATATTTTGCTGTCTATCAAAACTGCATCCAGAGTCTTTATTCAAAATTAAGAATTATTAGGGCTCCATCTAAGATATCAAATAATCTTTCTGCTCGTCAGCAAGATGAATGATACAACGTGTCCTTCCTACTCTCAAGCACATTATACACTCCCATATGCATATAAACACACACCTCTGTGTGCTTTGGACTGCTTGGTTTAGATTAATTTCTTAATTTTCCAATTATTAACAGAATGCCAGCTTAGTCTATTTTACCATGTTTTCTGGTGGTACCATGTATCATATAATTTTATGATGGAGGGAGTTCTTACCCTTCTTACCCATAACAATGGGCGTGTGAGGTTTTCAGCTGCCCTTCCTATGTAGCGTTCCCGTGTCTAATACCCAGAATTTAATCACATCAAGATAAGAAAACCACAAAGATCTGGTCTAAGCTGAGTAGAGTTAAGCTCACCCATTTTTGCCAACTCCTAGACAGAGCAGACCTTAGCTTTGAACTAACTCACTTGAGTGGCACAAGTATATTCTGAAAAACAGGTTGATAAAATCAGTATATTAACATATTCTGAATTCAGATGTGTGATTTTTGTGTTGTGTTATTTTGAGCCCCACAAAGCCAAAACTACACTAAAAACATATTGGATGGAAATTATGTAAATGCAAATCAATAGCAGAGCCCTGATCTATTTATATAGAAATCCAAGTTAATATTAAAAAAGAGGAGAATCAATCATTAAGGATATTTTGGAGTGTCACTTTCTATCTTGTCACAAGCTCTTGCTGGAGTGACTGCTAGCAAATCTCTTAAAACACACTCTCAATACCCATGAAGCCATGCCAACAAATTAAGAGCCCTGAAGCATGGTCCTTTCAGGAACTCTCTTTGGACTGTGCAGCTGCCCACAACTAACAACACAAACCATGGGAAAATAGAGAATGCTCTCAGCTTCTTCATTTGAAAGAGAGCTGTACTCTGGAAAACCAAAAAAGGAACAGTTCACTTCAGACATATGTCTGTGAAGAGAAATTTAGTGTCAGCATCTTGAAAACGTTTGATTGAAGCCATGCTGAAATTGGTCCTGAAGAAAAAGTGACAGTAATTAAAAAAAAAAAGGCCAGGGATGTAATTTTCATGTTTCTTTCATGATAGGAACTTCCATGCCTTTTTATTTCAAATTCAGAAGAAATCACATCTTGGCCTGCAGGTTATTCTCTCTGCCACACTCCTAAAATGGCATGGACTCTCATGGACTTCTACAAACATCCTTTGTAGAAGTTTTCAAAAGATTTTCACTATTTTTGGTCCCTTCCAACTCACCATATCCTATAATTCTCTGATTAACACCTAGGCAAGGTGGCTCCATCCATACAAGGTTCCTGCAATAAGTAAATAATCACAAATGCATTCATTGCTAAAGTGTTCGTTATGAATTAAGTCCTTCTCTGTCTTTGTGAGTGTGAATGATACTGTTTACAGTGATGGAAGAGAAAGAAGCCCTTATTCCAAATAATTTTGTCATCTTACTCTCATTTGCCTGCAATGTTAGCAAAATCTCAATAGCTCGCCCAGGTAGCTGGCATAAGGGAGGGCACTCAGGATGCTCATTGCTATGCAAAGCATGATGAACAGTGATGGTCATCACCAGTTTGGCAATTATTTCTCTATTTTGTCATTTCAATATGCCTCTGAGGTTGCACAGAAAGCTCTGTGCCTCAACCATATTTATGGGTATTCTCAGCTGTTTGCAGTTATTGTGTAGCTCTGATTAATACTTCCTCCTCTGTGACACAGAAAGAGCTGCATTCTAATACCATCTTTATTTTTTTCTACCGGATGCCATACTTTTGCATTAAAAAACCACAACTTATAAATCAAGAAGGTAGTGTTGGAGGTCCATAAAAATTGAGACCGTGAAAATGTCATCTCTATACATTTTATTTTCCTGTCCACTCTTCCTGAATCTTCTAAATGTTGTTAGCTTATTTATGGCTGCGTTGTTCATTTGGGATACCTTACTCTTAAGAGGTATTCTGGCCAGGACCTCAAGCTCCACTTTCATGGTTTAGGTCGTGTTTGGAACAGTTATTTCAGCTTCCCTCTTCATAGGCAAGTCCATCTGTTAGTGTCTGTGGTAAGCTTAGAGCATGCGTTGAGTATCGTTAATCATGTTTTTCCCTTGTCTGGCAAAATTATTGTACTTTAGTCACACTACTTCTATGTATTTTATTTTCTTCAATGACCTATACTACTTTTCCTTTGACCAGAGGAGGCATTAATAGGCTTCACAGAAGATCTTGGCAGCAAAGACCATATTGTACAATTGATATCAATCTATTCCTATGTGAATGGGACTAGATTGCATGGATCAGCTTGCCCTGCAGAAAGCTGGAGCAGCTATCACCTGGGTCTTTATCTACTTTTATAATAAAACTTGTATTATTTAATTAATTTTAGTCTCCCCTTAATGGGAAGTTAGGCTAGTTCTACATAGGCCTTCTCCTTTTGAATCGGAGCCTGTAATCCATACAAGCATAAGTTGTATTGATATGCCTGTATTGATATACAGTGGATATAACACATGCAACATGCTGAATGCTTGGTTCAGCCTGCAAAAAATGATGACATTTATAACTATGCATTTCAGTAATTTCTTTTTCTCTTATTCTATGGTACTCAGCTCAATGACGGCCTATAGGACTTAAAATTGCCATCTGCATGTCCTTTATAGGCTGAATCCAGATGAATTACAGCAGTTCTGTGATACCTCCATGACTAACACACAATCTTTTTAGATGCATGCTATTGTGTAGTTCAGTGTAGTAACTCACCTTCTCTGACAGGAGTTGCCATGGGTTTGTTACAATTTGTCTGAAGGGTATAAAGAGGTAAAGGGTTCTTTGTCCAGCAGTTGATGAATGTGTGTGTATGTGTGTGCAATACATGTATTTTTCTAAATTTCTTTAACAGCTGTTGATGGAGGGGAGAATGAGGGGAACAATTGAATCAGACAGAAGGTAGTTCTATCAGGTTGCTCTTCAAGAGGTGTACAGAGGCACTGCCAAAGCACTCTGAGTGACTCTTCCAAAGCCATTTATTGTGATAGCCTAGATAAACATCACAGCTTACATCTAACATTGGAAATTGTAGGCCAAATAAAATGACGGATAAGTAAGGCCATGGACACAATAGTAGAAAGAAACTGAAATATAATGATGCCAGAGCCAATCCAGGCTGCAGAAAATTAAGCCAAAATGGAAATAAGAGAGCTAATAATAGATTCCCCAAATGGGGAAAAAAAATATTCATCCTGATGTTTAGCATAAGTATAAGCGTTCTTTTTTTATGAATGCAGTGTTACTGAAGCTATTATATTCAGACAATTTAAGCTTTCATTTGTTATCTCTACTGCAACTTGTATTTCGGGATACCTTATAAAAGAACAAACAACTTATTATGCACCACTATAACTAAAGTATTCAGCATGCATGTATTTTTCTTCCTCATTGTGCATATGATAAAGTTAATCCAGTCCTTTCTTAATCAACTGCTGTAAAACTCAAAGCAGAAGTACAATACATTCTCAAGCATAAGTGTGCTGATAGAAAATGTACCATTTCAGAGTTAATTCAACAGAATATGTCACCCAGTGGGGGGTGTAAATACATAAGAAACCGTGACAAAGGCACTTGTCACATTGTCAGAGTAATGTCCGATCCAGCACATGACATTCTGAAATGCAAGGAGTATATTGTAACAATGAACCACCCTGCGTAATATGTAAGAGAAAGGATACTGTAAGAAAATATTTATATTATTACAATACAAAATAAAAAGTATCTTATTATTCATACAGTGACTTCCAATCCTATGAACACTTCACAATGTATGATGCAATAATGCCTAAGGAGGAAAAAGCAGAGATTAAAACAAAAATCACACGATAGTGGCCAGGAAACATTCAAATGCAGAGGATGGGGGAAGAATTTGCAGACAGAGAGAATGGGCTTCACCTACCCTGGAAGGAGATGCACCAGCTGGACAGCAGACATAAGCAGGCTGGCTTGCAGCAAACATCCTCTTTCCAGGAAAAATATTGCTCATCAGCCTGAAAAAACTTCAAGACTGCAGAATACTCACACCATTTTCTGGAAGACTACAGCTTTGTACAGCTCGATGTGGACTTACCCATGGTATGAACATGTTCAGCTGTTCTGGATCATGTAAAGGAAACAGCTCACCAAAGTTAATTCATGATGCAGGCTCACACTTTTTCCTTCCAGTATTGTGGAGGTCAGTCTAATAAGGCATCTTTGTACTGCCTTACTAAAGAAGTGCATTTGCTGAGCATGCCTGGGCAAAAAGCACAATGAAATCTATGCTTAATTCATTGCATGGATGTAATTTAGCTCAAACTGCATGATGCTACATGCTTTTCAGTCACAGCCTTCACTGCCTTAAACCAGTTATTCAATTACACCTGAAGCAATGATGAGAACAAGTATATTTCATCTTGTTCTTTCAGTGGTGCTATCCCTGCAGGGAGAAGGAAGCACCTTCTTCATGCTGGTGCAGTAGTCACAAGTATACAACATTGCTTGGAAGCCCTGAAGAAATCTGATAGACGTTGATCCCGTTTTCTAGTGATTCAAATTCCTTCACTAGATTCCCTTTTACTCTTACAAAATCAGTCATTAGGCTAACCTTGTCCATAAACATCTACTGAAATACCCAAAACCCATAGAAAATATTTCCATTGCAATTATCTACATCCCTTTCATGAATCCTAACAATAAACAAACAAACAAACAAACAAACAAATAGCCTGGAAAGCCATGTTCTCTTCTGTCATGGCATTTACAAGCACAACAAGGAGAAAAATATCTATTTTTTAAGATGATACCCACAGAGTTGTTGCCATCTCAGCTCCTATTGCATCATCAGTTTAGCAGCTTTCTTCACAGTTATTAGAATCAGCAATAGAATCCTCAGCTCAAATGAACACATGCTTTAAGTTTGAGAGTGCTTGGGAATTTAAGCACATACTTACAGTTAAACACATGCTTATGTCTTGTCACTATGCCACATTTATCATTTCTGTAAGCAGGTGTGCCTTCATTAGAAGAAAATAGATTTGCTCTCAACAGAGTGGATTTGAAGCTGCTCTTATGAGTTTTTATATCAGCATTTATTTCTAGCTCAAGCTGTTTTATCAAGAGTGACTGGTAAAAACATGTATCAGCTGAGTGGGCATGGACAAAAAGTGTAAGCAAGTAATCAGAAAGACTTGATGATCCACTGTGACAGGGAAACAAGACGAAAGCTGAAAAGTCCGTGCCAGTATCTCCATATTTTATGGAGTAGATCAAACCTAAGCTTGTCAGTCAAGCTCAGCTGGCACAGTAAGGGATAGTAGAAGATGCATCTTCCAGGCTAGAAACCATGGATCATTTTTTATTTTCATAAATCAAGACAGAAAACTCTAACTTTACCACAAGTTTGGAATGATGTTCAATTCTGAACCTTTGATTAAAAACCAGAACAGGATCTGCTGAACAACATCCAGCTCCGTTCTGATTGCTTTTGCATATTCTGGTCTTGAAACCAATCAAAAATTCATGCAAGCATCACTTGTTTATGCTATAATTCATTTATATGTCATTTAACTATCCCAAGGTTATGTTTAATACAGTCTGGTAAGTGTCCAGGTAACCCTAACTCACCATATGAAAGTAATCACTGATATTAACAGATGTGTTTGTTGCTCCAAAAAGATATTTCCCATGCTCACTATCTGTAGTCTTTGGTAAACTATTCATATTCTATCTCTTCTTGATAGTATTAAAATGTTTATTTTACTTACATGTATATATATATATGCCAGTGTTACCTGCATTCAAATGTCAGCTTGACAGGATATTGGCTAGAGCACGTTAAACCAAGTAGAAAAAGGCTAAGGTGATATCTCAGCTTTCCCAAGTGGGAAATACTCAGATTTTAGTATTTTCTGGGATGGTGCACCCAAGGTAAGGTATTAGTGGCTGTGTAACACTAATGCTAGCAACTACTGAGAAATGCTTATTATGTAGTGCTGTACTAAGGCAGTATTGCAATGTCGATATCACTGGCTTCTCCCCAAACTGGGAATAAACAGATAAATTACAGCATTTTCTCAGGTTCAGCATTCAAGTTTTCTATTAAGTTATAAAGAAAATAGTTTATCTAAAGCCAAGTTAGTTTTTTCCACTGTTATTGATACATGATTCTTCTGTCCAGAAGGTAAAAAATGTTGAAAGCTTTTAACAACATGATTGTCTTGGTGCCTTTTCAGATGTAAGTCCTTTTTCATACACTTGTGTTATGGATCTAGTGAGAGCTTTGGACAAGCCCTGCCTTAGGCTCAGATTTTTCACAGCAGCTCTACTTAGATGACCTGCACCCGAATTGCTCTGGCTCACAAGTTCTCAAGAACGGCAGATCAGGTCAATTATAAAATGGGTTATTTATTAAATAGACAGGAGATTAACAGAGAAAAGGCCTTAAACAGAGTTAGTTACTACACAGGATAAAACAAAAGAACAGCTAGTAGATTGCATAAAACAGTGCATACCATAAAGGTACTTATATTATAGCTAGCAAAGAAATAGTATAGATTAGGAGTCAATGCAACTTACTACCGAATTGATGATGGGGTAGACAGAGACCTTCCACTCAACCCTCAAGAGAGTAACTCAAGGTAGGCATCCCAAATCTTGAGGAGAGATCCCCACACATTTCCAGGGAATGTGCAGAAGACTTCTGCTTTGTGAAAGTGTGGTGTAGCTTTTATAGTTTGTGAAGTGTCTGTCAGTCAGAAATCCAAGGATATCTTCCTGCAATCTTGCTTTCACAGCAAGATATTTATTGTCAGCTGGGAATGTCACCTCCATGGCGCCAAAATAACTCGCTACAAGACAAGCTGTCCTGATTGAGTTATTTCAGCAATTAGCAAATGCATGTGAGGGGGAAGATGCCCTGAGCTATCGCATCAGCTGATAGGTAACAGGCCCTCCTAGGGGGGCCATCCTGCCACAACTTGTTAAAAAATGTTGTCATTATGGAGATACCAGTCACAATCCAACAGGCAAGCTTTCAAATGAGATGCTCTTCTGGGTTGAACAGATTGATGGCTACAAGCAAACTGGATCAGGAAGTACCTGTATAAAAGCAGTTCTATAGATTTACCAGTTGTCAAAAATTTATTTGTCTAAATATTACAGAACTCATCTGTGCCAGCCCCCCAGGAGCCTCAATGCCTCTTTTCTGTTTTGGGGCCTTATTCAAGAAACTATTAAGCCATTAGTAACTTCATGCATGTGAGTTAAAACCGGGTCCTGTGTGAGTTCTGCCTGGCAGGTGCCACAGATGATGATTATTTTAGGCAAGGATGCACTGTGGGTTAATGCTGGTAGGCATGTCGGCCCCACACCGCTACTGTATCACTCCCCCACTGTCAGACAAGGAGAGAATAGGAAGAACAAAAGCAAGAAAGTTCAGGGGTTGAGATAAAAATAGTTTAAAATGGGAAGGAACAAGGAAGAAGGAAAAAGAAAGAAAACAACAATAAACAAGAATAAAAAAAGCAAGTGATGCAAAGAAGCCACTCACAAGCACACTGATACGTGACATCTGGTTAGTCTCCAAGCAATGCCTACATTCAAAAAAATCCCAAACCCTCTCCACCTATGGTATTCTAAGGCATGGGTTATCCCTTTGGTCAGTTTGGATCAAGTGTCCTGGATACATCCTCTCCCAACACCTCACGCTCCTCCAACCTTCGGCTGAAGCAGAGCTGGGAGAAGAGACAGCCCCAGTGCCATACAGGCCCTGCCACGACACGGTACCATCACCACTGCTTTAGTCACAAATCCAAAACAGAGCACCATCTGGAAGGGTATTAACTCCATCCCTGCCAGGCCCTGTATAATGTTCATCTTTGTGTCTGTGCTCCCTATATTCAATCCTTAGCAAGTATAGGACTTGACCCTGCATTCAGATCATGCACCCTGGCTTCAATGATAACACACTAGAGCAGCTTCTTATTGGAGGATCAGTTCCTTGGGGTGTGAACGTATGTACACATTTTCTACTTCCTTAACCAACTTTTTATGGGCACTGAACTTTCCTCTGAGAATTACTTTTTCCTCAGCTAAACCAGGCAAGTATTTTGACTATTTAATATTCAAAATCATGGTTTTGCAGTTTTCCTCACATTTCCAGCCTTCTCTTAGGAGAAAGGAATGCCAGCCTTCCATGAAACATGAAATCCACAAAGGGCAGTAAAACTTTCAGGCTGGAAAGAACACAATGGTTTGAAACAAGCAACAAAGTCCTATTAGCAATCCTCATCTGTCTTGATAGAAGCCTTCTCATGATGGCTGCAGTTTAAAGGATGTCTCATCGGTCACCACCGTTGATTATGAAAGACAGAGAAGACAAGGCAAGGACTGCAGTGATTCAGAGGCCCTGCCTCATTCCACATGGTGTTCTCCAGAAAATGTGAGGAATTTCTCTGCCTGTTCAATGCTCCCTGCTTCCATGGACTTTAGAGCACACAACTGTGTTCTACAAAAAGCTTCAGTTCCTTTAGTTCATAAGTTTTTAACACACACCTGAAGACCTGTCCTGAAAACTAGTATTTATATGAGTTACACTAAACTATTGTGGGCACTTAAGCACTACACAGACAGTTGCTCACTTCCCCACCCCCAAAGACAGTTTTATGGGGAAAGACACAAAGAAAGAGCAAACCCCAGAAAAATCATCAGTCAAGGTAAGAACAGTTTAGCAGGCAATGGAAAAGTGGAAGAAGAAATAGGGAAAAAAAACCCTAGAGCTCATGATACAAGGACAATCACTAACCACCTCCCATGCTAGACTGATGCCCCACCAGTTCCCAAGCAGTAGATAGCTAACCTACCTAATTCCACCCTTCCCTCACTTTTATTGCTGAACACGACACCGTAGGGCATGGAGAATTTCTTTGGTCAGTTTAGGTCATCTGCCTAGCTGTGCCCCCATCCTACCTTTCACACACTCCTATCAATTCACTGGGGTAAGAGTGAGCAGAGAAGGCTTTCACACTGCACAAACACTGTTCAGCAGTATCTGAAGCGTTGGTCTGTTAGCAGCACCACAGGAGTTGTTATGGTAAAAATTACCTTCATCCCAGTCAGACCTAGTACAGATGCTTCAGACCAGTAACTGGCAGACAATCCTAACTCTGACCTATCTGGCAAACCTATGAGTCCTTTCAGTCTGGCCTTTGGCAGTCTCCTTGCTTTTCACTGTTATCTTATGTTACATTTTCAAAACAAAGACAAATGCCTCTCTCTCTCGATGTAGTGGCTGCATGACAAACTGCTTTTGCAATAAACAGATGTTAATTGCTTGAAATCCTAATATAGCCTGGTCCTGCTTCCTTGGACAGGATTTTGTGTTTGTAATGGAAGCTCTCTATAGGAACTTACCTGTAGTGTAGCCATGTCCAACTTTTACATCTTAATAAAATAGTAAAATTAGATTGGTTTCCTGTCTTCACTGATGATAGCTATGAAATATAGGTTTAGCTTGTACAGTTAGGTTCTATCCAAAAGCTTCTAAGTAATTTGTACTTGATAGGAATTATTTCACTGTCACTGAAACAGTGATTTCAATGAGGGTGACAGTGGGACAAAAGCCTTTGAAGTCACTGGAGTTGCAGTTGGTCACATCAGGCTTAGTGCAACCTCTAATGTTTACTAGAACTAGTAAAGCTTCGGTAGCTCTGGGCAATGGGATGGCTCAGGGGCTTGGGTTGCTATCTGTCTGCTAGTAAAGTGACAGTTGCCATGGTATCTGAGCACCCCTGGAAAGACAGCTTGTTCCTGCAGACCTACAAACAGCATCCAGCTTAACTGAGCTCTTAAAAGTACTATCTTGCCAGGGCTGATGAACAGCATGTATGCACTGGCCCAAAAGGAAAATGAGTTAATTTGAACTTGGGTTCTCTGGAAGCTGTGATTTTGAACTTCCTGAAATTGCAGAAAACCAAGAAGCCAGGTTCCTGGTTTGCTGAGCAACTTCTGCTGCATTTAAAAAAAAAAAAAAAAGTTAGCTGAACTGCCAGCTGTATTTAAGAATGAAAATTACCACAGCTGCTCTCTTTTGGGATGATCCATTGACAGCAGTACGCATTCAGGTGCATGGAAAAAACACAGTCAGAGCATTGGATCCCTTTGGAGCTGTAGGCATAGCACAACTTCCCAAAGACCTATGAACAGGCTCAGGCATGACCAGGAAAGCAGTCCTCAGACCTGTCAAGCCAGCTGCAGCCTAGGCATGGATACGTACCTAGAGTACCTTATGAGGTGCCTACACCCTTGAGTAGGTTTATGTACAAACTGGACATACATGAGTCCACCACACAGTGGGGCTACACACAGCAGCTCAACAGATGAAGAGACGCTTATCAGAAAATGTGCCAGAGGTCTGAGTCAACAAGCTGACCATGAGCCAGAAGTGTGCCCCTGAGGAAAAAAAGGGCAGTGGTATCCTGGGTTGTTTTAGGAAGAGCCGGTAAGTCAAGTGCTCACCACTGGTGATGCACATGCAGATGGTGGGTCTGGGCCACACTGAACATCCTGGAGTGAGTCCAATGACAGACCACAAACACAATGAAGGGACTGGAGCACCTTTTACAGAAAGACAGGCTGAGAGAGATGGAACTGTTCCACTTGAAGAAGTCTCAGAAGGGTCTTATAAATGTGTATAAATACTCAACAGAAGAGAATAACGAAAATGGAGTCAGACTCTTCCCAGCAATATCCAGTGAAGGAAGAAGAGGCAGTAAGCACAAATCAAAATAAGACATTCCATTTAATCATGACGAAAAAAGATTACTGAGGGTGATCAAATGCAAGAACAAGTTTTCCAGAGAGGATGGTAGTCTCTGTCCCTGGAGATATCCATACCAAACAGACACAGCACTTGAGCAACCTGCTGCACCTGACTCTGCTACAAGTGCCCACCAACCTCAGTTGCTACAGGTTCTGTTGCCCTCATGGATTCCATGCTTCCACTCAGTTTCTAGGTGCCTAAATTCTTTCCATGTTAAGCAACTTAACTATCCTGTCCTGACTGCCAGCCTGCACAAGGGTGATACTTGCTCATTTTCCAAGAATTATAGAGAAAGGGAAAATGCTAGTTAATATCATATTTACCCAAATCTGTGAGTGAAATTTTAAAATGGAATGAAATTAAATTATTTGAGTGTTTGCAAAAGTTAAGAAAATACCTGTTCAGCACATAAAACTACATGTAGCACAGAGTTATACTATGTCCCATGATCAGAGAGATGCATGAAGTTGGATATACTCTCTGAAAGGAAAGCTTGCAATAGAAAAAGTTGAACACTACCTGAAGCAAATTCTCACTTTTCAGCAATAAAGTAAAAAGAACTTTTTGCAGATCTAAGGACTGTGGAAAACATCATCACAACAGTGGTGAAGAACTTGTAGGGAAGGAAAAATGGCTTTCATCTAAATTTACCTAACACATTTCAATTAACCAAAACTAATGAACATATTTTCCCTATTGAGAGTAGAAAATTAGTAGTAAGTACATATATTTCGTTTTCAGTGGGTACAGCTTAATCTTTAAAGAAAGTTTAACAAGTCTGGCATCTGTATCACTTCTTTCAAAAACCTTAGACATCTTGTGAAACATCTCTGAGACAAACATCTACAAAGATTGTTTTTTCTGTTGAGGAAGCTTTTTTTTCTCTGTTGAGGAAGCATCATTTCAGCATGATGCATGCTCAATTTTCAGCACTTGCAGACTTGCCAATATTTCACCTAAGAGCTTGTTTATACATGCAGGCACCTTCCTCCAGGCACCACCCAATCTGTCATAAACAATGGAAATAAGATGAAAGTCTGCGTGTTTTCATCTACTCAGTTTGCCAGCTCAATTTAAATTGCTCTGCAGGAGGGAAACCTTAAACAATCAACAAAATTGGGAACACCTGAGTTTTGGTCAGCTTTGAATCTGCTCCAAGACCCTCTAAAGAAACTGTGCTTTTAAGCCCAAGTATGTCCCTCGTAAGTGAAGAAGGTGAAATGAGACATTTTTTATTTATCTTCATCTATGAATGGATCGCTTATACAAACATTATAAATTATGTAACTGGAGCTCCAACATAAGGACACAGACCTGTTGAAGCAGATCCAGAGGAAGGCCACGAAGATGATCTGAGAGATGGAACAACGCTCCTAAGAGGACATGCTGAGAGAGCTGGACTTACTCAGCCTGGAGAAGAGAAGGCTCTGGGGAGACTTTAAAGTAGCCTTCCAGTGAGTAAGGAAGGTCTACAAAAAAGCTGGAGAGGGACTTCTTGAAACAGCTTCTAGTGAAAGGACAAGGGGGAATGGCTTCAAACTGAAAGATAGTAGATTCAGATAAGATATTCAGGAGAAATTCTTTCCTGGGAGGGTGGTGAGGCACAGGAACAGGATGCCCAGAGAAGCTGTAGACCCCATCCCTGGAAACGTTCTTCAAGGCCAGGTTGAATGGAATTGTGAGCAACCTGGCGTAGTGGAAAGTGTCCCTGCCCATGGAAATGAGTCTGGAACTGAAGAATCTTTAAGATCCGTTTTAGCACAAACCATTCTTTGACTCCAATATTTATTCTGATGAGCACTGTCATTGTAGCCAAGAAAACTCTCCCTGTGGGAAAGATTGTAAGATTAGGCCACATATTTCTGTAGTCTGCACTTTTAAAAATATTCACCAGATTATCATTATTAAGAAGCTGGCCTTACTTGCTTAGTTAGGCATTATTTGTTGTTGAGCACATGGTCACGCATTCAACAGCTTTCTCACAAAAAAAAAGAATGGGTCTTATTAGACTCAGCACAATATTCCTTCCTTTCTTTTTATTTCCATATGGTTTTTCATGCTCTGGCCTTCAGGGTTCTGCAGAATTAGGAATACATTTTATAAACACTGCTACATCTCTTTGCTGTGCTTAAGCAAGCCTTGGTACTGAAGTGTTCAGACACTTACTCTTGGGAACAAGCTGGCAAGACATTCTAGTAGAGCTCTTAACTATGTTTAGAAAAGGAAGAGGATGCTCTACTGGCTTATCAGTAAGGAACCAGGAACAACAGCACTTTAGGGAAGAGCAGGGCAATACCTGTAAATCATCCCTAAAGAATTAGAGAGGGCTCTTCCCAGAAGATGAAGAGGTGGATAGCCCAGATGAAGTGCCTCTACACCAACGCATGCAGCACAGGTAACAAGCAACAGGAGTTGGAAACCATGGTGCAATTATGTCTTGGGGTGACTTTATGGTGTGTATCCCCTATCACCACTCTATGCCCAGAAGATGAATTCTGTGCCTTTAAGCCTGGGTGCGAGAGAAAAACTGAGCGAACTTTTCAAAACAATTGCTCAAGGACACACAGCTCTCTGCTCGGGGCTCGGTGGCAGGGAGAGGGGAAGAGGCGGCCCTGCTTTCCAGCCAGCTTTCAGTTTTTTCTCTCAGGAGAGAGTTTTCTTGAGACTTTTGGTTTGTTTTTTTCTTCTTCTTCTTCTCTTCAGGACTGTTTTACAACACCGGAGAGCATTGGGGGAGACCTTTCCTTCTGGGGCCCCCAGAAGGGGCCCACTGACCCAGCTCTGAGGAGAGGAGAGGCCACACCCAGAGAAGGACTCTGAAAATCTTCCTAAGTTTCCCTCCACAGCGAGGGATTTTATTATTTAACATTATTATCCTTTTCTCTGTGTGTTTTGTTAAATAAATAGTTTTTTATCTCTTTCACTTTCCTTCGAGGAAATTCTTTTTTTTCCTGAACCTGGTGGTGCGGGGAAGGGGTGGTGGTACCCTGCCTCTCCCTCAGAGGATATTCTCCTTCAAATTTGGCCAAACCGGCACAAATTAGAAAACTATGACCTGATTGCTATCCCAGAAGCATGGTGGTATAAGGTACATGACTGGAGCACTGCAGTTGAGGGCCACAAGCTTTTCAGAAGAGACAGGCTGGGAAGGAGGGGTGGGGGTGTTGTGCTCAATGTTAAGGAAGAGTCAGATTGTGAAGAGCTGCCTCTGGGAAACAGCCACAAACAGACTGAGACCCTGTGGGTGAAAATCAAGGACAGGACTAACAAAGAAAATCAAGGACACGACTAACAAAGGACACCTGGTGACAGGGGTCCGCCATAGGTTGCCTGACTGGGGGAGCCTGCCACCAAGGCATTTTGCTTCAGATACAGGAAGCATCACACTCACAAGCTCTCATCCTGATGGAGGACTTCAAATACCTGGTCATCTTCTGGGAAATCAATACAGAAAGCAATCCAGGAAACTCCTGGAGAGCGTAGGGGACAACTTCCTGGTACAGGTATTAGACAAACTAACCAGAGGTGAAACATTACTGGACCGGGTACTCATTGATGCGGTGGATGAGCACATCAAAGGAGTTAAGACCAGAGGCAGCCTTGGCTCTAACAAGGCTGGTTGAGTTCGTGATCTCAAGGAGTTTGGGCCTGGCAAGGAGCAAAATCAAGACCCTGAACTTTGTAAGAGTGGAATTCCAGCTGTTGGAAAAAACTGGTGAATGAGATCCCCTTGGTAACTTTCCTTAAGAATAGAGGGGCTGATCAGAGCTCTTTTAGAGCACAAGAGATCTTTATCCCAGTGTGTAGGAAATCATGGAAGGCAGGCTGGAAACCACCATGGCTGAGCAAGTATCTACTCATCAAACTGAGGAGTAAGAAAGAAATGTACAGCCAGTGGAAGCAGGGACAGGTAACCTGGAGAGAGCACTGGGATATAATTTGGATGTGTAGGGATGGCACCAGGAAAGTCAAGGCAAAGCTGAAACAGGACTTGCCAAGAGATATGAATAACAAGAAGGGATTCTATAAGTACATAGGTCAGAAAAGAAAGGCCAAGCAGAGAGTGTCCACTGTGGTGAGAAGGGTGAACTGGTGGTACTGGAAGGCTGAGGTACTCACTGAGTTCTTTGCCTTAATTTTCACTGGCAGCCAGGCTTCCCACTTTTCTCAAGTTCCAGATCCTATCTGTGGATGTTGAGGGAGAAAAGTCCTTCACCCTATAAGCAAAGAACACGTCTGGGATTACTTGGTGAAGCTGAGCAGCTGCAAGTCTGTGGGATCTGATGAAATGCACTTCGGGGTCCTGAGGAAAGCGGCTGATGTTGCCAAGCCACTCTCCATAATATTAGAAAAGTCCTGGCAGACAGGTGAAGAGACTGGAAAAAGGGAAACCACACTCCCATTTTTAAAAACAGGAGAAAGGAAGATCTGTGGAGCTATAGACCAGTGAGCCTCACTTCCATGTTTGGGAAGGTCACGGAATTAATCTTCCTCGTAGATATGCTGAGGGACAAAAAAGACAAGGAGGTGATCTGAGGCAGCCAGCAAATTTTACTCAGAGCAAATCATGCCTCACCGGTCTGGTAGTCTTCTATGATGCTGTGATTGACAAGGGAAGATTGACAGATGTCTCCTATTTGTCTCCTATCTCCTTCTGCAAGGCCTTTACAGTCCCATATGACACATTACCACCAATCTGGGAAGACATGGATTTGATGGATATACTATTCAGTGAATAAGGAATTTGCTGGATGGACACAGCCATAGACTTGTGGACAATGGCTCTATGTCCAGGTGGAGGCTGGTGAGGAGTGGTGTTTCTCAGGGCTCTGTCTGGGGACTGGTGCTCCTCCCTATCTTCATCAATGACGTCAGCAGTGACATCGAGTGCACCCTCAGCAGGTTTGCAGATGACACGAAGCTGAGACACTGAAAAGACAGGATCCTATCCAGAGGGACCTGGACAAGCTTGAGAAGTGGGCTCGTGGGAATCTCATGAAATTCAGCAAGTCCAAGTGCAAAGCGCTGCCCCAGGGTCAGGGCAGTCCCAGATATGAGTACAGACTGGGAGAAGAACTCATTGGGAGCAGCCCTGCAGAGAAGGACTCGGGGATGAAAAGCTGAACATGAGCTGACAATGTGTGCTCACAGCCCAGAAAGCCAATTGTGCCCTGGGCTGCATCATAAGGGGGTGGCCAGCAGGGCGAGGAAGGGGATTCTGCCGCTCAATTCTGCCCTTGTGAGATCCCACCTAGAGTGATGCATGAGCTCAGAAAAGACATGTGCCTGTTGGAGCAGATTCGGAGAATAGCCATGGAGATGATCAGAGAACTGGAGCACCTCTCCCGTGAAGACAAGCTGAAAGACCTGGGCTTGTTTATCCTGGAAAAAAGACTTTGGGGAGACCTCACTGTAGTCTTCCAATACCTTAAAGGGGCTTATCATTATGAGGGAGAGGGACTTTTTATATGGGCAGACAATGACAGGACAAGGGGCAATGATTTTAAACTGAAAGAGGTCATGTTTAGATTAGCTACTAGGAATAAATTCTTTACTGTGAGGATAGTGATGCTAACAACTGTACTACCTGGACACAAAGTGCTCATTTTATAATATCTCGTCAAATGTTAAGAACTGTTAGGGGATTTTTGCTTAGTTTTCATCCTCATTTTTAAACCTATGTTTGTTAAAGTCAAGTCCCTGAATTTGTCAGTATTCCACAGAGGAATACTTCTGGTAGTTGAAACTGGGAGAGTGGTAGTCTCAGTCTCATTAAATTACTTTGTTGTCTTTTTTCCATAGATTTCTTCTGAGCAATTTGTATTCAGGTGGTGCTCAATGTCATTATTACCCAAAGTCTTGGGCAAATCAGTGTTCTTAGCTGTAATCATACTAGGTTACATTTCCAGTCAGAAAGCAGGGAAAAAAAAAATGTGCCCCAGCTATGAAAACTTCCTTTTCTTATGCAATGGCAGATGCATCAGAAAAAGCTAAATGACACAGAAGATCAAAAACTATTGTTTAAGAATGCTAAGTTCTCCCCTTCTGTCGCAATGCCTAGGAAAATGTAACAGCAAAAATGCTAAGAAATTACTGAAATTAGGGAAAACCAGCATAATCACATTCTGATTATATCTGGAGGTATAGTTGTACCTGGAAGTTGAAAAATATTTTACTCTAAAAACATCTTTGTTCTAAAAGCTTTCTAAAAAGCTTTGAGAAACATGTAGCACAACACACATCCAGACTTCTACAGGCTATATTTTTACAGGAGTGAAAATCCAGCTTTTGGGGGAAAAAATGGAATTACAGTTTCTGGACAAAATATGAACCTGTTATGGGCAAACCACTTGCACCAGCAGTGAAGCAATGAAGATATTGAAATTAAAAAGCTTCTTGCAAGTCATTGTGGGAAAGCAGCAATACACCACCTTCCATCACTTCACTGATACCCAGAGTAGACCGGACCACCAAAACTCTGAAGGAATAACTTCCACCTGCAACCAAACATGTTGTAAGGTGGAGAAACCAGAATACAAAAGGACTCATAGCTAAGCTATAAATATTTAATATATAAATCTAGTTCCTGGAGGGTTCAAAAAGCTATACAAGCACTTCCTACATATCAGATGCATCTTTGACTTTCAGCTTGCATTTAAAGCATGCCTTGGTATTTTTCTTACTTCAAACCATAGTGAAGATTAAAACAGACAGATTTTGGCACTTCTTTTAATGTCCAACTATTGTCAATATTTGCAGCATAACTAGGAATCTCTGAACCACAGGAAGTTACAGAAATGACTATGTGTTTGGATTGAATAACTACCAAAGAATCAAATTATTTTAACATGCAGGATAGAATAAAAAACATTTAAAATTGATTATTTTGTGCTAATATTGTTATTGACATGATCTCACGACTGATATAAATTCCTACATCATGTTACATGAGATTGTATAGCATCTAGACAACTGAAAGAATTCTGTGTCTTGATCCAAGCTAGAGACTGCTTTTTACATTACCCTGATTTAAGAAAGAGTGAGAAAGAAGTAGTTCTTCCATAAATTTCCCAAGAAATCATAAGAACTTCCTCAAGCAATTTCCCATGCATTGTCTGTGGTCTGTAAGCTACAAAATTGAATGTTCTTGCTTAGAAAGAGGATCTTGTCTTCTCTGTCACTTATATGAGCTAGAAAGATGAGTCTAAAGTATCAATTTTTTTACTCTTATTCTTAGAGAAATTGTGAGACTGTACAAGCAGCAAATGAAAGGAGAATCCTACAAAGAACTAGACTATCCTTTTAGGAAACAGCAGGAATTGCCAGCAGAAAAATATTTGTTCAGATGGTGCTAAATTCCATTTTTTAAAAGAGGTCAAATACACTTTTATCCTTGGAGAAAAACAGATTTTTTGATTTCTGGGATATATCATTTTTTTTTTATTTTTACCAGATTTCTGGTACATATACTTCATATGAATCCAATATCATTCTGCACTGCAGAAGTCAGAGAAATATTGCCATTACAGATTTCAGGGTATTTTTACTACATGTGATGCAAGGAATTTATCTGCATGTATTCTGTAATGTGTGATAAATCACTGTCAGAGATTAGAGCAATACCACCACTATGATGTCAGTGGTACCATGACCCTAGTCATGGTCATGTCAAAGTGTCACCTCATTTCCTAGGAGTTCCTAATATGTCCTCATTATTTCTGTCTGCAATTCATGCATCAGGGGGATCTTCTTAATGAGCAGCATATAAAAGGGATGTTAATAAGAGGCTGAAGGGTGTTTCTCAAAGCACTTGCCTGAAACCAGACCATTTGAGAATTATGGTCCTATGTCATCAATACACATTTTCACAATTATGCTTTGTGTTAACAAATGTTGGCAATTTACTGCAGTCTCAACTTTGAAAGATGATTATTTTTATTTGGAAATAGCTGAAGTGGAATCTGCTTTGGACCAACCCAGTGCAGGGTGGGGTTCACCTCCAAGCTAGCAGCTGCCAGATAGGAGAGAAGGAACTGCTGGGAGACAAGCCCGGACATGTGCTGCACATGATCATCTTGTGACTCCTTCTCCCAGTCAAATGCAGAAGGCTATCTTAGTGAGCAGACTTTTTGTTAAAGACATGATAAAGAAAAGCCAATCAAGCTTGAGGGGAAGAAACATTTATTGTCACATCCTGTGTTTCACTCACATTTCCCAGTAAGCATACAACAAAGAGCAGATCACTCTTCCAAGGAGGATCACTGTGGGGAGATCCTTTATCAGGGGACCAATAGAGAAGCTGCCATGGTAAGAAGTGGACTGGCTGCATCTATAGCATACTGGAATTTATACTAGCAGCTTAATGAAAATTTCTGTCCCTTATGTTTGCACTTAGACAAATTTTACCAGGAAGATATGGAGCATAACTCGGCTCCAGCTGCTGCTAAGGGAAACAAAATTTATTTCTACAAGAAATGTAAGTACAATAGTGAAAAGCAAAGAACAATTATATTTATTTCTCCAAAATAATAGCATTAAGGTATTTTGTAAACTTACTACAGCAAGACATCTCACATTCTGAAATTTCTTCAACTTTGGAACTGAGTTGCAAAAACCTACAGATATTTCCTAATCTTAAACATAAATATTTGCTGAATAACATAATTTGACTTTCATTGCAGAGAATCATACAATCCTGTTGACTCCCTAATAGGTACCTATCCGTACTGAAGCTTCTTCCAAATTAGGATAGAATGACCTCATCCATCAGTATTAAAAACTGGGGTCTGTATGTAATATTATACTTAAATTAATTTTTTAAAAGCTCAGCTGGACGAGTTAATTAGCTAATCACACACCTGCTCTGTTTAGGCTTCGAGTTGGAAATCTGTAAACATGATGAGTGTTAAATACTGCAGGCAAATCTACTGAAATACAGGGACAGTCCTGTGTGAGCAGCAGTTCTACAGCGGCTTGTCTGAGGCTGTAAGACTGCTCCCACTTGCAAATTTGTGTGGCTGGGGAAATATATAACAAATGAAATCAAACTGCAACAGAAATATCTGGAAATGAGAATTTCAAATATCTTATTAATGTAAACTGTTGACCTCAGATGACAGTTCTGCTTCTAAGGGCAGGGGTAGGTCTGTGTTTTAATATGCAGTATCTGTCTTAGTTACATCTAAGACTGCACCTAACTGAAGCAGAATTTTCTTTGCTTTTTTTCTTTTTTGTGAGAGGTTAATTTTTCAAACTTGACAAAGTTTGTCAGCTTCAAGTCAAGGAAAACCTGCTATAAATTCACACTTCCAAAAAGAAAAATCCAGCAAAAAACCTCTGTACTCTCTAGAGCAACCATCAGAAAACCAACATAGCACACCTTATTGCTAGATCAGGCCTCCAAATATCTGCAAATAGGAATACAAGACAATGCTTCCCTTCCCTCAGTTCAGCAGGATTTCTCAAACACAGCACTTCCAAAAATCATATTGCCATTCAAGTGAACAAAGAATTCCAAAGCCTTATTTCTCTTCAGTGAAAGGCAATAACTGCAATGTATATTACCATACTGAATCATATTAACCCTTGTAGTACCTAGACACATGAAATTGGCTATTTGCCTTAGTTTTACAATTGCCTGTCAATGTACCAAAAAAATCCAAAAAACCAAACCAGAACAAGCAAAAAAAAAAAAAAACCCAACAACTTTCCAGGGGTAAAGGTTCAAAAAAAGAGAAAGAATTTAGAATGGACTCACATAAACAAACAATTAACTAAACACAACTTTTTTAGATTGAAGAATACTTGAAAGCAGATGAGGGGTTCTTCATGAATACTTTCTGCTCCTTATTTTAGAAGAAGAAAAACTACTTTCAGAACGAATAGTCCAGTGAAACAACTAAATAAATCTTTGCAGCAAACTTCACTTTTATTTTCATCTTTTTTGACTCACCAATGGATCTTCATGAGAGTTTTCAAAAGAAAATATTTCAGGAAGGTAGTTTTTTTTTCTGTTTGTTGCAATTTTTTTACAAGAACATGTTCTAAAGAATAGTTGAAGCTTGTTGGTATTCACTAGCAAATTAAGCAACCTTAGAAATGTGTAGAACGTTACAAGAAAGAAGATCTTAAGTATAAGGATGCTTGTTACTATAGGATTTCACTTGAAACATGAGGAGATTTAAACCTTTTCCTCTTCATTAGATATGTGCACGTTGCTTTTCAAATGGATCTTCAGATGAGTGCACCACCAGTAAAAATCCCTGGCTGGAGCTACTATGAAAGACAAGCAGTCTGTTGGAATTATTTTATTAATTTTATGCTCTTGGATGATTAAGAGACATTGCAAGTGTTAAAGGAGAGTAGCCGTTAAGATTACAGTTGAGACATGAATAATTTTCCCCTCCCTGTCACCTGTGCTAGTCTGTCACCTTTCCCTCTGACCTGTTTCTATTCTCATTTCCTCAGCACTCTGTGGACCAGATTCATAGTGGTGACATCAGCGATGCTGAGATCAGAAATTGGCTCCTTGCCTCTATTTTTCCCTTGCCTTCCCTTTAATTTGCCTTTCCCTGTGCTTCTCTTCAAAGATGCTTTGCTGCAGCTCTCAGTGCTTTGCAGGTATCCTTGACTACAGCTGACATTCCCATTCTCTGGCCAGCTGGAGCAGGTCTGGATATAATCCAGATCAAAAGCAGGTGGCTAATCAGCAAACGAGCAAGTTGTTGGCACACAACAGAAGTGACTCAGTCACTACTGGGTCCCCTCTTTTCAGTCTTAAATTTGGCCAAAAAGTAATTGTGGGTGGTGGATCTCGAAGACTGTGGATTGTGAATCATATTGCAAAAAAAAGCCCTAGCCCTACAACCACAAAATGGCTCTTTTGGAACTGAGCAGTCACAGATACCCAGCCAGCCTCCGGCTACAAGGCAAACCAGCAAGGGCCAATACTGCAGCACACTTGTAATGTGCTTTTTGGAGATGGCACCAAAATAACTTTGCAATGCAAAAATCTATGATTGGATGGATAGCAGAACTTCTATGGTATCAAAAAGAAAACTGCAAAGTATTTTAATAAACCTTTAAAGATATTAATTGCACAATAATGTAACTGTTGCGTGAGATTTGTATTATATAACCCATCTAGAGTAGCTTCTAGGAGCAAACAAAGCTGCCATGTGCACAGTGATTTGAATGTGTTTACAAAGCCCTGCTTGTATTTGAAATCAAAGTACATCCTCCTACAAACACTTCCACCTTGTGATATTACTCAGCAAATAGTTACAAGGGTAAGATAAGACACTATTTATTTTCACTATCTATTCTTGGACGGCTTGTTTTCTAAAGAAGTTTTACTAAATAGAACTCAAATTTAAAACTACAAGTATTGAAACCTACCTGTCAAAATTCTTGTTGACAGTGGTTGTTTTACAGAATGCCTTCAAAATATCCCTCTTCTGCCCATCAAGTAATTAATGCAAGTTACTGAGCTGCAAGAGGAAACTCACTTTATCAACATAAATTCAACATTCCTGCCAGCTAGATCATTAGATAAAGAGTTGACCTCTATGTGCTGTCCATGTATCTGCCACTAATTTATTCTTTCTTTCAGGGAAATTGCATGCTGTCTTCATGCTTTCAAAGTGGGGATTATCTAACTTGCAAGAATTTAGGTGTTGGCCAAATTACATTTGCAGCACAAGAATATTATTCTCCACAGTGTAATTGCAGACATAAGGAAACACTGGGGGAGAAAATTCACCACCATGGCATGCTTAGCTATAAATTCTACCATCATGTGTTAACATGGCTCTGTATACGTAATAAGAAGGCCAGTGGTAGGGATCTGAACAGGAGTTATCAGTACAGTCTACTCAGTTTGGCTTCCAATGCAATTTAATACTACTTTCTTTAAGCCAAGGAACAAAAAAACAAGTGAAAGCAGAATTTCTCAGGACAAGAAAATATGGCAGCTATGTGCAGCATCGTTCCATAATGTTTTGGCAGCAAGTAATTTGCTGTTAACTGAATCAAAAATAAAAGAATTTCCAAAGAGGGACAAACCCAGATCACACATGTGTACTTTCAGAAACAAAGTAGGAAAGGTTCCATCTAGGACATTTCAAGACCCATCTGCACTAACATCTTTACCAATTCTTGAAACCAGTGCTTTGATTTTCCAGAGGGCCTCTGGCAAAGCCTGGCCATTAAATACAAACATCAATATAACTGCATACCTCCATTCCTAAACTATCTGCAGATTTATGGTCCGTTGCAGGGCTTGTGGTAACTATCACAATCACAATCCTTTTAACAACAAATTTTCTACTCACCAGTGTCTACTAATAGCCAGAGTGTTTCTTGAGTACAATTACACAACACTGTAGTCCTTGGTTGAATAAGCCATGCCTGGAAAAAAGCACTTTCATAATGACTGAAATTTGAGATATCTGAAGGTGGATTGCCTTAACCCTCAATTCAGCCTCTCCACAATTGCAGCAGCATTAAGGCACTTGTTTCTTAAATTGGTATAACACTCCTTTAACTACAACAAAAAATAATAGTATACGTGAGCATGACAAAAATATTACTTGTTTACAATCTCTAGTAAGTCTTCTTTATCCCCAAGATCATCCTCTAACCAACTACAATCATAATTGCTTCTGAGTGAAGTTGCTTATACAGGAGGTTCCAAGTACACCTATCAGATGAAACAAAGCATAGAAATTAGTTTTGAAGTTATATGCCAGCTACCAGAAAAAACCTGCAGCAGCCATGAGGAGGCAAAAGAACTGGCTCAGTCAAATGTGTTTCCCACTAACTGCCAGGAACCTCCATTTCACATTCCTTGGCCTGAATTTTTTCCATAAATTAGTTTTAACTTGGTTTGTTTCTTATCCTCATTATGACTTTTCTCTTATTCTTACCTTCTCTTGTGCTTCCTCAGCTCCCCCCTCACTTAAGAAAAAAGTAATTTTTCTTCTAGGCAGACCATGGATGCCAGCTAGGAACACAGACACAAGTCATCAGGTTTCATGTGTATTTAAAGGCAGATTTACAAAAAACAAATCAACAAACAAACAAAAACAGGGACAAAGCCCCACAAAACAAAACAAAAAAACCCACTCAAACCCACAGAACTAGGTATAGGGAAGAGAATGGGTATTTAGAAGGAGCAATATTTTTGGGGGATCCTTCATTCTTCAAAATGGCCAAAATTTTGCATATTTAGTGGGTGATGTACAGGAAGCAAGGAATAGCAATGGATACATCAATGATGCTGATAATGGAGCCTCATCTCTAGATTTGCCAGAGTAATACAGTTTCACATCCTGTCAGTGTTATTCTCTGTGGATGCTGACTGTGTAGCAGTGAAACCCACAGTCTCCAGTGTATTTGGGTTACTCTTCAACAGTCCACGAGGTTGCAACAAGACTAGCTAGAGTCTCTCCCACTAGCCAGTCAGCTTCTAAGTGGACAGTTTCTATTTAACTTTTGGGATGGTTTCTGAATCTAGCATGCTGCTACTGCATTTAGGGTTAACCTTCCAGTTTGGATCTGCCCTGTGCAAGGATTTGTGCCACACCTTTGTGCTCAGGGGTTCTTCCAGAAAGTCCTCCCTCTGTGCAGTGGCTTCAAAAACAGACATGCCTGTGCAATCTCTATTTAGATTGTTCTGAATACAGCTCATTCCTAGGTTCTAAAATGCAGCCCGTTCAGAGTCTCACAAATTAAAAAAAAATAGCTTTTGGCCCAGGCAAAGTAGGAAGCAACTTAGAAGAATGGACTACCTACTTTATTTGGGATAAGACAGTAATAATCAGTTGTTTCAGCAACCTATACAACCTGAAGAGTCAGTTTTACTTCCTACTTGCATAACCTTGGCTCCTGAGGAAAGAGCTGGAGGGATGCAAGGCAGCAGCAGGAGCAAATAGGATCAATAGAAGTACCAAGTTATTTTCTTCTCCTGGTTGTCCTATGCTGTGGCAGAAGGAGCAAGCTTAGTCTCTTATAAGTCCTCCCCAACAGGCAGCACAATGGGTGACTATAGTGGGAGTGATGTGGGAAGAAGAGCTGAAAGAGGGAAGAGAGAAACAGAACTCTAATCATTACTTCAAAACAATTTTCCTGTTGCAAGAACCATCATCACCTCTTCCACAAACAAGACAATTCATTTATCAATTAACAATAATGCCCCTAATAATTTTCTAACGACAAAAAAAAATAGCTTGGTTTGTTTACAGTGGTGCAGGATAATAAATGCTTTGCTAGAGATTTTGATGTTTCATATCTGTGTCAGGGCTTACACAACTGCATCTCCAATTAAATTGTTGCTAGCTTGGGGATTGTTTTGCCATTATATCCCTTACATGTAGGGCTATATTAGTGTATTTTTTGTAACTGATTATATTTGTTTCCGTGCCCCTAGGGTTTTCATACACAGCACTCCAGTACATGTTTCCAGCTAACTTTTAAATGTCACTTTATTTGGTCACTGAGGGGATGGTTGTCTTATTAGTCTTCTATCTCAGTCTGCTTGCACCTATCCACTCACAAATTTGTTTTCTTCCTTGTTAATTATTCTTTATGCATCCAGTCTTAGATGTACATCAGCAGAATGCAGGTTCTCTGCATTTTTTGAAAGCCTCCCGAGCAAGTTTAATACAATTATGCATCTGTACTGCTTACTAATCTGTACACCACCCATACTAACACTCATGAACCTAAATGTCAACCTGCAGTTATACCCAGGCATACCACACTGACAGCTTGCCTAGCTTGATAATTTACTCACTGTACTGGGCCTGGTGAAAAGGCAGATGTCAGTCAGGGGCAAAAGGTGCACAGCCATAGTCCTTAGTGTTATTGTTAGCACATATTAGAATGCATGGAGGCAATCGTGAGACAGAGTTGTACCCCTGACATGCTTAGAAAAATCCATTTGCCTTGACAAATAGGAAGTAAATACAATGTGCCAATAAATAATACAGGAAACAACTGACAAAATTATAAGCATTATGGACAACATAATAATAGCAACAACATATCAACCTAGTTTCATTGCCCAGAATATTAATATCAGGCTCTTTGTAACTAGGGAGTGTAAGTTTACCTAGCTTATTGGCTTCCCTGGAGTGGAATCACTGCCTTCCAAAGCTTCTAATCAGAGATGACCCATTTAAATGCATCCCTTTATATCTACTGAAATTAGCAAGTGCAATAGAGTTAAATCCCTATTAGACAAACACCTCTCCAGTACAAATCCACAGTTACATAATGCCTTATTTTCCTTGATACTTTCATCTTTTATCCTGAACAAATGAACTCTGAGGTATTAAACTTACCTGCTTCCAGATACTAGCATGTTAAGATTTAGTTGCATCTTTCTCCTCATTGTCTAGTATTAATACTCTTCAAGTACTCTCAGGTCACTTAAGACACTTTATGACACCTCTGCAACTAAGTAGATAACAAGTGATGACAACTTTTTCCCAGATTCCCACTCTCTGCTGCAGGGATTAACCTGACAGTTGTTTTGCCTTATTTTGTTGTTGCTCTAAGCAAGTCATTCTATACAAACTTTATAGTGGAAAAAGTCCTCATTAATTTTGCAGAAGAGTCCCAGGTATTTTTAGTAAGTTGTGAATTTTCAGAAATCTAGAATGGCTGGTTAACTGCATGTGTTTTATACACTCTAGAGCATGTGAAAGGAGGAAAACAATTTCTGTTTTGTGATAGTTGATAACAGAAATATTTGAAAACCATTGATAAGTTCTGTGTGACTGGCTTCTAACTCCTCTGTCTTCTCATCAGAAATGGGTTATTTTAACACTGCTCAAGAGTAGTAACCAATTCTGCTCCTTTAGTTACAAAAAGCATTAAAAAATCAAGTTTATAACCCTACTAACAGTTTTTCATTAAAATATAATTCTGATTATTCTCTATTTTAAGAAAAGAATTGAAGACCATGAGGCTAGATACATCTACATTTGAGACAGTTAGAGGCTTTCAGACTGATAAAGGCTTTTAAAAGTCCTAAAAAAAAAATCAATCAGGTGGACCAGAACACCATGCTTTGATTGTGATAACAGTCCCACACATATACTATATTCCACCTGAGCATTAAAGAGTGCATGGCAAGAGATATAGGACTGTGACTCATAAGCATTGCAGCAAACTGCTGCAGCAGTTAAAGGCGTTACTAACATTCTACCTTCTGCCAGGCAGGACAATGGAGCGTCCCATGATGTAAAGTCTCTTCAGCAGGCTGTATTTTCTCTTCATGGAAAGTGCAGGGTGACTTTGTGAAGTTGGCAGTAACAGAGTCTCCATATCCCTAGACATCCACAAAGCCCCACAGCAAAAACCACTGCGTGGTTTTGGCTTAAGAAGCAGTGCCATGTCCACACCCCACCTATCCCAGGTTAAACTGGAACAGCACCATCAAACTTAGACCCAGTAGTTCTCTCTCCAAAAACACTTAAGAAACTAATGTGCCAATTCCAGAAACATGTTTTATGATTTATGGGAGAGGAAGCCTACCCATGGGGTAGTGTCCTATTAAAATATATTATTTCAAACTACTAAAAATTGTGTCAGAGCTGTAATGAGAGGAGCACTATTTGAGCCTAGTAGTTCCTTTAAGAGTTTAGTAATTTTTCATAGGTTGTCGCTAGCAAAGCTGGTGAGAATAATCTGTGCTGAGCCTCACAATTTCATCTACTGACAGACTTTTTCTTCCATATTTATACTCAAGTTTCTGAAAGTATGAAGATTTTCCAAGCTATGAAGACAGTATGTAGTTACAGCTGTTCTGAGAACTTTCTTTGCCAGAGGCTAACTAACTATCTCTTAGCTATCTCAGCTAACTTACCATTTATTGCACAAGACAAACTGGACAGTAAGTATCATTATCATTAATCCTACCCAGAAGCTGTCAAGCACATGCTTGTGAGTTAACTCAAGTACATGACTCAGGTAGATTAAAACATCATGTATTAAAACAATGCTGCATAACTGTTGTTAACTTTAACATGTACAGATCACTGAACAAGGTGGCAAAGGCCAAACAGCCTCTAGCTCTCAGACAGACAGCAGGCAAAGTCACTGCAACAACAAATGCAAAACCCTTGCAAGGCAAGCAGCAGAATTTACATGTAATACAGTATAAAACATGTAAAAAGGCTGAACAACTCAACATGGTTTCTAAAGGGAACACACATATCTTCTTAACACAGAAATGTTCCTGGCTAAGATAAACTATGTGAATTTACAATTTTTTCACAGAATTATTGATCCCTTGTATGATATCCTGTTAATGACTGGGTGACTCTGGAATCACCTGTTTTGTTGGATTAAAAGTTGCCTTCACCTATCACATTTCTTGTGAAGAATGAAGTTCTCTGTAACATGTCAAAAACACAGCCTGCAGCAGCATTACTCTGCCAAAATGCAATGGGGTTGGCTCATATCATAGAATCATAGAATGGCCTGGATTGAAATGAGCCTTAAAGATGATCTAGTTCCAACTCCTGCCATGGGCAGCACCACCTTATACTAGACCAGGTTGCTTAAGAGTTCCATCCAAACTCACCTTGAACACTTCCAGGGATGGGACTTTGACAGCTACTGTGGGAAACCTGTTCTAATGCCTCACTAGAAAGACTATCTTCCCAGTATCTAACCTAAACCTCCTGACTTCCAGTTGGAAACCATTCCCCCTTAGCCTGTCACTACCCGTCCTTGTAAAACATCTCTCTACATCTTTCTTGCAGCCTCCCTTCAGGTACTGGAAGGCTGCAATGAGGTCACTTCAAAGCTTTTTCTTCTCCAGGCTCAACAAACCCAATTCTCTCAGTCCTTCCTAACAGGAAAGGTGTTCCATTCCTCTATCATTTCAGTGGCCTCCTCTGGACTCACTCCAACAGGTCCATGTCCTTCCTGTGCTGGGAGCCCAGAGCTGATGCAGCCCTGCAGGAGGGGTCTCAGCAGAGCAGAGCAGAGGGGCAGAATCCCCTCCCTGGCCCTGCTGCCAACACTGCTCTGGATGCAGCCCAGGACATGTTTGGCTTTCTGGGCTGTGAGTGCACATTGCTGGGTCATGGCCAGCACAACCAATTTACCTTACCAGTCAAAATTAACCTGATTTATCTGAATTTCTGTGCTGAAGAATGGTCATATGAATTGCTGTGTCAGCAGATTGCTAGAAGCAGTGACTTGTATAAAAAACAGTGGCAGAAAGCTGACATCTACTTCTTCCACTGGCATTACTGAATGGCCTGTCCTGTATACCATCCCATGATGAAGGATTTATTTTGGCTTCATCAAGATCAGTTGTTTAAAGCTAAACAGAAGCAAACTATTCTTATATCCTAACCAGACTGTGAACACTAAATTAGAAAAAGTCTGCATTTTGACAAGGCCAGCTGAAATCAAAACTCCACATCTTAAATAGCATACCTTCCTTCTTGAGTAGCTGTATTTCATGTTTATGCATCTGATTTAGTAAGGAAGAAGTATAAATAGAAAATAAAAATATCTCCAGAGTCCTACTTAACTATAACAGTTAGCAATAAGCTCATAGGGGAGCACAGACAGAACACCCTTAGGGCTTTATCTTGTCGTTACTCTGCAAGCTGAGTAGCAGCAGAGATGGCTCCAATTTATCCAGGTATTTGATAGCCTCTAGAAAAACTTACTCATCCCAGATCTGCTATTTGCTTTTGGTACTTCTGATCAAATTATGTAACTGAGCAGATAGCAGGCACTCACCTGGGAAAACTGTTAGGGTACACAATGAAATTGCCCTTGCACACTGAGAACATATTTAACAAAATACTGAAACAATCCTCTCTTAATAGACCATTTCCCTCCCCATTTTACTGTTGTTTTCCCTTAACATCATACTCACCAGGTTGATTTTTGATAAAATACATTTCTGAGATAAGAAGACTAATGAGACATTCCAGGACTTGTCTCAAATGTTACACATTTTGGTAGGAGAGAATCTTAACATATTCTGCTACTTCATACAGTGCACTGATTTATAAAATTTACCAGTAGGTTGTAATTGTATTCAGTTGTTTTTGTATTATGTGAAAACAGATACCACAACTGAGAAGTTGCAAACATATTCTACTTGAGAATTAAAAAAAAAATACTGATATAACCTGTGCCTTGCTTTTGGATTCAGAGCCTTGTAATCTGAAAACTAAGCACACATGAAACAGGCAACAGGACCCCAGAAAAATATTGTGAAAACAAACAAACAAAAATCTTTATATTTTCTCTTCAGAGAATGAGAATTAGAGTTTCTTTTTTTGCCTGTGCCATTTAATTTTTTTTTCCTGGTTGCCAGGACAAGAATATCCCCTCTCATATGATGAAGTTAAGTATGAGAAAAACCACATATTTAGGGAGGATGAAAGTCATATTAACAGCAGTTAGAAATTTTTTGCTGAATTCAGCTTTACTTAGATTCTCCTGTCTTAAACATGCTTGTATCTGGGCAAAACCAAGTCCACAGTTCAAGAAGACAAGAAAGTAGTCATAACTGGTTCTCAAGCATTGTTTAAAGCGTGAGCAGTAGCTTCTACAAAGAAGTGGTTTTTTACATAGTGTAATTCCACTGTGTTTAACGCTGGCTGAAACAGTATTTATGAAGGAAAAAAACATTCTGGAAGAAAACATAAAGCAAATGAAAAAAATTAGGTAACTGTAAAAAAGGAAGGAGAAAAGTGCAAAGATAAACACTTGTGAGAAAAAAGAGAGGAACACAACTCAAGCTTGATTGGGGGAAAGAAAAAAAACAAGTTATGGGAAATTCTATGCATCAAACAGTCGTAAGATTTCCCTGGTATGCAGCTCTGATTTATACAGAATTTTCAGTGCAAGTCATGCTTTTCAAAGGCCCACAGTATTCACTGCCTAAACAGACTTCCTTTCTAACCTAACAGCATATTTAAACCTAGAACATATATTACATGTATGTAATATATGCCATTCTTTGAATAGTGGCTTGAGTTAAGTCTTAGTTGAAGAAAAAACCCATTGTCCTCCATACTTGTTTTTCACTTGGACTAAACTTAATCACCATAGTCTTTTTAATCATACAGCAAAGAAATTATTTTTCCTAATCTAGTACATTTGAAGTTCTACAGTGGTAGTTTTCTTTATGTATTCTGACACTGCCCTGCAATTAGCATGATTCTAAAAAGGAACATCAGAATAGGTTAATCACGATAGGTTTTACCTGCATCTTGTACTTAAGTGGCAAACTCAGAGAATGTTTAAAGATGGGTAAATCCACATTTGCAATAGGAACACTATTAACCACAGGAAGAACAGAAAAATGGATTCTCTTAAGAAATCAGGCTTCGGTTCCGAATTCTGGGTTTGCTCCACTGAACAAAAGATGTTTGCCCACTTCCAGAAGGCTGTGTAACAGGCCAGGAAGAGCCAGAACTAGAAGACAAATCGTCTTACTACAGGCACACAAGAAGGTAACGGGATGCCAGAACAACAACAGGTCAACACCCAGGAATGAATGCTTAATAACGGAGGACACATCAAAGTACCAGAGAAATCTATTCTGGGCATCGTTCTCTTTAATAGTCTTTTAAATTTCTTCAGTAATGAGTATGTTTACAAAATCTGCAGCTGACACAAAGCTGGTAGGATTTGGCGAGCACTTCAGAAGAGAGGATTGGAACTGAAATGGAAGTTGAGAAATTGCAGAGGCTCAGAAACTATTATGATAAAATGCAACAAAATCAGGTGTAGAGTGTTACTCTTGTACAAACATACATACAAAACCGGGACTATTTGCTTGGGAAGTACAATAGCAGCCTGAAAAGAACAAAGGGAGAAAGACATAACACCACAATGTGCTTCTCCTCTCCCGTAAAATATGGTATCAAACCAAACTCTAGAACTTTAGAGACTAAAAAATAACTAGAACAGTAACACATTATCTCTGCAAGCCAGTTCACCTTTCTCACACACCAGCTTTATTCTGGAATGTATTTACAAAGGCTCTTTTGACCAAGGACACTGTTATTACCTTCTATTTAGCCTTGAAAAGACCTCACTCGAATATTGTCTTTTCAACATCACACTCACAAGAACACCTCGAGAGTTTACAGCAAATGATGCTACATTGAAACAGGCTCTATCTTTTAAACCTGTGAATGCAGATACATGAGTATTTCTCCAGAAAAGAGGCTAAGGGGAAAGGGGCATCAGTACCAAGTACATTCATGTAAGTTGTATTTGGACGTAAGTTTTACTTTTAAATTAAACAGGAATTAACTCTTCCACAAGAGAAGGAAAAGCTCGAACCAGCTCAGATAGACTTTGTTGTCAATCATACCAGGCTGAGACACACTCCACATACAATACAGTATGGTACACTCACTTCATTACATACCGCAGAACACGACATGGTTAAAGAGTAACCTTCCCTCTAAGATTCCTCTACTTCAGGAAAGTATTGTTCCCATCTAACAGGTCATGAGAAGATCACTGGAGGTCACCAGCCTCCTTGCTCAAGAAGGATCCCTTAGGGCATGGTACTCAGAATTTTGTCTAGACTGCTTTTGAGTACTCCAGGGAAGGAGACTCCACAACTGCTCTGGGCAACCTGCTCAAGTGCTGAATTAGTAGAGAACTTCCTCCTCACGTTTAGGTGGATCTTCCTGTATTCCATTACTCAGCATTACTAGAGAAGAGCTTGGCTCCATCCTCATGACATATAAATATCAGATATTCATATATTTATACATATTGATGTGATCCTCTCTGTCTTCTCCAGACTGAATAGGCCCTGCCCCTCAGCCTTTTCTCGTACCTGGGATGCTCCAGCCCCCATCTTTGCTGCCCTCCCCTGGACATGTTCCAGGAGCTCCAAGTCTCTCTCGTCCTGAGGAGCCCAGAACTGAACACATTGTTGAATTTCAGACAGCTCCTCTCTGCCCACCTCTCCAACCAGCTGAAGTCCTTCTGAAGGGTTGCACAGCCCTTTGGGGTATCTGCCATTCCTTCCAGCTTTGGTCATCACCGAGGAGGCATCTGCCCCTTCATCCAAGTCACTGATGAACAAGTTAAACAATACTGGGTCAGTACTGAACCCTTGGGGACACCACTAGAGACAGGCCTCCAACGAGACCTTGTACCACTGATAACAACCCTCTGAGATCTCCGGTTCAAGCTCAGAAAGCGTGGACTAGATGAGCTGACAGTGAGAAGCCAGTTCTCACTGCATCGCACTGTCCGCTCATCCAGCCCACACTTCCTGAGCTTGCCTACGAGGATATCACCAGAGACAGTGTCAAAACTCTTGCTCTAAGTGCAGCTAAACATCCACTGCTCTTCCCTCATCCACCCAGGCAGTTGTCTCAGCACAGAGGGCAATCAGGTTGGTTAAGCATGCTGACTACTCTTCATCATCTTTGTGTCTACCACATGTGTGGACATGGCCTCCAGGATGAAACACAGCATGATTTTTTCAGGGATTAGGATGAGACTCACTGCCCCGTAGCTCCCTGCATCCTCCTTGTTGTACCCTTTGAAGACCAGGGTGGTACTTGCTTTCCTCCAGTATTCTAGCACCTCTCCTCACTGCCATAACCTTTCAAAGATCTGAGAGGGGCCTACCAATCATGTCTGCTCATTCCTTCAGCACCCATGGGTGTATCCCATCAGAGCCCAGGGACTTGTGGATGGCCAAGCTCACTTTATGATTTCCCTGGACACATGAAAAAACATTTTTCTTCTGTTTTGGTTTTTATGCAGAAGCCTATTCATAAAGCCATCTTCTTGGAATGTTCAAGCTTTAGCCTTTTTTCACTGGCCACCCAGGCTAAAGCAGCTGGATTCTGCTAAGAACTGGCTGAAATACTAAAAAATAATCTTTTCTGCTATTTCTGCTGCAGCGAGTGCAATTGTCTCCAGAAGACAATTGGTAGCAAACACAGAAACAGCACCACTAAGTGTTACAGCAGAGGTTTCAAGGTGGTAATGGTGAGGTTGCTGTAAACAAACATCTGCAACTCCCTGATGGTAATGACCTTCTTTTGGTAGAAGTGTTCCTGCAAGAGTCCCACTGATAGATCAGTTTCTAAACAGATTATTGGGTTGGTATCCTTCTTCATGTAAGTAAGCTTTAGCTCCACAAAAACATATCTACCTAGTCAAAGACATACCTCTTCTTGTAGTGGTACCTTACCTAGTTTGAAAATTTTACATGCCGTTTTACCATTACTGGCCGCATCCACACCATCAATTCAAGTTAAGGGCCCTCATCTTTTCTTCCTGTTGCTATGTTAGATAAACTAACAGAGGGAAAACAAATTTATCCTGTAGTGTGTGATTATTTGTCATGTTTACATATCCATTATGCACAAAGCTTCAGCTACTTAAGTCTCATACAGGGAAGCTTTATTGACCCTTCCAATTGAGACTTTCATATCAGTTGAACATGTCTCCCTTTACAAAAAACCTCCCGTGCTTCCCATCCCCTCGGGATAGGTTACAATGAGATTCAATGGTACTTCATTAAAACACAAGAAGAAAAAGCCTTCAGACTGACACCAGCAACAGGCATGCTCACAATCTTGCAAAATGCAATCGGCTGCTTCAACCTTCCCAAAATAAACATAATCATTAACTAAATATAGCTGCATCTATCCCAGAGTCAAGAGAACCTTTTTTCTTTTGCCTGAAAGATCAATTTCTTTTTCTTCTCTGTATGCTTTCTAACAAAAAAGAATGGCTTGACCTGGTTTAGAATGGTTTGAGTGCTGCTGAATCCAACAAACAGTTGAGCTGTCTTGAAAGAAAGCTTCCCCTCCATTATTTAATGTTTGTTTTCTCTTCTGCAGAGAGAAAAGGCAAACAGTCCTCACATTTATGCTGGGGAAAAAGGAGGAAAAACAAACCACAAACGCAAATGACTGCTTAATGAGAGTTTCAGTATTAAGAAAAGGGTATTAGGAAGAAGAAGAAAAAAAAAAGACATAATAAAAAAGGATCTCTTTACCCCTTTCATTCCCATTAGCATAATTTTCCAAGAATGTTAACTACATTCTTTTATCTCTTAGACACCAGTTTGCAGCTTAAGACAAAGCTAAAACCAAAGCTATAAATTACAAATGGATCAAAAGATTTACATAATGACATAAGTTATTTTGTATATAAAGATTTGAATGTTTCAATTTCTTTGATTTTGTTCCCAAGTCAATATTTTTCACTGACAGTGGTGAACTGAAAACACAGCCTTTTAAACTTTGTACTTTATTGATACTTACTGTTGTCCAGTTACCACTTATTCTTACACACTTATCTTTTGGCATTTTGGCAATTTACATAAAAAATAAGATGAAGCTAACGACTACATTGGAAAACTACAGGAACACTAGTAATTAGCATTGTATTGCCAGCACTGTAAATTGGTGATTGGAACAATAAAAAGAGCTCCAAGCTAACCATCATGTAAACAATACCTGTCACTTAAAGACCACAGGTGTATTTGGTGCTCCCAGCACTTCTTCAGGTCTTTAACTACTCCACCTGACCACAGCAGAGGAACTTCACGTTAAACTCAGTCACCTGAGCATCTATAGTGGCTACTGATTTTACTTAGGTTCCTATGAACATTCTTACTCCAAAGTACAAAGTGAAATTTACAGTAAGAGATATACTACTTTCAGAATGGCAAGTACTGCCCATGTGACATCATCTTAGAAAATGTAACTACATGTAACACCACGTACGGTAGTCTGGCTGTATTTTTTTTGTCTCTATAACTCGCGTTCAAGAATAAAAAACAACAAACCTTCAGACTGGCGGGCCCATTATTTTAATGAAGTACTTAGTCGCCGGTTACACGAGCAGGTATAGCTTGTACAAAAAACAGGAGAGCTCTGCAGTACCTGCAAACCAGGCAAACCACCTAAAGCATTAAAAAAAACCCCACAAACAAAAAACCAACCCAAAAAACGGCAGCAGCACATGGAACTGGAAACCGTACTTCCAAACCAGCTATAAAAAGCCTACTCGAAGGGAAGCAAGCAAGACGGAAGAAATGTAACTGCACTATTTTCCCTCCCTATCCCTCAGAAACCAGAGATCCACCGCGGCTCTTCAGCCGGGTTCATTCCGTCTGCCCCCGCCTCAGCAGCCGCCCGGCCCTGCCCCGCGAGGGGCTGCGGGCAGCCCGGCGCTGCCGCTGGAGCCCGAGCCTGCCTGACAGGCCGGTGCCGCTGCAATGGTCTCAGCAGCCTCCTCTCGTCCACGACAGCCCCCTCTGCTACTGGAGAGACGGGACGGGGTCTAAGGTTTTCCCCCTGCGTTTTTTTTTAAGGGGAGGGAGACACCCGCCCTGGGTACTCGCACAAACGCACACACACACTCACCCCCGACAGCCAGACACGGCTGACCGAAGGCCCGTCAGGCTGGCTCCTC
>VZRO01007399.1:1303852-1313908 GCA_013397915.1 Daphoenositta chrysoptera
AGGGCCCGAGCGCCGGGGCACAGCAGCGGTGCTGCCGCGGAGGGCGGCACGGAGCAGCGGCCGCCCGTGCCCCGCCGCCCCCCGGGGTTCCCGGTCGCGGATTCCCCGCCGCGGCTCTTCCTTGTCTCCGCGGTGCGTGGAGAAATGGAGTTTCTTATGTTGTCTCCTCCCCTTTTAAATTTATAATGGTGGAACTACAAACGGCGCACGGCTGGAAAAGTTAAAGCTCTTCTAAACTCGGTCTGAAGTTACAGTTTAACGATTGGCTTGGCTTGTTTTTGTTTTGGTTTTTTCCCTAAGCGTGCGTTATGGTCAAGTAAAGGGAGTGTAAAAGTGTCTGCATGATTACATATATCGCACCGAATTTGTTTTTTCTTGGTATCTGCTTCTTACTTTTGATATTAAGACTTAGCGAACTTTATGTTAACACTCTTCTTTATGGACGTATTTTTATGAATATTTATCTGAGTATGAACATGCAAGTAAATAACCAGCTGAAGAATTTAAGATAAAAAGTTGTTGGTTTTTCGGTTTTTTGTTTGTTCGGGTTTTTTACCGCTTTAAGTATTCTGCGTGCTTTCAGTGAAGAATTGATCTGTGGTCTGTGACACGGCGTTGTTCCGTTTGCATTCTCTCCTGTTTTGCTGCAGTTTTCTAAAGTGTTAAGTGGTTTTAACCACAGCCCCTAAGACCCAAACGATAAACACTGTGCCAGAATTTGATTCCTTTGGTAGTATACCAGTTACTTGTTCGGGGTGGGGCACTCTATTCTGTGTAAGTTACTATTGTTGTGCAAATACGGGCACACTTTCTCTTTGGGAACCTAATTGCCCTATTACTGTCTCTGACTTTGTTTCTTTTGTCCTTTTGTTATTCTAAGGGAAAAAAAAAAGTAGTGTAGCAGAAGGATAGGCTTGCGTCAAGGCAGGTTTTTATGTCTATATATATATATGTATATATATATATACGTCATAGAAAACAAAAAGACTGTATGTATAGTGAGTTTTTAAAATTTAGGCTGCATCATACAGTGTATGTGAACTTGCCAGAGCTGAGAGTAAAGCTTTGTTAAAAACATTATTTCTCTAATGAGTTTTGTCTCAGCTTTAAGACTGGTATTTCTGTAGTGTTGCATAGAACATGTGCCAAAAGAGTGTGTTCAAAGCAGTCTTAGATCTTTTCTTTTGTTCATTTCTGAAGTGGTCTGTGAGTGTTTCTTGTCAAGTTTGAAAAATGCTTTCACCAACACCTGAGCCTTGGCAATTGACAAGAGAAAAAGTCCTTCAGCTGGCATACTTACATTACATACGTTGTTGACAAAGGTGTGTTTAAAATTACTATCTCCAGATATATTTTTCTCAATTTTTGTTGGACCTTTGAAGTTAAGGTCAGAATGTGCACAGTAGCAACTTTAAAAAATGGTTTTTGTGGTCCTCTTGAGTAATATTGCTGTGAGCTACAAGTGATCCTTTTCAGAAGGAGACTTCTTGTTCTTTGTATTATTTAGAACACTTCTGCAAATTACTCATCAAAATGTCTGTTACATTTCCATGTGTTTACTGCTGCAGTCGAAGTTCTCTATGTGTAAAGGGTGTTTCCTGGACCTCTATCACTTTTGGACTTTATCAGATTAGTTTGGGGGTTTTTTTCCAATTCTCTAGTGGAATAGTGAACACAACATTATGGTATAAAGATCACTTGGCATAAAATTTGCATTACAGAAAAGCTCATGTCTTATTTCCAAGATAAAATAAAGCAGGATGAAAAAGGGAAGGAAGTAAAGCTTTCTTAAACACAGCTTTGATAGTTTGTAAATACAGTAGAATAAGAAGACTAACACTGAAAACTGTTTTGTTTCTTACATGTGTAAAGTCATTACTTACTAGGCGTAAACATTTTCCTGTTTGTCTCCACTTGGCAGAGAATATTTCCTATTTATCACTTCAGAGGTTGAGTGCCCAGGTGGATCATTTAGAGGCGGGACCTTTCAGAAAATGTTAAAAATAAGTTTGTTTTTTCAGAAACCATACACTTTTCTTGTACATTTTCTTCGATATTTTACCTGAAGTAACTTGTATTTTAAAACAATCTTCTCCCTTCATCCTCCTTTTCTTCCCTGTTTAAGTAAAGCTAAGGCCTGTCAGTAATATGGTGCATTCCTTTCCTTCTGCCTGTATCTCATTATGGCTTTTTTTGTAGAATTGAATGAGAAGACAATGTGCAGTAACTGTGATTAATACCTGTACTAAAGCTCACTGTATGAAAACTTAATCCATGACCATTCAGTAGTGTCCTGTATCAGTTTTCTGTGCCTGTAATTTACAGTGGAATCTACATATGTAGCAAACGTGGGCTTGGTCTTGGGCATTGTCTGATGGCAATTAAACTTGTGACTGCAGCTATCTACTGTCCTCTTTTCCTGAAGGCTACTGTCTTCTGCAGCAAAGCTCTCAGAAAGGATCATATGTCTGTGCTNTCTTTATGGACGTATTTTTATGAATATTTATGTGAGTATGAACATGCAAGTAAATAACCAGCTGAAGAATTTAAGATAAAAAGTTGTTGTTGGTTTTTCGGTTTTTTGTTTGTTCGGGTTTTTTACCGCTTTAAGTATTCTGCGTGCTTTCAGTGAAGAATTGATCTGTGGTCTGTGACACGGCGTTGTTCCGTTTGCATTCTCTCCTGTTTTGCTGCAGTTTTCTAAAGTGTTAAGTGGTTTTAACCACAGCCCCTAAGACCCAAACGATAAACACTGTGCCAGAATTTGATTCCTTTGGTAGTATACCAGTTACTTGTTCGGGGTGGGGCACTCTATTCTGTGTAAGTTACTATTGTTGTGCAAATACGGGCACACTTTCTCTTTGGGAACCTAATTGCCCTATTACTGTCTCTGACTTTGTTTCTTTTGTCCTTTTGTTATTCTAAGGGAAAAAAAAAAGTAGTGTAGCAGAAGGATAGGCTTGCGTCAAGGCAGGTTTTTATGTCTATATATATATATGTATATATATATATACGTCATAGAAAACAAAAAGACTGTATGTATAGTGAGTTTTTAAAATTTAGGCTGCATCATACAGTGTATGTGAACTTGCCAGAGCTGAGAGTAAAGCTTTGTTAAAAACATTATTTCTCTAATGAGTTTTGTCTCAGCTTTAAGACTGGTATTTCTGTAGTGTTGCATAGAACATGTGCCAAAAGAGTGTGTTCAAAGCAGTCTTAGATCTTTTCTTTTGTTCATTTCTGAAGTGGTCTGTGAGTGTTTCTTGTCAAGTTTGAAAAATGCTTTCACCAACACCTGAGCCTTGGCAATTGACAAGAGAAAAAGTCCTTCAGCTGGCATACTTACATTACATACGTTGTTGACAAAGGTGTGTTTAAAATTACTATCTCCAGATATATTTTTCTCAATTTTTGTTGGACCTTTGAAGTTAAGGTCAGAATGTGCACAGTAGCAACTTTAAAAAATGGTTTTTGTGGTCCTCTTGAGTAATATTGCTGTGAGCTACAAGTGATCCTTTTCAGAAGGAGACTTCTTGTTCTTTGTATTATTTAGAACACTTCTGCAAATTACTCATCAAAATGTCTGTTACATTTCCATGTGTTTACTGCTGCAGTCGAAGTTCTCTATGTGTAAAGGGTGTTTCCTGGACCTCTATCACTTTTGGACTTTATCAGATTAGTTTGGGGGTTTTTTTCCAATTCTCTAGTGGAATAGTGAACACAACATTATGGTATAAAGATCACTTGGCATAAAATTTGCATTACAGAAAAGCTCATGTCTTATTTCCAAGATAAAATAAAGCAGGATGAAAAAGGGAAGGAAGTAAAGCTTTCTTAAACACAGCTTTGATAGTTTGTAAATACAGTAGAATAAGAAGACTAACACTGAAAACTGTTTTGTTTCTTACATGTGTAAAGTCATTACTTACTAGGCGTAAACATTTTCCTGTTTGTCTCCACTTGGCAGAGAATATTTCCTATTTATCACTTCAGAGGTTGAGTGCCCAGGTGGATCATTTAGAGGCGGGACCTTTCAGAAAATGTTAAAAATAAGTTTGTTTTTTCAGAAACCATACACTTTTCTTGTACATTTTCTTCGATATTTTACCTGAAGTAACTTGTATTTTAAAACAATCTTCTCCCTTCATCCTCCTTTTCTTCCCTGTTTAAGTAAAGCTAAGGCCTGTCAGTAATATGGTGCATTCCTTTCCTTCTGCCTGTATCTCATTATGGCTTTTTTTGTAGAATTGAATGAGAAGACAATGTGCAGTAACTGTGATTAATACCTGTACTAAAGCTCACTGTATGAAAACTTAATCCATGACCATTCAGTAGTGTCCTGTATCAGTTTTCTGTGCCTGTAATTTACAGTGGAATCTACATATGTAGCAAACGTGGGCTTGGTCTTGGGCATTGTCTGATGGCAATTAAACTTGTGACTGCAGCTATCTACTGTCCTCTTTTCCTGAAGGCTACTGTCTTCTGCAGCAAAGCTCTCAGAAAGGATCATATGTCTGTGCTGTAGTGTCTTCACAGTAAAGTCTGGCAGCATATCTTAGCCTAACTTGTGTGCACTCTGATTAGTGATTATGCCTTTTGACAGTCTGGAGTACTTTCAACTCCCAGCTGTTAGCCAGTCATTTTTTGCTGCTGATGTGAGTTTTTCCTAAGAGGGTAGGGTGTAAGCTAGAGCAGTTGAGAAAAGTTGAACTTTATGTAGAGCTGTAACAGCTATGCAGTAGGAGTAAGAATATTTCAAGGTGAGGAGTATTGACTATCATCCTAAAGTAAACTGTGTCTGCATGTGAAAATGGATCTTACATTACATGACTCGGCAGTGAAGTTTCTGTTGTAAGCATTCCACCCATTTTGTGAGCTCTGCTGGGGTGCCTGCAACAGTTTCTGATAGAGAGCTAGACATGCAGCTAAAGTAGTGTGCAGAGGGTTTTTTCTTCTGGCCAAAGCGTCTGGATAAGTAATTAAGGTTCAGCATTTCTGGTTCTGTAGTTTGTATTTTAAACTCCAAATTCCCTTGCAGAAGGTTTTCAGGTTACACTGACATTGCATACATGAGTATGCAAAGGCAGGATCTCAGCTGTTAGTGTGTTTGGCTTTTCTTATGTGAACTAATAACTATGGGATCTCAGCTGTTAGTGTGTTTGGCTTTTCTTATGTGAACTAATAACTATGGTATATATTAGTTAAAGATTTGAGTCTTTTCACTGATTTTTTGGGTTTTTTTGCATAAACATGTTTATTAGTTGAATTGTCATTTAATCAAATGACAGTAGTTAAATAATGATAAAACGTAATGCAGAGCGTCCTGTAAAAGTTGCACACTACAAAACACTGATTTTCTTTTAAGTATGTTATTTAATGATGATGAGCTGCTGTCATTACTAATCAGCTCTTCTGCTCTGAGCACATTAATTTGATTATAGTTAGCAGATTATGCAAGTAATACAAATCACTGACAGTATAATTTTGTATTTTCTGTGGTAGTATAATAAAGATAACTCCTTTAGCCTGTAGTGTGTAAGAAGTTTGCAGTTTAGCTTTTCAAAGCCACCTGTGAATCATGACTTCAGTTGGAAATGTGTGGGGAGAAGTAGACTGTAATTATTTTACTGTGAAGATAAAGTTACAGTCGGCACTGCAGTATCTTTGTGGCTGTTATTTGGGTCCACATTTTATCAGCCCTAAGCGGTATAGTCTCCTTACTTTCCACTACACATCCAAGGCAGGAGATTTGGCCAAAACATCCTGGCTGAGGTTCAATTTAGGTTGAGAGGAAAGGCAGAAGTTACATTGGATGGTGAAGGGAACTAGCTAGAAGAATTATAAATACCTACTGCTCCATCTGTTCTTAGACTCGGTGTGTGCCCTGTCAAAGCAGTCTGTAATCCCTGGATCTTTTTGGGTGTACAGTTGCTCTTGAATTCCAAAGTAATGCAAATGGTTTTTTACCTGCTGTGTTTTCATTTTGGATCTGCTAATATTTCCTCATGCGAAAAAAATCCCTGCCTTTGTTACCTTTGGGTTTGTAGCAGGTTTATACCAAAATATGTGTGATAGAAACATTGAACTGATGGAGACCCTATTGTACAGTGAATTCTTTACATCTACAAAACTTTCTAGGTGTATATAAAATGATAGTGCAGAAACATTTATGCTTAGTTGAAATTGTTAGTTAGTTAGTTAGTTAGTTAGTTGAAATTGTTTACAGTGTAGATATTCACTGTCCTTTACACTGTAGATATTCACTGTCATTTGAACTAGAGATAATTGAGCAGAGATCCCAAGTCTCTCTCCTAATCTGCAGCTCTTGGTTTGGTGGCTCTTCTTTGTATTTGGATCTGGCTGAAGTTACTTTGACAGATGATAGGTGCCCTTTTTATTTCCCTGTCTTAGCTCTGGTTGTGTCCAGCAGAGATGAAGAAATTCTTTGAGACCACAGGAAGAACCATGTGATTCACCACAACTAATTCAGTTGCCAGTAGTTCATTTGGGGCTGTTCACAAAAGAGAATTGGTCATGTTGTTGTAAATAAATCTAAGAGGTGGTAAGGGATTACAGTTCAGGAAAAAAACCCATCCTATTTGAAGTCATGTGGGTAATATTACTCCAGTGAGTGTTTTGACAAAATGTTAAGATTGGACGCTTGAGAAACAATTCAGCAACATGTAATATGTTTGAGAATCAGGGCCAACAGCCTCGTCATTTGGAACAATAAGATGGATTTTTTTTTGGTCATTGTACTATAGTGTTGTAATTTGATGGAAACATTTACTTTTTTTTGCCTCTCCTTCCCCCTTGCTTTTGAATTCTAACATGCACTACTCATTAAAAAGCAGTCCAAAGAAATAGGTCAACACTGGTTTGGCAGGGAGTTGGCTTCATACTGCTTTTTTCATTGCAGGCACCAGAATATAGCCAAACTAATACCATTGCTACCTGCATGGAGCTTGGCCACTGTTGGACCTGTTGTCTTTTTGTAGAGTTTTGCTTTGACTTTAACGAGACTTTGATAAGTGCCTAAATTAATTAGGTATCTAGCTTTTACTGAATTTTAATGACAGCAGGGTGCCTGATTTCTATGGATTTTTTTAAATACAGCCTCAAACTTAATAAATATAAACTATTTTTGAAACATGTTAAACCATAAACTTTTAAACAGGTTGGTTCTGTGAACAGATACTTAGTTGGGAGGGCCATACTGTGTTCTGGTTTAGATCAGTGGCTGTTTTTTTTAATTTTTTGGACTACTGTTGTCAGAAAAAAATTGCTTTGTCTCTTTATTTCCATGACTGTCTTCAGACAGGATTTATTATTTGCATTTAAGTAGTATTTTCCAATACTTTATATTCCCCTGATATGTATTTTATAAACTACTTTTTTTTTTTTTTTTCACACGTTCTTTGACATACAAAATCTCTGAATACAAATCTGTTTAAGACAATTCCCAATTATGTGAGATTGGGTGAGCTTATCTTCGCTCAAAGAAGGATGATGAAGGGACTTGATCTGGTGTAGGTGGTGCAAACATTCACCTCTGGGAGTTAACTGTTTTTCATAGTTTGGACACTTACTATCCTAGCAAAAAGAATTTTAAATTTTTCAAATTTGCACACAGGGTAAGTTTAATAATGGCAGTGTAACTAATGGACCTGAGACTGGAGCCAGTTTTTATGAGAACTACAAGTTGAATTTGAAATAGGGTGAATAGGTGAATAGAGGGGAAGATTTTGATACCCATTTTAATACATAGGTATAGGTAGATGTCTTTTGTGAAGTAAGATATTTTGGGCTACTGTATACTGATCATACTTACATAATTGACTGTTTTGTATACATTTTTCTTAAGGGTTGTGGTGGTGCTAGGTATCTGCTTTGTTAAATGGATTGAATTTCACTTATAATGCACAGAGCGACTCAGCTGTGAGAGTGTCAGTCTTAGATTTTGCAATATCATGATTGACTCATGTAAGAGCTATTTGTTGTGTGGAAATGTGTGTTGCTCTTCATACAGCCAAACATAGGGCTCTTAGAGGAAGCTATGGTGTTTGCAGTTGTGAACATTTGATACCTTGATTCCTTTTGTGGTTGTGTTTGTGGGGTTGTAGAGGACTAATTAGTGACTGTAGGTTTTGAACTGAGAAGTTTCATCTCTGTCACATCTCTGTGTTTTACCTTGCAAGGAAACAGGATCCCAGGGTATCAAGCCGTACAATTGAAGAATATCCTGAGGTGGAAGTCACCCAAAGGATCATTGAGTCCAACTCTTGGTCCTCTGCAGGATACCCCAAGAATCACACCACATGCCAGAGAGTGTTGTCCAAACGCTTTTTGAACTCTGTCAGGCTGGTGCTGTGACCACTTCCCTTGGGAGCCCATTCCAGTGCCAAACCACCCTCTGGGTGAAGAACCTTTTCCTGATAATCCAGCCTAAACCTTCCCTGACACAACTTCAGGTCATTCCCTTGGATCCAGTCACTGGTCAGCACAGAGAAGAGATACAGTGTGTGTCCCTCCTCTTTCCCTCATGAGGAAGTTGTAGACTGCAGTGAGGTCTCCCATCAGTCTCATCTGCCCCAGGCTGAACAAGCTAAATTACCTTAGCTGCTCCTTGGGGCTTCTTGTTTTGGGCCTTCCACTATGTTTGTTGCCTTCCTTTGGGCACTCTCCAGTAGCTTTATATCTCTCTTATCCTGTGGCACCCAGAACTGCCCCCAGCACTGGAGGTGAGGCCACCCCAGCTCAGAGCAGAGGGGACAATCCCCTCCCTTGCCCTGCTGGCCGTGCTGTGCCTGATGTCCCCAGGACAGGGCTGGCCCTCCTGGCTGCCGGGGCACTGCTGAGTCATGTTCAGCCTTCCCTTCACAGGAGTCCCAGGTCCCTTTCTGTGGCACTGCTTTCCAGCGTCTTATTTAGTCTGTCTGTACATCCAGCGCTGCCCCATCCCAGGTACAGAATTTGACAATTGCCTTGGTCAAACTTCATATGGTTTGTGATTGCCCAGCCTTCCAATTTTTCTAGGTTTCTCTGTAGAAACCTAGAAGGTTCTACAAAGAACAAAGAAAGAGGCTCTTTGCCGTTGAGGGAGTCAGCAGCTCCTTCCACTTCTGTATCATCTGCAGACTAAGTTAGTGTCCCTTCAAGTCCTTCATGCAAGTCTTTTATGAAGGTGAGTTCCAGCCCTGAAAGCCAACTGCATCCTGTGTTGCATCAAAACAAATGTGGCCAGTGGAGCAAGGGAGGTGGTTCTCCCCCTCTACTCTTCCCTTATGAGACCCCACTTGGAGTGCTGTGTCCAGGTCTGGGGTCCCCAGCGCAAGAAAGACATGGACCTGTTGGAGTGGGTCCAGAAGATGGCCATGGAGTTGAAGAGGGTTAGGTAGAGCACTTCTCCTGTGAAGAAAGGCAGAAAGAGCAGCAGGGGTTTTCAGCATGGAGAGGAGGGTATTTCAGGGAGACCCCATTGTGGCCTTCGAGTACCTGAAGGGGCCTTATAAAAATGAGGGAGAGGGACCTTTTATATGGGCACATTGTGGTGGGACAAGGAACAGTGGTTTTAAACTTAAAGAAGGTATATTTAGATTAGCTATTAGGAAGAAATTCTTTACAGTGGGGGTGGTGAGCCACTGGCTGAGATTGACTAGAGAGGTTGTAGATCTCTGTTCCTGCAAATGTTCAAGGCTGGGTTGAACTGGTCTGAATAACCTGATCTAGTGGAAGGTGTACCCGCTCATGGCAGGGGGGTTGTAACTAGATGAACTTAAAGGTCCTTTCCAACCCACACCATTCTGTGATACTGTGTTTAAGAGCACTGGCCCTAAGGAGGAGCCCTGTGGAGCCCCACTAGTGCAGGTCACCAGCCTGATGCCACCCCGTTCACTGTAACCCTTTGTGCTCAGCCCCTCAGCCAGCTGCTCACCCATCGTGTGATGTGTTTATCCAGCTGTGTGCTGGACATTTTGTCCAGAAGGATCCTGTGAGAGACAGTATTGAAACCTTTACTGAAATCCAAAAGGATTACATCAACTGGCTTCCCCTGAT
>VZRO01007399.1:1314620-1433269 GCA_013397915.1 Daphoenositta chrysoptera
TGTGACTGGCTTCAACTTCAGTTGACCTTCAACTGGACAGATTTTCTCCCTGCAGAGGTGAGCAGCATCTCTGTATTCCTCCCACATCACCTGACCTTGCTTCCACTGAGCCTATACCTTCTTTTTTTTTGCCTCTACCTCCCAAAGAAGGCTCCTGCTCAGCCAAGCCATCTTCTGCCTCATCTGCTCGACTTGTGACATTTGGGAACTGCCTCCTCCTGTGCCCTTAAAAGATGGTGGTTAAAATGGGACCAGCACTGACGGACCCCAGCACCTGCAAAAGCGTTTTCCCAGGGTACCTTACTCAGTAGTTCCCTGAGCAGCCAGAAGTCTGCTCTCCTCACGGCCAGAGTTGAAGTTTTGCTTGCACTTTCCTTCTGTCAGAGATTTTAAGCTTGATTACTTTGTGGGCACTGGGGCCAGGAAGGCCACCAGTCATCATGTCACTCATGAGACCCTCTCTATTAACCAGCATGAAATCAAGGATAGCATCTTTCCTAGTCAGCTCTCTTAGTACTTAAATCGTGAAGTAGCATCCAGGTGTTTTAAGAATCTCCTGGACTTGATTGTGCCAGCTGTGTGGTGTCCCCAGTTAACATCTGACAGGTTGAATTACCCCATAAGGAGAAATTTGAAGGTGTCCCTTGGTTACTTGAAGAATTGATGTCATTGTTGTGCCTAGATGGTCTATAGCAGACTCGCAGGATGACATCTTCATTACTTGTTTGTACCTTAATCTTAATCCAGAGGGTCTCAACCCTGCTGTTGGCAGTTGAAAGCTGCATACACCTATGAGAAACAATGCTACCCCCCTGCTTTGTCTGCCCTGCCTATCCCTCCAGAAGAGCCTGTAACCATCCATCATGGCACACCAGTCACAGAACTCATCCCACTGATTTTTATTTATGCCAGTTATTTCTGGGACTGGGCCAAAGCTTTCCCTTGCTCATTTCTTGTGCTAAGTGGTTCATTGTAGGCTACACCTCATGGAGCAGATTGAGTGATCTCAGTTCCTCAGGTTTTGGTGTGCCATCCCATTGCTTATCACTGGCAAGCCTGGTTTTATCCCTTCCTGCCTTCCAATCTAGTTCAAAGCTCTGTTAATGAGCCCTGCTAGCTCTCAGTACAAACCTTTTTCCACTCTGCAAAAGGTGCGTCCCTTCAGGTATCGGTACAGCAACTGTTGTATAGACCATGCCATGAAAAAAAAAAAGGCAGATTCTGCCGATGATACCCAATTGTGCCCCGGGGAGGTAGCAGACTTCCCTGTGGCTTGGGTCTGGTCTGCACAGCAGGCCTTCTGTTCCTTTTAGAAGGGAGTCACCTATATCAGCTACCCTTCCCTTTTAATTAACAGAGACAGTTGTGGTGAGGGTGGCAGGCTGTCTTGCCCCAGGTGGTTCCTCCATCCCTGAGAGGCCTGTGTCTATCTCACCAGTTGACTGTCCTTCCAGTTTCAGGGCATCATACCTCTTGCAAAAGGTACCAGTCCTAGTTATCATCTTCAGGCTTTCAGGAGTGTTCTGCCCAGTGTGGCCAGTGACCAAGAGATGTGTTCCAGTGTTCAAGAGACCTCTGCCCTACTGCTTGGTAGGGTTCTGAGTCCACCTGCATCTTCACTTCAGTGGAGGCTTGAGACTTCTTTGGGAATAGCCTGTCAATCTCTCACTCATTCTCACGAGTACTGCACAGGCTGTTCACTTAGTTCCATGGCTCCTTCACCTGGCAGCAGCTCATTTACAGTAACACATATTCTCTGACAGGATTGAATGTCAGCCCCAGCCGTACAGAGAGGCTGCGCACTCCTGGCAGATCGAGTCCTGAAGAGGTACATCTACTATTGGATGGTCTGCCTGGCTGGAGGCTTCTGACATGGCCGGTACCCTGACTTCAGGGGGAGCGACCTCTGTGTCACGTCAAAACCATACCTGAGGGAGCATACACTAATAATATTATGCCCTTCTTCTCCAACTGGTGCGTCTGCTTGCTGCCTCTGTTGGCTGCTCCCAAACGGTCCTAGGGGAGTGCTGCCAGTGTTCCCTGGTCGGTTCAGTAGGACTGCTTGTGGGAGAGCGGGAGCAGCCGCTGTCCTCGCTGTCTGCGCTCACGCTCTAGGGCGAGCTGCCGGTTCTGTGTGGGTGCGGGCGCTCTGCTGTGGTTCCCTGCTCCAGCCCTGCTCGCTGCCGTCCATGGCTCCACACTGGAGCTCTTGGCCTCGGCAAGGGGTGCTTCGGGCAGTTAGGCCGTGTTCCAACCTGTTGCTGTCACTACTGGCTCCACCTGTGCCCAGTCAGGCACTCCAGGCCAGGCTGCTGGCTCCATGTCTGTATCAGTGCTCTCGGGCAAATGGAAAAAAAGTTCTGAAAACAGTCTTAATAATCCTTTAAATGCTTGTTTCACTGTATTACCATGAATCTTACAAGTACAAATTTCAGGCTAGTCACAGCTGTTTAGGGAGAGATTTTTTTAACACATAGGTTACAGAGATGCCCAGCTGTCTTTCCTGCTTTTAGTACTGCTGTGCTGTGCTTGGCCCACATGACACATCTGGTGATAGAAAGTCAGTTCAACTGTTGTTGTTTGTGGTAGATGTTTCTCATAGCCCACCAGCTGCTTTGTTCTGTGAGTACCATACAAATGTCCAGAAACGGATGGAATTACCAGAATCCTTATCTTTCTAGTGGGCTTTTAGAAGGGTGATCAAGCTAGTGGGCAACATTAGGGATCATGTAAACATTTTCTGCTGATGACAGCTTGCGTGTGTATGTATATATGTGTGTGTGTGTAACAACTGCCTGTAGATTTTACTAATTTTTTTTTTTAATGCCCCTAATGTCACATAGAAATTGTGGTTTTGTTTTTGTTTTGTTTTGTTTTTGTTATTAGAGCTATTCTGCTAACTGAAAAGGAGACAGAAAATAGATGTCCACGCCTACAGACCCTGGCGCCATGCCTCATCCTGGTCCTTCCCCTGGACCAGGACCTTCACCTGGACCGATTCTGGGACCTAGCCCAGGACCAGGGCCATCTCCTGGCTCCGTTCACAGCATGATGGGGCCAAGTCCTGGTCCACCCAGTGTCCCGCATCCAATGCCGACAATGGGGCCTACAGATTATCCACAGGAAGGCATGCATCAAATGCATAAGGTAATAGTTTATTACAAGTGAACCTTTTTTTCTTAAAGTTCTCTCCACTGGTGAAAAATCTACTTAAACTATGTTTAGACCTGTTAAACTGCTATTACACATCACCTGCAAAACGTCAGCTATCCTCTTACCTCTTTCTCTATTACTAAAGATTATTCATGTATCAGATTAAACACAGTTTTCTTGTTCTTAGTAGACTAATTTGAAGTACAGAGTTAGTAGTTTGCAAATCTTCATTTGTAAACTGTACTTTTCAGTAAGATAAATATTACTAGGGAGAAAAAATGAATGATAGTGTTAAAACTTTAAGGCACACCGTTTTAACTACCTTTTTTCTTTTCTTCTTCTTGTCTGTTTGGTCATACCATGTTTTTTTCTGGGGTGGTTTTTAATTTTGCATGAAAATTGTTGTTCTTTTTTGTAAAAAAAACCAAAAAAAGTCCAAAACAAACTTAATCCACCTTAGAGGATTTGTATTACAAATTTGTTTCCTCTTCCATATTGAAAATGTGGTTGAAAAATGTGGCTGTCAAGTTATTTTACAAGGACTCCATCTTACAAAGGAATATAAAACTGTGTCATGTAGAACATGTCAATAATTGCACTTCAGTAGTTGTTGGTATACACTTAAAATTGTATGTGTGCTTAGACTATCATTAATGTTTTTTGCTTTGAGGAAATACTTGCCTGTGTGGAAATTCCTTTGTGAGAAGAGTCTCTTTATGTATTGTCATTTTTATTTGGTTGTATACCAGAGATTTAGAACCCAGCATAATTTCAATTGCACTGATGTTCTACTCAGAAATACGTAGTAGCAGCTTACAGAGCAAGATACTGAAAACACTTTGGCAGTTATTGTTGGTTCCACTTGAAATTGTTACAGACACATAGAGAAAAATTGCAATAAAAAATTTTTTAAAGTAATAGGAGCATGTTTTAATTTTCCTCTTGAAATGAAATTTTCTACATTTTGACACTTTTACATATGGATCTGTTTCATTTATTAAAACAATGTCCAGTCAGTAGGGACATGACACTACCATATTTTACATGAACGAAAAAATTATTAATAGCACGAAGACTAGCTGAAGTGAAGGAGGCCGTGATCCAGCTTCCCATTTGTACCAACCTGTTGTAATTTCTGTGAGATCAGTATGTGCAGTAACTATAACCTTTGCATTTGAATCTTGCGGTATCTGATTCAGTTGTTAGCCAGATCAGACATTTGCAGTTGGCATTTTTTTGTTTGTGGGGTCAGTTACAGCCCAGCTTTTCAGAATTCTGTCCCCAAACTTCACAGCCAGTGTTCTTAACATCCTTCGTTCCTTTCTATTTTTCTTCTACCTGTAGAAGAAGAAGATGGCACCAGGAATTTTCCTTAGAATGGCTGAATGCTTCACACATTATGTTTTTAACTGATATCTCCTCTTATATCAGCCGTTTAACCCTGTGTTATAATTAGAAACAAACCAACAAATGTCATCCCACAACATTCTTTCAGAGACTTCAGAGAGCATCTCGCAAGGTTCTGTGAGCCAGGATAGAAATTCTCCCATTGAGGTGGCATTGAAATGTTTTGAAAAATGTACCATGAAGAGTCTGGATAGCCAGTTCAAAGATGATCATTCAGTATAGTTAGAGTAAATTACTCTCCCTTTTCTATACCTTGATTCTGATAATGGAATAAAGACTATAATTTGAGAAGTCTTTATTTTAGTAGCAAAAACCTTGCTGTCCTCTAGGTTTCCACTTCAGAGGTTCCAGCATGTCTTCATATATGTATGATTTAAGGTAGAAAATGGGTCTGTTGAGCTGATACCGGTGAAAAAAAAGAAAAAAAAAAAAATCTTACTTAATTTTCAGTCGAGGTGAGGTTTTGGGTCTATTTTTCTGTGCAGCTCCAGAAATAGTGTATTGTGATAACTGTTGGAAGGGTCTAGGAAATGCTGTAGAAGGGTGTCTATAGATTATTTTGCAAATACTACTTGAGTGTTGTTCAGTGTAATTAAAAAACTGGTCAGCCGCCTGCAGCTGGACCAAATAAACATTTTCTTTTTGCTTAGTGCTATATTAAATATGTTGACTTTCAAGCCATGATATATCGTAACTAATTTTTTTAATGAAATGCAGTAAAAATGGGATATTGCACCAAAAGTGTCCCAGTTACACAATTGCTTGTGGAATACCCATGTATGCAATGGGATGTGGCTCTTCCTTTTAAAATTCACATGCTTAACTGAAACAGCTTCATTCTGTGTTAGATGTTTGACCAGCTTACAAACAATAATGTAACGCAAAAAGTTTTTTAAAAGTTTTAAAAAATCCAAAGGATCAATCAGTAGCTAAAACACTGATTGAAACAAATTTTTATTAATAAATAGTAATTCCTAAAGTATGTTTACTTAACTGTTATTATGAAAACTAAAGATTGTATATTCACTTAGTAACCAGAAAACCCTTCCACAGGAAAATTTACTATTAGTTTGCATAACACAGTTTTGACAGAAACAATAAATTAACTGCATTTCTTGCTAGTTTCTTAAGGACTATCAACCAGATTTCCAGGAAAATACAGTTCCAAATTTTACTGAAGTGTATATTGGATGCATGACAGCTATGTTTAAGGAGCAATACTTAAGAAGTCTGTCAGGGATACTGCTAAATGGACAAACCATCAAAGCCTCAGAGGGTCTTGCGAGAAAAAATATTTGGAAGCTGGAATGTATAAAAAGAAAGCATTGCTACCTTCCTTGCCTTAAACTTATTTTCCCTCTGCATCCACATAAAAGCTTCTCTGGAGGCAGAACAAGGTTACATGGTTTTAGTCTGAACTGATAAAGCCTTTGACACAGTCCTCCACAACACTCTCCTCTCTAGACTGGAGAGGGATCGTTTCGATGAGTGGACTGTTAGATGATAAGAAAGTGGTTGAACAGTCACATCTGGAGGGTAATAGTCAATGGCTCAGAGTTCTGATGGACACCAGTGACAGGTGGTGTCCCTCAGGGGTCTGTATTGGGACCAGTGTTATTAAAATTTAATGTCTTCATTAATGACGTAGGCAAAGGGACTGAGCAAGTTTGCAGAGGACACCAGGCTGAGTGGTGCCATTGACACATATGAAGGATGGGATGCCATCCAGAGGGACCTGGACAAGCTCAAGAAGTGGGTCCATGGGAGTCTCATGAGGTTTAACAACACCAAGTGCAAGGTGCTACACCTGGGCAGCTCGTGGTATCAACACAGGCTGGGGATGAACAGATCAGAGCAGCCCTGCTGAGAAGGACTTGGGGGTGCTGTGGGTGAGGCTGGACATGAGCCAGCCATGGGCACTCCCAGCCCAGAGAGCCAAACGTGTCCTGGGCTGCACCCAGAGCAGCGTGGGCAGCAGGGCCAGGGAGGGGATTCTGCCCCTCTGCTCTGCTCTGGTGAGACCCCTCCTGCAGGGCTGCATCAGCTCTGGGCTCCCAGCACAGGAAGGACATGGACCTGTTGGACTGAGTCCAGAGGAGGCCACTGAAATGATAGAGGGATGGAACACCTTTCCTGTTAGGAAGGGCTGAGAGAATTGGGTTTGTTGAGCCTGGAGAAGAGAAGGCTTTTGAAGTGACCTCATTGCAGCCTTCCAGTACCTGAAGGGAGGCTGCAAGAAAGATGTAGAGAGATGTTTTACAAGGACAGGTAGTGACAGGCTAAGGGGGAATGGTTTCCAACTGGAAGTCAGGAGGTTTAGGTTAGATACTGGGAAGATAGTCTTTCCTGTGAGGCTCACAGTGAGAACTGGTTGCTTAGGGATGCCCTGTCCCTGGAGGTGTTCAAGGTGCGTTTGGATGGGACTCAGAGCAACTCGGTCTAGAGACTGCCACTGCAAGGGGTTTGGAACTTTATGATCCTTGAGGTGCTTTCCAGCCCAAGCCATTCTGTGATTCCATGATACAGCCTTCTGTATCTTCTTATTCACTAGGTGGACCACGTGATGTTAACTGCTTAGCTTTTGGTTATGACAGCATTGTAGCTTGTTAATTTGCATGGTGCTCACTTGAGGGATGGATAGAGTACTGTGAGCTCTCAGTTTATTTTCTCTTCCATTTAATTGTAACCTGATGCATAATCACTTCTTTTATGACTTTGTGAAGTGGTGTACTTTAAATGATTGCTGACTGTGGAATAACTACAGTGATGTCGTGGGCAATGTTACTGGTTTTGGTGAGTGAGATAAAAAGTGAGGGAGAGAAAAAATTATTCAGAAATACGGTAGTTTTTACTAAATATATTAGTTGTTCACTCAGATATGCCATTAAAACAGAAGGCAAATGGTTTCCCATTTCAAATATTATTGGTTAACAGATCTATGCACATTAGACGTTCTGAAAATGAAGGTGGTTCTGTTGTGGGCCTAGAAGTAACAGCATGCAACATCAGCAGGCATGTTCCCTGCATTATTTTTCTTGTTCGTGTCTATGCTGGTAAAAAAGGAAAGGAAGTATTGCCAACCTTGAAAAATCAACAGAGAACTTATATAAAATGATTTTGTGATTTTTTAGAGATTAATGGAATTGGTGGCCGATTTCCTGCAGCAAAAACCACAGTCAGACTGGTTGTCCATCAGGGATGCATTCAGTTATGCTATGTAGCTATGTGGAAGTTACATGACAACACACTGCTGTTTGGTCTGTGTAATTCTGTTGTTTCAGAGGATGCATGGTATACAAGAAAACTAGTCTGGTACTCAGTCTCTGATTTTAAGGCTGGGGTGCTTTTTTGCTTGGTTGTTTTTTTTTAAAGAAGGTGGATTAAAACAAAAAAAAAAGCCAACCCAGACGTTTTCATATGACAGTTTACCTGAAAATAGGTCAAACTGTGATGTATCTGTGAGAAGACCTTAGTTGCTGAATCCAGAGTAAAAGCACTGTAGGCAAAATGTTCCTTATGCGTTAGACATTATGTAAGTCTGTAAGTCTGCCAAGTCTATAGGCATGTGCTAGCCTACAGTTCAAGTTCATCCCTCATTCTGTTTCTAGAAGCATTGTTTATTTTGCCTGTTCAGTACTTGTGTCCTTACTTACGGGAACCAATCAAAATTGTAATTTCTACTCAAAAGTTGAATATGCCTCAACTTTCTGTTTCCCTTCTCTCATATTAGAAGACTAAAATAAAAAAAGTACCCCAGTGTGATAGTAGTGCTTCATTAGTAATATAGGTTACTTCCTTATCCCAACAATGTCATTGTGGAAGATAGGTTTGATAATTTATGGAGGACTGAAGAATTTACAGAAATTACATTTGTGTAAGATCCCCTTTGTACTTTTTTAACCTGTTGCATAGATTTAGAGTTATCCTCTGTAACTGTACAGTGATTCAAAAAGTTTATCAGAAAGAACTATTCCAGTTGTAGTCCACTGCTGTCCTCTGCTGAATTGCCTCCCCTATTTTATACGTTTTTTTCCATAGCCAGTGGAGGTGCTTTTAGATGAAATACATTCTTGGAAGTACCAGCCTCTGCATACATTAGAAATTGCGTAATCATTAAAACTAATTTTGCCTTCACAGAAGTTTATGCCATCTTCATCTTTTGTATTTTTGCTTGTAAAAAGCTGATTTATGAGGTCTAATGAATTTAGTTTTCAGGGTTTTTTTACTGCATGAGTTCTGCAAAAAGATGCAAACCCTGTTCTTCTATATATTTAATCTCTCTTCCATTAGACTTGAAGCATTTCCGTTTACAAAAGTTTTTTTTGTGTCTGTGCTTTTTTTTTAATAATTGTAATAATTTTTATAAATAATTTTTACAAAAACCTGTTCTTTTGATCAGTTCTTTCCAGAGAAGCATGCCTTGAAGTTTTCTTGTATGGTAATGTCTCTACCTCTCTGTTCCTGTTTGATTTTTTTTTTTTAAAATTCCCTTAATCAAAGGCCACATACTTGCTTTTCTCTTCTCTGCTGCCCTTTTTTAACAGACAACTCCTTCCCTACCCTCTTTATGCTGGTACTTCTGATGTACACGTGCTGTGTCCCATCTTACTCCCATCCGAGCTGTTTGCGTTCCCAGAGGTTTCATGGTTGCCACCTATTAGTGCAGTGAAACCCATCCCTGCAGTTACACCGCAACTGTGTACAGCTAGAGTCTTTGGTTCTGGAAATCAGATCAAGTTACCAGCAAGTCTCCTCCTCTTGGCAGCCGCAAAGGTACCATGGCAGCCAACACATACCATGACAAAATCAGAATGCATCCAGCTTCACCGGTGTTTTGGTTTCTGTAGTACTCAGCTTGCGCAGGCGGAATGTGAAGGGAGTGTTCTCTTCTCTGTTGGCTATCTTTGTAAGAAGGGGCAAAGAGAGAGGAAGGGATCTTCATGTCTCAGAAAAGGGCACTGGGGACTTACTTGCTTAGCAAAGTGGAACTATTTTTAATGTGTCAGTCATCTGTGTCTATATTTCTATTCCATATCCCAAGTTCTTGTAATCAAAAATAGCTTCTTGAGTAGTGCCTATTTTTCTGATACAATTTCTTTTCACAAATATTTTTATACTGTCATGAAAATTAAATGATTTGGTGAAATCTGAAAAATCCATTTTATTTGTCCTTTTGTATAACTTTCCTCCTTTTAACCGAAACTTCTGATAAAGAAAAATGATAGTGAGATCCTTCAAAAATGCTGAACAACAACAAATTCTGTGTGCTTAAAGGTGCTTTCAGTCAAATCTGATGATTGCAATGGAAAGTAGAAAATATATATGAAGAGTTTATGAATTGAAATTCAGAATTACTTTTTCATTTGTAGAAAGTGTAACCTTTTTAATTCTGTTGAAATTGAGTCATGTGCAACAAATTACTCAAAAATAAGAAAAGTGACACTTTTTTTCTGTGAGCTGATGTAGCTTCTTGCACACTCATTTAATTGACTCCCTGCATTTTCCACTGGAGTAGGTTATCATAAGTCTCTTTTTAAAAAGAATTCTCAATAAATAGATGTACATTTAGGTGAAACAGACCACGAGTTCTCCATTCACAGTAAGGTTTGCAAAGAGCACCATTTAGTGTGCATGCATGTGTTGGAGAGGGGCAGAGCTGCGTGTTTCTGTAGAGAGAGGCTAAGTAAGTGGTACCAGTCTCTTCCTTCCTAATACAAAGCCTTACAGAGCTTTAAGATAGTAATTAATTAGCTTAATCCCTTCCATAGTTAGGGATATGATACAAGTTTTGCGTTCACGAAAAACTTCATTTTCTTAGGACATCTTCCTTCCAATGTTACTTTTCCCTTATTTTCACTTTCAGAGCCCTTCAGTTTCTATTATGGAGCCTTTTTCAGTGCCCAGAATGCCTTCAGCTTGTTTTTCACTCCAAGCTATCTTCTCTTCACTCTCTAAAGAGAGCAGTTGGAGCTGTTTTGCGTTTGAAGTACCATGGGCACTGTAGTTTTTGAGGAGTGTATGAGGTGACAGGAGCTGTAGGGAGCACAAGTATTGCTTTCCCTTCCTTGACTGCTTGTCCTTGTTTTTGTCAGCGAAGAAGATGTTACCTCCTGCAATTTCACCCTTCTTTTTGAAGAGAAACAGTGTTTGGGACATTCCAGTAGCGCAATGACTGAAAGGGCAAAGTTTGGGCTAAAAATAACTCAAGTTAAGCCACAGGCTCTACTTTCATAAGTTAGTATGTGTTACACTGCTTTGTGATATGAGGCCAATACAGGTTATACGTTTGTATTTGAACAGTTTGCCTCCCTGCCATTGCCAAACAGTTCATAAGGAAGAAAAAAAAGGCAAAAAGGAAACAGACAGGACAAGCAGTCTAATAGTGTTCTGTGCTTCCCCATATGTCTGATTCCAGGGCAAGGGTTTCTCTTTTTTATTTTATTTTTTTTGTAATGACTGCTGAAAGAAGCTTTTACTCTTCCTGTATTTGTTTAGATTTTGAATTAAAGTTGTTCATATTTTTATAGTGGATTTTTACAGTATCTCTCTCTAAATACTTATTTTGTTTTCACAGTCTATTGATGGCTTGCATGAAAAAGGATTGGCTGAAGATGTTCATTGTGGCTCCATGAAGAGTATGCGACCTCCTCATCCTGGAATGGGTCCACCTCAGAGTCCAATGGACCAGCATAGCCAAGGTTTATCCATACTCTGCATGCTCTATGATTTTGGGGCCCCTTGTTCCACAAGGAGTCTGTAGTTCCATGTAACAGATTGTAAGTTATTTCCTTGCAGCTTTGTTTGGAGAAGCTGAACAAGTCAAGGCAAATAACTGAATCCCTTTGATTTCTGGAGTGTCCATCAGACATGTATTGGAAAAAAGCTAAGGTTCAAGTCTTTGGCTGGGGCAAGTCTATCACAGATTTCAGTTCATATCTCTAAAGAAAAAACTCACCAACTGATTTCTTATCTTATGTGGCTACTGTAAATGTAAATGCATTGTAATATGATTTATATTAATCCTTTGATGAAGAAATTAAAAGAGAAGAACCCAAGCAAACCTGAAGAAACATTCTTTAATACCTGTAATTTCTGGTCAAAGGCTGATCAAAGTTCTTTCCAGTATTTTTTATGCCAGAAGGTAGAAACTCTTTTTAACACATTGCTGTGTGCCTTCTTTGTGTCCTGTAGGTTGAAACATAAATGGACATGCATTCAGTGAGCAGCTTGGTATTTTTGATGTTTAACTAGAAACACCTGCTAGTATTAATAAGTTTGACAGCAGATAAAGCTTTCTGTGTTGCATGGTTAATTATTTTACAACTCCACCTGAAGAATCCCAGATGAAATTAGGCTCTTGGTGTACCACACTCTGTACATATCTGTTAGGAGGTGGTCCTTGTTTGATGTATGTACATGTTTACCACATAGGATAAGAGAAATGCTGGAAGGAGAAAACAGGTACAAATCAGCAAAAAGACAGAGCCTGAACTTATTTGAGGCTTTTCAGGGGTATGCAACTGAAACTCTAGCCTGTAACTTGCCGGCTGAATCCCAGTCTGGGACCCAGATAATTAGAAAATAATGTTTTTCCATTAAACCTCTCAGTATCCATTATGTAAAGAAGAACTGACTTTGCAGAGACAAGTTCTTCGTCAGGTAAAACTTTCTCATTGATTTCAACAAAATATAAGCATGATCATTTGAGAGACAAATTTTGCTTGTCTTTGCATTTAGGGGACACTTTTGCTTGGGATGAAATGAACAGAGCTTTTAGTCTAAAGATGAAGATGGGCAATTCGTACATTGTGTACTGAAAATACAGGAGCATAGGCTGAAAATGCTTCAAAAACAAGTAGCTTCTGAGTTGTTTTTTCTGTGCTGCCTGAGGTCAGATTTCCAGGGTTTTTTTGCACTGCAAAAAGTTGATTTTATTAGTAGCAACTTTGTCAGGCTAGATACTACAGATGCCTACTCTCTTTTTTGTATATGCCAGCAACGGTTACAATATAAACAGAGATTACTAGAGTTCTGATGTGGAGCAGGCTTTTAAAAGAAATGGTCAAAAAAAACCCCCGATGTTCTAATATTTCAGATACTTTTTTGACATTATAGAGGACTGTTCTAGCTTTCATTGCCTCTAGGTCTCCATTTTTTTTTGTTTTTACACAATTGTCTTTTCCACAAAAAAGTGGTGATGGCACTTCATGCTGTTCTGATACCTGCTGGGCAAAGTCCCATCTACTAGACTTGTACATTTTTGCCATTAGTGTGCAGGTCAGTGGTAGAAAACCAGGTTCCTTAATAGTCTGTCAACCTATTGCATATTTTCTGTCTGAATTCCCACGACATCAGAGAAAGTAGGACACTTGGTTTTTTACAAGTTTTGTGGAAATGCAGTGTGGTGAAAGAGAGTTTACCCATGCCCATGCTCATGGCAAAAGGACATTATGACTTTTCTGAGAATCCATGGAAAGATTCCTGGTAACTCTTGAAGTCCTGACAAAATCTTCAGTTGAGTATGGTAGAAACCAAGAGTTACTGCAAGGTTCACTTCCTTGTAGATGTCTGATAGTTGAGCTTACAGTACACAGTTGTGTACAATTTTAAACTGTAAGTGTCAATAGAAATTACACCTCCTTAGTGCTAGGTCTGTTTTTTTCATGGCTTATTGTTTGTAGTCCTCAAGGTGAAGTAGATAAATACACACTAATTAATATTTTTGGGGGGCGTCTGAGGGGAAGTGGCTGAATAAGTCCACAACCCCAGGAAATGAATCATCCTAAATTTGTCAATTAATTTGAAAGCTTAGAGAGAATGACCAAGTATCAGTAAATATTGTTGTAGGTGAAATAAAAATCGTCTCTCTTTTAATTCTCTATGATGTTGTTTATAATTCAGACCATCAATAATAATTTTCTGGAAAAATCACAGGATCATAGAAACATAGTATGGTTTGGAGGAGGACCTTTAAAAATCCTTCTGTCCAACCCTTTTGCAGGGTTTTGAATAGGGTTTTTTAAAACAGGGTTTTACATCAGAGCCCCGTTATTGTTCAGAGTTGTTCAGCACCCTATTGAAACTGATCCTGAATGTTTCTGGGGATGGGAATTTACCGCCGCTCTGAGCAACCTGGCCAGAGTTTCACCACCCTCATAAAAAAAAAGGCTTCCTTATATCGAGTATGAATTTATTGTCTATTACCATTCCCCCTTGTACTGTGACTACAATCCTTTTAAAAAGTCTCTTTCCAGCTTTCCTGTAAGCCCCATTCAAGTATTGAAAGGCCACAATAAGGTCTCCCTGGAACCTGCTCTTCTCCAGGGGGAACAACCCCTACTCTACCAGCCTGTCCTCAGAGGAGAGCTGGTCCATCCCTCTGATCATCTTCATAGCCCTCTTCTGGATCTCCTCCAACAGTTCCATGTCCTTCCTGTGCAGGGAGCCCAGAGCTGATGCAGCCCTGCAGGAGGGGTCTCAGCAGAGCAGAGCAGAGGGGCAGAATCCCCTCCCTGGCCCTGCTGCCCACGCTGCTCTGGATGCAGGACACGTTTGGCTTTTTGGGCTTTGACCACACAAGGACAGGTCACATCAAGCATCTTGTCTACCTGTATCCCCAAGCCCTTCTTGGCTGGGCTGCTCTCAACCCCTTCACTCCCCAGCATGTATATTGATGCTGGGGTTTGCCTCAGCCCTTGGGCAGAACCTTACACTTGGGCTTGTTTAACCTCATGAAGTTCACTTGGTCACACTTCTTGAGCTTGTCCAAGTCTTCTGAATTGCATAAAGTCAGCCTTTAGTCTGACAGATTTACTATATGTTACATAAATATAGTACTATTATATTATTTTTATATACTAGTCAAACAAATCTGCCATTTTTTGTGGCAATCATAAGCTAAATTCCTTCATTAAAATGTCAAGAGGTGTGATATGGTATTTGTACAGTTGTCAGGAAAAACGATCCTAGGCCGTGTACAGGGCTTCTCTGTGCATTTTTAAAGCCAGTAGCAGTGATGATAGACACAAGCTTTTCTGCCTGGTCGAGTTAAAAAAATTCCTTGGCTTTTTACTGTATGATACTGTGATTTAAGAGAAAGATATCACTAAGTAGAACCAATATAATTGCATTAAATATACTAAGATAATTAAATGACAGCTTATAAACTTACCTGTAACTAGAAGATGATCATCCAATTGTGGATTTTTCTAGTCTTTTAGACGTCTATTCTGATTCAGTGCTGTTCAAGGTATTTGTGATCTGGGGAAAAATTTAAAGTAAGTACAGATAAAAATTACATATTGCACAGAGGTTTAGGAGTAAATAATAAAAAAGTTGGTTACAAAGGCTGATCAGAATCTGAGAAGACTGTGCTTACTTTTCTAGCGTAGATTTTAGCTCAGCCAACAACAGTGTATGTCTAGGAGCAAAATAGTTTGTTATGTAGTGGTATAAACTGTTTCATAAAAAGCAGTTTTACTGCTGAGAAGAGTGTGTTTGTTTTATCCTGGAAAATGTTAAACGTAATTTTTTAATCCATCTGATGAGAGAATTAAAAGAATACTTGATCTGACTGCACATTCCCGAACAATGAAAGGACTTGTAATAGATGGAGCCTTTAAAGGAAAAAAAAAAAAAAAAAAAAAGAGGCGTGATATTTCATTACCTGCAAATGCAAATTATTTGCATTCAGAGCGTGTTAAACAGCTGTATCTTACTTACTGAAGGTAATTAACCTTTGGAACAAAGATTACCCAAGTATTTGTGGTAGGTTTTGTGTCATTCAAAAGCTAAATTGACATTGGATGTCTTTGTCATCTGTGTCAGAGAACAAAGGGAGAAGTTTGTTTAGAGGTCAAGAGTCTTTGGTCTGTTTTGGACAATTAGGCAGACTCTTGTAGCTGTAATGGTCCCTTATTGACAGAAATCTGCCTGTTCACAGGCTCCAAGATTCTGAGAAGAACTGGTAAGCTAGAGTGGGAAACAATGCCCTTGTATTTTTTGACAGTGGCAAGGCAGATGGTCTTCATAAAATGCTTCCGTTCTTAGAGATCTGAGTGGAACAGTTGTGATGAATCCCTAGGCTGTAGTCCTTCTGTATGCAGTTTACAATGGGAAGTGATCACAAAATAAGATTTCATTTAAATGTCAGATGTTCCAATAGCAGTCTTTTTAGTTCTTTTTAGTAATTTTGGTAAAGAGGAAAGTCTTGCAAAAGATTGTCTCTAAGTATGAAAGCAAGATTTTTTATAAAATATATGCTTACCAAATGTGGGTGATAAATTAGAAGTAAATTGGCAACTGCACATGCAGTTGTAGATATGGTTTATGTAAATCAAGCATACAGTTGTGAATGAAAAAGAGAACGTTGATACAGAATTTTGGAAGTAATGATTCTTACAGTCTGTGTTAAATAATTCACTACCATTTCCTGAGGTGAAAAGAATGATGAGGAAATCAGAATCATTTGAAAGCTAAATCTGCATGAACTTTGTCATTTTACTTAAGTGCCTGTTTGAATGGCAGTTACTGTTCTGAGATTCTTGCATTTTTTAACTAACAGTAATTACAGTGTTAAGGTGTGCAACTTCATTATTTAGTTTCTGGGTTTATTTTTTTCTTGGTGCTCAGTGAGATGTGAGTCATGCAGGAAGAATGTTTTACTAGCTCAGGCAGATGATCATATTTTTGTTGCATACTGCAATAGGATAATTTTCAGAAGTCTGACATTAATTTATGGGGGAAAATATTATGAGTTGGTATCTTTCTCCTCAGGAGTTACTCCTTCCAGTCTTGGTGCCAAATTGGAGAAAGGGTAACATGCCTGACTAGTTTTAATGACAGATTCTCTCTTCTTGAACTTATGCACAATGATGTCCCAGTTTAGTCTTCATACCTTTGTTTTGATGCTAATAGGTTAAATGAATGGAAAATCTATTGCTTCAGCTTCATATTCAGCTGTTTAAATAGTAAGTTTACTACACATTACTGATTTTGCATTGGGTTAGAAACTGTCTTCTGACTCTGTGAGTGAATTGTGGTGAATTTTGCAGTATTTGAGGAGGATGAAATTTACTGTAAATTGTTAGGCTGTTAAAAGAGTTATCCAGCAGATTAAAATCATGGTTAGAATTGACTTTTGAAGGGAACTGGGGAGAAATTGCAAAGACAAGCCAAATATTTATATTATATGAAATATTAGTATTATAACAAGTTCTTAAAAATATATAAATGGACTGGAATAAACAATTTATGTATTTTTCTGGGATTTGTAAAAATTAAATGAAATTACTGTGATACAGCAGTTAAATACAGACCAATTTGAATTGTTTGGCTGTCTTTTCTTGCTGTTTGTAAATGGGAACGTAAGGCCTGAAGGAATTTAGGATTCTGGGACTTGATCTGTATTAATTTTTAATAATTATGTAGTATTGTTGAACTTAAAAAGGCACACCATTTTTTAACTGACAGAATTCACTAATAAACTGCTACTTCACAGGCAGCATTAATTGTCCATACTGTTCTTAAATTAGTGCACTTCCATTTCTGAATTCTTTCAGACTTTTAAAGATGAGAAAAGACCTGCCACCTTATTCATCTGCCTGCCAGTGGAAGACCTCTCAACAATTTTATTTCTGCAGTCCTAGTTTTAGATTACTTGCACACACGTGATCTCTATTTTTCTTTGTTCAGTTTCACAAGAACTGCTGTTAGCCCTGGCCACACTACTGAGAGGGAAATTTTACATTTTGCTTGCCTTAAGAAAGTTTGTAGCCTCAGTCCAACATGGACATACATTTCACTGTGTTCCAAGACATTATGCTTTTGTACTGTGTGTGGCCGAGATGTACTTGATTCCTTTTCTTTGTTTTTTAAACTAACTTCAATTGATGATTGAAGTGATAGTTCAATGAGTTACACAGCTAGATTTCTTCAATCCTGTCTATATCTTGCAAATCAAAAAATTCTCTTACAGTCTCATTCTTGAGTACAGATATATCCTTGCTGTTGGTTTCAGCATAAAAATGTGACATATATGATCCTCAGACACTTTCATTAAGACTTACTAAATTTTAGTGGAGGTTCAGAACCTCCGTTGAACATTCCAGTGTCTGGACTGCTAAAACTTTGATTCTTCCTGTATCATTACGAGGGTTTGCAATTCATTTGTAGGTGTTCTTTCTGTTTCATTTAAGCATTAAAACTGGAGAAAAAGGTGTCTCAGTTTTTAGAGCTCTGATCTTTCAGCTTTAAAACAGAAAAGAAAGATGTTACTGTTTCTGCTAACTGAGGTGAAACAAAAAGCAATTAAAACAGAAACTTTGTGTACAGGTGCCCTCCAGTAGTACTTGGCAAAGTGTTAGAACTAGGATTTCTTCCAATGTTAATACTGTAAAGAATATACATTATTTATGACATGCTGTGATGTATTTCTGCTGAACAAGTTGATACCAAAGGGGTATTAAATATGTTTCTCATTAGGCATACAGTTAGGAAAACTTGAGAAGTGTTTCTGGTGCAGCCTCTTCTATAACCCATTGAAGGATTATGGAAAAGACAGACAAGACACTCCTCAAAGGTGCACAGTGACAGCAGAGAAGTAGTACTTGCAAATTGTGGAAGTGAAATTCTGATGGGACTTAAGGGAAAGGAAATTCAGCAAGAGAGTGATTAAGAATTGCCATCATTCGAGGTTTTCAGAACTCAGACAAGATCTGGAGAAACCTGATAAAGCTTAGAAGTTACCACAGTTTTAAATGATAGGCAGTGTTGTTTGGCCTCCCTTTCCTGATAGTGGGTGACTTCTGTTCTCTCTGTTGTTCAGAACTGTAGGTTATGTATTGTCCTTTTATGGTACTCAGTTTTAGGGGATCTTCTTGTGTGCATGGAGAGTACGTGTAATAAGACAGGAAAAAAGTAATTAGTATAAATACTTTATTAGGACGGGCTTGTGGCTGTATCTTTTGTCACTGTCATTGTATGAAAGTTTTCAGACTTCAAAGGCAAATTTTCGTATAGCATCACAAAATTTACATTGTGTAAATGCCTCAAGAAGTTTGGAAGGATTTAGTTCTTTCCTGACATATTTTATGGGAATTTTATTTTTATTCTTCCTCTTGTCAAGCACAGTTTTCTATTGTTAAGAACCCTAATGCAGAGGACTTAGAGGAAGAGAGAAAGTGTAAGTAATAAATATATATCTGGAAATACCAAAAAATGTCTGCTTCTGAAAACTCCTCTTTGCAAAACTTAGTCACAGACTTTGCAGCTTGAACTGTCAGGACTGGAAACAAATACTCAACATCTTAGAGCACTGTTTTAAGTTTTTGCAGTCCAGATGCATTTCAAGATCTTGGGTCTGGAATATGTCAGTCATTAAGGAATTTATAAATTGGACAATATAACTTCAGGAGGGACAGAAACCATTCTTTCAAAAGCAGTTCAGAAAACAGAGTAATTCCAATTAGGTGTCATTTAAAGTAACTCTTGAGATTTAGAAATTTAATAATGGATAAACATTGCAATAAACCCCATTTTAAGAACAGTGAAGCTGAAGAAAGAGCAAAATTTCTTCTGCGATCTCTACTACATGTAGGTGAAATTGATGTAGTTTCACTTTAAAGCGTCAGGAAGATTGGGAGAAGAGTAGATTGGGTGTCACAGAATCATGAACTGTACCATGGTCTTTGGAGTTATGATCTGTGGCTTACGAGCATGGAATATGGAAATGAGCCAGAAGATTTCTAGATTTTTACAATTTTTTTTTTGACTTTTCCAGTTTTTGAGAGGATTATTTGTGTTCCACGGTACCAGAATGAAGTGAATAAATATTGTTACCTCTTTTTCACTGTTGGTGGAAAAAATCCCCAAAAATTAGCTGTCTGCTGTGCTTCGTGAAGCTCAAAAAAATACTTAGTAGGTGTAATTAATATTCAAAATTAAAACCACTGCATTTTCAAGTGCTGTAATAAGATACAAGCACTATTCATTTCAGAACTGATTGCTCTTCATATAGTCTTCAGCAGCTTCTTCAGAGGGTGATTTTTGTGCTTGCAGTTGATGTTCTAAGTTGTTGAGCACCCAGATGGCAAAAAGTATTGAATATACTTTGTCTGCCTTAGATCTTTAATCTGTATAAATTAAATAGTAATTGTATAGAAATTGAATACTATTTATTTCTCTTTCTCTGTGTTGATGAGCGTTAGCGAAGAGGGCTTGTAGAAGTGAATGGATATTCCTTGATGTGTGTGCATCAAAATAAACTTAGAATAAAAATCTATAAATTAGGCAGACTTCACTGCATGTATTCCACAAAGAAACATTTTTCTGGAGTTCTAGTAAACAACACTATATCTCCAGGCTTCTATATTGTATTTCATGTTTTAGTTTGTCTTACTCAAAATATGGAGGTAATTGTTATTTTTAGCAATTATTGGACTAAATAACTGTAGTTCTTTTCAAAGAAGAGCTCTTGAGGCTATCTTGATATCCCAGGGAACTTTGGATTGCACTTTTGTCTTTGCAGAAAATGCTACAGCTATCCTGACCTGAGAGAGACACTCCTATACTTTATGTACTCTTTAAAAATTGGATGGAATTTAGGTTTAACTAGCAGAGTGCCAAGTTTATGATTCTTCTGCCTGTTCTAGGTTATATGTCTCCACACCCATCTCCACTAGGAGCACCAGAGCATGTGTCCAGTCCAATGTCTGGAGGAGGTCCAACACCACCCCAGATGACTCCCAGTCAGCCAGGACCCATTATAGCAGGAGACCCACAAGTTATGAACCAGCCTAACAGAGGGCCTTCCCCCTTCAGCCCCGCACAGCTGCATCAGCTGCGGGCTCAGATTCTGGCTTACAAAATGCTGGCGAGGGGTCAGCCCTTACCAGAAAACCTCCAGCTTGCTGTCCAGGGCAAGAGAACCCTGCCTGGCATTCAACAGCAGCAGCCTCCCAGTGCCTTCAACAGACAGTCTGGTAAGTGAATCTTTGGCAAGAATCATTGCTCAGGTAATACTCGAAGTTCTACCTGTGAAAGATTAAGAAATGGGTGCTGTGCAGGGCTGTAATTTGGGACTGTATTCTGGCATCAAAGTGAATAGCATGGCCTTTGGTATTAAGCTTGAGCAAGTGCATAAGACACATCTGTTATTAATAGGATATTGTCAAAACTGAGATAGAAGCTATTTCACTGTGCAGTACTATGCCTGTCCTGATATGCTTGACAATTTTTGAATGTTAATTGTACTTTACTGATAGCAATTTCCCTTGTTTTTCTTAGAGTGAATTTCCAGTCTCCTGCTGCTATGCAGGAAAGTAGATAAATAATGTGGATCGAGTTGACTGATTATTTAGGTTGTTGAAAATAAACCATGTATATCGTGCTGTTAAGTGAAAAACATAAGGAAAAGGAAGTGTACTTACTTTTTTTTCACAATGATAATAGATACTGCAGTGGGGTAAGCAAGCACATTTTGGTCCTAAGAAAACTGTGTTATATTAAATACCCTGCACCTGTTAGTTTCTGAACACCTCCACTACTGAGTTTGCATTAGAATTGAGGGTTAAGATGATACTATTTTCTTAGGTTTTAATAATGTCACTCTTCATTTTGGTGAATATGGCTTTTGCTACCAAGTAAGTTGGTTTTTTTTTCATGAAACATGATTTTGATACACTTTATTAGGTCTATGTATTAACATTAAAAAACACTTAAAATCTTATTTAATGAAGAAACATACTACTTGCCTGAATAGACTAGCATGCTAGGAAACAATGATTTTTGACTCTCAGAAATGCTTTGCATCTTAGCAAATTTTTTTCCTCTGTCAAATTGCAGGTATTGGGTTACATGGAATGAGTGGTGCTGCAGCTGGACCAGGGCCTGCTCCAGGGATGCCTGGACATACAACTGCCATTACCCCTAAGACTTGGACTGAAGGTATAGTGGGAAAAACATGTGGGGAAAAGTAAAAAGGAAAGTAAAAAGCTGTGCAGAAAAATAGCGTAACCTTTAACTGTATCGAAGATTTTCATCAAGGAGAGTCTAACCTTTTATTCATTTAGAAAAGACCTACATAAAATTACTTCAATTTTTAGAGAAACTGAATGTGAAGCACCATTCTGGAATCAGAACGAAATAAGTAAGTTTTCTGAGGGACACGCATAACACTTAGTAAGTTATGTTCTGAGCAAGCTTAATTGCAGCAAGCTTGTCTTTCACCTCGCTATGTAAACAAGTTTTCAAATCATGGTAGAATTACACGGTTTCCTTTTGTTTGTTTTGTTCTTTTGGAATCAAATAGCTTTGAATGATCCGTGTAGACTTTGAGATCAAATGAACAGTGTAACTTTTTTCCCAATGTCTTCAAATTTATGTGTCATTCATTGACAGTCATTCAACTTCTCAGATTCGCTGAGAACTGAGGTTGGACAGAGACTTTTCATTGGCTTGCTTTTGTTTTTGTTTTTATAAGCTGAAATGCAGTGTTGCTAAATACAGAATCTCCAGCTTGTGCTCAAGTTCCTTTTCTGGAGTTTGATGCAGATGTGTGAATGACAAATGGTGATCTCTATAGATTTCAGGATGTTGGTTTTGAATTAAGGTTGATTACAAGATTGCAGGTGTACTTTGTAGCTGTTTTCTCTAGCTTAAGTGACTATGACAGACAATTAAGTGGCATCTTTATTTTAGCAATGTCTGTTATTAGTGAATTTGTGAACATCTGAATGCATGACTAACTTGTCATAATAAAATACTGAAATTTATGACCCTTAGTGACTGTAGATGATGGGTATTATTTTCTTGTTAACTGAGGTGTTGCTTTTCTAGGTGGTTAGAATAATTGAGCTCCTGATATTTGAAATAAATACAATTAATAGGAGATCATAATGAAACAAAAGCTATTTATATCTGGCAGGTATTTCTCAATACAGTTGTAAAAATTTTCATATGGTTATCAGGTTCTGATAGAGGTCTAAAATCAGACCTACTTCTGCTTGTTGTCAGGTTGTGGTTATAGATGCTTTCTTCTAACTGTTGCAAGGATAGTGAACAAGAGGCAGAATGAGGTCTTGCATTTGCAGGAAGTCAGTTCTACAGCTGTTTTATTTCTTGTAACATTAGAATCAAAAGTCCACAGGAACAGCAAAAGAAATGGCATTCATCATAAAGTTTCATGTGTTCTGTTTTTCTTTCAGCCATTTCTTGCAATGTATAGTATACTTTGCATTTTAGTATGTCTGTTTCAAGAAACAGTGTAGTCTCAGTGTGCCTTTTCTGGTGGTTTTGAATGTTTACCTTACCTTCATGTCCTGTGTTCAGAAAGCCATCCTGATTTTCTTCCTGCTTTACATATTTCTTGTTATGAATCAGTCCTGTTCATGTTTCAGGCCAAGCCCCAGATATGAGCGTCTCCAATGCACAACAAAAGCTTCCAGCACCAGCTCCTAGTGGGAGGCCTTCTCCTGCTCCTGCTCCCACCCAGCCTGCTGCCACCATGCCTGGGCCCTCCGTACCACAGCCCCCACCTGGACAACCTTCACCCATTGTCCAGCTGCAGCAAAAGCAGAACCGCATCAGCCCTATCCAGAAGCCACAAGGATTGGATCCTGTTGAAATACTCCAAGAACGTGAATATAGGTAAAAGTGAATACCAAGATTAAAATGGTTTTCACATCCTTAACTGGAACTCCTTACTACTGTAGTGGTAGTAGTGTAAACAAAATTTCCGGAGAGAGGCTATGTTACCGAGAAACACACAAACATCAAACCAAATAATTGCTTAATTCTACCCCAAATTATGAACTAGTAAAGCATGCTGGCAGTATCATTGCAAACCACTGAAGTTTAAAACAGGCTCACGGGCTCTGCTGAGTTAGTGTGTTACCTGGATCTTGCAAACCCTGAAAGTTAGGGAAATCAAAATCCTTGTAGTATACAGAGAAACCAATTTAGTGCACAAGGTTTTCAGTATTATAAACAAAGGGAAGTTAGAAGAGAACAGAGAGGGTCAGAAGGCTGGAGTTAGTAGCCACAGCAAACCCACATTTTATTAGTATGATGGATTTGGTTGGACCACCAAAGAGGGGAGAGAGTAAGAAAGTCACAGGCAAGATTAAAAAGTAAGTGTATCAGGAAGCATGATTTTCGAAAATTGCCTCCTAAGTGTTCTGTTCAGATGATGAAGTATATTTCTTACAAAGTAGAGGGCAGAACATTTCTTTTGGAGTTAAAAAGAGACTTTTTCCCTCTTCATCATCAGGCCTGTTTAAAAACTGACCTTGAGAATCTGCCACGCAGAAGGATTTTGACGTGCACCTAACATGTTCCTGATGATTATCTCAGGAAAATAATTGCACTCAGAGTATTACCTGTTTTGGACTAATGATGCATCTTGCATTGTTACTTTGAGTTTGTAGAGGAAGGTAGCCAAGAGGGATGGTGATCTCACAGAAAACTGGTTTAATGACTTTTGGTTTATGAAGGTAAAACACCATGAAGCATTTTAGGGTGTGATGCCATGCTCAGAATTCAGGCCTTGATTACAGAAAAGCTCTTACATTTTGTGTCAGGTGTTGCTTGAGTAATTCTATCAGTGTGTTGTTGTCGTCATTCTGCCAGTCTTATCCATATACTCTAGGACTTAATGGCTGTAAAGGCTTCAGCATGAGCAATCACTATTTTCCAGCAGCTTTTTCAGAAAGCTTGTAGAACACACCATTTTATGGTTTCACTGCAGCACTAACTTCAACCAAGAGTCATATGGCCGGTATGATGTAACCTTTTCTGCATCAATTAACCTCAAATTGTTACTCCTCCTGTGTTTTCGCCCTGCTGTATTGCACTGTTTGTGCCAAACTGTTACATCTTACTGCTCATAAATAAAGGAAAGTGAGGACTGACAAAAAATAATGCTGATGCTTTTACAAATTTAGAGAACCAATTACAGATACATCGTATCTGTTATGTTCTAAATACACTGACGTTCTTGGCAGAGTAAGAGGAAAGTTTGATAGGGGTTCTGCAGCAGAAGAGTTTTTTTTTTTTTTTATCCTAGACCATAGATGTAAGATCCAAGCTTTTTTAATGTTGAACATTGCTGGTATTTGATTTTGCTTTGAATTCCAGGATATGTAAAACCCCTGGAAATCTCTTCATTAGTTAAAACTTCATAAGTAACATCAGACAAAAGTTTTGAAAAAAGCAGTTTGACAGCTTTTGTGGTTTGAATAGTGCTGGATTTAGCTTTAATATAGGCAAGTTTAGTTCAGAAACATGTATTCACAATTTCTTAATAAAAATGGAGTAGAAAAAAAGCCAAAATAAACATCCTTATCCTGAAAACACTGAGGTTAGTGAAAGCTTTATGAAACAGTTGGCCCTTGAGATCTCACACTAAACCCTTTTAATAAAGGGGCATTACACTTTGAAAACTGTTTGAATTACAGGTGGATCTTTGCATCCCTGTGGTCCTCCATGGGCTAGAGAGGCACAGCTGTTTCACCATGGTGTTCACCATGGGCTGCAGGGGAATCTCAGATCTGCTGCCTGTAGCACCTCCTACCCCTCCTTCTCCACTGATCTTTGTGTCTGTTTGTTCCTCTCACATATTCTCACCCTGTTCTGTGGCCGCAATTAGATCAGCTCAGTAAGTTTTGTTTTCCCTTTTTTAAGTCTGTTATCACAGAGGCATTACCACCATTTTTGACTGGCTCAGCCTTGGCCAGCAGAGGGTCTGTCCTGGGGCTGGCTGGAGTTCGCTCTGCTGGACAAAGGGAAAACCTCTGGCAGCTTCTCACAGAAGCCAGCGCTGTAGCCCACGCTAGCAACACCTAGCCACAGAAATCCAATGCAGTGTTTTCATAAAACTGGCCTTTATGCTTTCTTCAAAATAAAGTGCTGCATTTTAATCTCACTGAAGAGCTGTCTTAAGGATAATAATGTCTATGATTTAAAGTTGTTCTATTATATTGAAAGACTTTTTGCACCTTCTCATTCTCATTGCACATTAAAAAATAATACACTTGGTAATGTCCTGCAGATTGTACATAGTTTCCTTCTGTTACCTGCAAAGTACCTTGTTAAACCTTCTTGGTTTACGGCATGGCATCCATGCCAGACAGGTTTGAATGTACAACCATAACCTTTACTATTGTCCCAAGTTATTGAGGAATGGGTGTACATCACTTGTTTTGCAAAGAGATCTCTGTGTACATTCAGTAGCCACTTTCTGCATGAAGATAAATTGCTGAACTGCAAAGATTAATTTATTACATCCTTCAAATGGTGATATGATGTCCTCCAAGTGACATCATTGTAAAACGATTGTTTTGACATTGTAAAACGATCTAGAAAACCTTTTTCTTTGGATTCTCCTTACCTAAGAGCTGTTAGCATTTTTCCATGAAGATAGCAACAGTGCAACAAACTGCGGTCATTTTCTTTTCAAAGGCTAAAAGGTGGCTGTGGTGAGAGATAGCTCAAGCAGTTCTTGCATTCACTTGAGTTGGTATTCTTTCAGAAATCCTACTGACTACTGAAGAAAACACTATTACCATTGCTCTACTAATACTGTAGACAGTACATGTAAACAGTACTTCCAGGAAAATAGGAAATTAAACTTCAAAATACATTCTTTTTTTTTTTTTTGGTTCGTATGTAACCCCTCTGGTTGTCATTTCTTTATTCTTCTCTATGTGTACTGTAGGTTTTCGTTAGTATTTCAACTTCTTTTATGCTGGACTTTCTTAAAATAGAGAATTATCTGAGTGAGAATAAAAGTTTTCTGAGGTAATATCCCTACTGACTTAGAAGTACTGGTTTTTTTGTTCCTATACCGTCCCTCTGACTGGATTATTAAAGGAAGGATAATCACCCAAAAAAAAAAGCTGAACTGTCATTGTTTGTAACTCAGTGCATTTAAATGTATAAAGGAAAATAATTGAAGGAAAAGTTACCCTGGTTATACTAATCTGCCCTATAATTTAATGACAAAATTTCAGGTGCTTTTATTTCTGATGCACTTTTTTTATAAACTCAAGTTGAGAAAAACAAAATTATTAGCTGTGAAGTGTGTTTTATATGGGAGTGGACTACATAATCTGTTAATGGTATGTAATAAGCATACTCTATGAGTTTTGATTATATTTAGACATACCTCAAGAAACATGGATATTTGGATTTTTGTTACAAATTTTGGTGATAGAAATGTAAAGACCAACCCACCTTTGGCAATTTTTTGAACTTCTATTGTGTAAACTTTTACATCAGCAAGCACTTCTGAGTGCTTATGAATAAGCAATCAGGGCTTCTGAGTGACTATGTTTTATACCTGAAGTTAAAGAAACAAACCAATTCTGGCAGAACTAGTAAGTCAACATTTCACTTTGTGTTTGTTTGGAAGTGATTCTTACAGTTAGTTATCTAAAAGGTAGATCAGGGAGAACCTAGACTAACTTTTTGTGCTCATCCTCATGTATAGTACAAGAAGGAACACTGACTGGTAACAAGAATGAAAAAAGAAGTTGAAAATATGTTCAGTATTCAGTTGCTTTAATAAGTTTCACAACTCAAAGGTTTGGAAAGGTTGTGACTACTCCCTTAAGGTTTCATTTAAGTCAAGGAAACTGATATTTGGCTATAACTGTTTTGTAGGCGATAGTTTCAGGAGAAGCACTGCAGCTGCTTGGGAAGGGAAGGAGTAATAAATAATGGTTGTGATGCAAGATTGCATCCATGTGTGGGTAAGCCACAGGTAGAGCATGTGATTTAGAACAGCTTGGCTGCTTTTTTGTATGAATGTACACTAGTACATCTCTCCATGAAACCACTTAATTCTCAAGATTTTACATCCTTAGGTGAACTAGAATATCTTTTTACTAAGTGGAATGCCCAGTTGTGCAAAATGTGAATTTTTTTTAGTATAGTATATAAACTGGAAATAAGAAAATAAGGCAGTGTCATTTCTGAATGAAGAATTTTCCTGCAGGAATAATGAACTTTTCTGGACCAAGACAAATATTTTCAACTTCTAATGAAACTGTCTCTAATTAGGAAATAATTCATCTTGATTTGCTTTTCAGTCTGTACGACAAACATTATTTATCTAATTCTCCATCTATTTTTTGCTCTCTTGAAGACACCAATGTAGTCTTCTGCAGTAATGCAGCATTACATCCTGTTTGTTGTTCCAGGAACTGTAGAATTCTTCTTGTAATATTAAAATTGGATAAAATCAAGTTTTGTCTCTCTTGTCTATTACTCTTTTTTCTTTTTCTGTCTCTCTCTCTTTTGAATTTCTAAATGAATGCAAAATTCTAATGGAGGAGTGAAGTAGGATTTTATTTACAGTAGCAGCTATATAGCTGTGAATACTTTATGAGCAAACTTACTTTGTCAATAAAATAATGAGGTAGAATTCCATGTATTAAGGCAAGTACGGTCCATGTCATTGCTGACTACACTGCATAAAAATAACACTCATCAAAGAAGCTTGAAAGCAGAATCCTGAATAGTATGTGTAAAATAGAATTCCCAAGTTTATTTTCATGTATCTAGTTTTAGTTGAAAAGAAAGGCCAAGGGATATTTTGATCACTTGACAGTTTGTTTTCAAGGTGGAAAAAGATACCCAGTGTCATCTCTGTTAGTTCAGAAAAAAACAGAAAAAGACATGTAAATGCCTGAGTTAAATTGACTGTTTTTCTATATAATTTTAGTAATGGCTTTCAGATTTCTCATGGTGTCTTACTCAGTGTTCTGGTTTTGTAGGCTTCAGGCTCGAATTGCTCACAGAATCCAGGAACTGGAGAACTTGCCTGGTTCTCTGCCCCCTGATCTGCGAACCAAAGCTACAGTGGAGTTGAAGGCACTTAGGTTACTGAATTTCCAACGCCAGGTAATGCCATCTACTTGAGGAAAATTTTCATAACGGTCACAAGCAAACATGTTCATGCAGCAAAGAATAAACTGGAAAGAGATTTTGCAGCAGTGCAGAGTGTAAGCAGATTCTGCATGAGAGCTAACAACCAACAAGCAAGTCACGGGAATGTTAGATTTTATTTTGTTCTGGTAATAAAAATGTGTGGTGTTACTTTTGCTCCTTGCTTTATCTTCCAGTCTAGAATGTGACCATAGAACTGTGGCTTTCATAATGAACATGGCATTGGCATAAAGACAAAACAAGGGCTGGACAGGCTGCAAGCTGATTTTCAGCACAGATCATTTCAACAGATACCTCTTTCTGGACACACTTTGTATTTCCAAAAATAATTTGTTTTAATAAGAGTTGTATGTTGGTGTTTTGTGGGGTAGTTCTCTGTGATCTGTTTTTGGGATTTCTGCTGTGGCACAGACTTTGAAAATGAAACATGACAGGATCATACGTAAGATTTACATTGAATGTTGAGTGCCTATATTAGCAAATGAATTTCAGAAAAGGAATCACACTGCCAGACTGTTATGGGCCTCTTGCCATTGGCTTTTACAGCTAGTTTGGAAGAACAAAGATGCGATTTGGCAGGTCAAGCAAAATACTTCCTGACAAAAGCCTTGGCAGTAGTTGTGCCATGGTGTCCAAGTGCTCCTTCCTTCTATCCTTGGCACTCCTATGTAATGAGGTTTTGTCAGAGGTCAGATGAAAAGCAGCAGGCTCTCCCTGCTCTGCTGCTGGGACTATGGCAATACTGTTCCAAGCTCTTAACATTTAGCTCTCCCACCTGTCTTCTGTACAGCTGGCAATGAAACAACTTGTCAGTTATGTTCAGGTCCAGTACTAGAAAATGTGTTATATATGTGGTTCATTTGCATTTTATTTTGATGGTGTAACATCTTGGCTGGCCCCTTTTATTGCAGCAGGACATTTTTTACCAGCATCATGTAAAGAGGGAAGAAGTTATGATTAAAAGTGGTTAATACTTTTGACCATTCTGCGAAGGTTTAAGATTTCGTTTAGGGTAAGAGATGTAGCTGTTGCTGTGTAAACGCTGTATCTTTTCAGAACTATAATGAAGAGGGAAGAGGAGGCTGGGATATATTTTGAACTGTTTCCTGTTTTACTCTGCCATAACAGTGTTTAGAGTTGTTTTATTAAAAGCTATTCTATTTTTTTGAGTGTTTGTTTTTTCCCCTGTCCCTCCACTGGTAGCTAAGACAAGAGGTAGTAGCCTGCATGCGTCGGGACACCACGCTGGAGACAGCACTGAACTCCAAAGCCTACAAACGAAGCAAGCGCCAGACTTTGAGAGAGGCTCGTATGACAGAAAAGCTTGAGAAACAGCAGAAGATAGAACAGGAGAGGAAGCGTAGGCAGAAGCACCAGGTAGTTTAATCTATTAGGTGTTTACCCCATGACAAATATGCACCTTGCTTTGCTGGGTGGGTCTTCTCTTTTACATATTTTATTTACCTTTGGAGTTCTTCTGATTAAAAAACTCCAAGTGGTGTGATGAGTAATTGCAAGGCTTTAAGATTAGAACTCCTGTCTTCCTGATTTCAAATCTTTGCTATGTCAGAGTACCTGCACTAACTTGATTCTCTTTCTAGGAATACCTGAATAGCATATTGCAGCATGCTAAAGATTTTAAAGAGTACCACCGGTCAGTTGCTGGGAAAATTCAGAAACTTTCTAAAGCTGTGGCAACTTGGCATGCCAACACTGAACGTGAGCAGAAAAAAGAAACTGAGAGAATTGAGAAAGAAAGAATGAGGAGACTAATGGTAAGGAGTAGAGGAAGGAATATGGTTATTTTAGTTAAAGTTACATACTGTGTTCTTTTAATATCCTTATACTATCTCAGCCACCCCATCTGTTTCCTTTGCAAAATACTCTGTAATGAAAAAAGTATAAATCCAAAACTACTACAGTTTGTTCTGTATGTTTTTGTTAACAGTAAGTGAGTGTGATACTGTTCAATTTACCCTATAGCTCCTGCATTTTTAAGGTTTTTGTGCAGGAATAATTGGGATTTGTTTACTAGCATGAAAACTTAGCACAGCCACTTCTGAATAACAGCAACTTAATCTTATTAACTTCATATGCTAACACTGTTGTATAATTGGAGGTCTGTTGGTCCATTTTACAAATAATGGACTTTGGTTTATTTTTAGGTTTATAGTTTTGAAAATTCCAGATGATTAATTTGTCCGTGGCATTATTCCACAATTTTTACATACAGTTGATTCCACATACAAAATACATAGCAGTAGTGCATGTGTCTTGAGAATGAAGAGTAGTCAGTTCTACCCATTTAATGCTTCAAACCATACCCCTTACTATTTCATGGTTTTTCCTTCCCTATACCCTCACAATATCAGCTGTATCATTCTAAGAACAGAGTAAAATGGGTTTATGTATAATCATGTCACTTCAGAAGGCTGTGGAACCAGTCAGGGGGCTGCCTACACTTGAAGAGTTAAAATAATTCTGGAATTTAAAGCATAGACAGATCAGTGCATAGGTTACCAGTATGTCAGTGACTTGGGGTAGAAAAAATTCTTCAGAACATTGGTTAGCTCTATCTTAACATATTATTAACATTTCACCAACACAGAATGGAAGAAAATTGACAAGCTTACTTTGTAACTTGCTGGCAAAAAGCAGTAAATATCTAAAAGAGGTGTAGAGATAAATGCTAGTTCCTGTCCAGAATCTGTTCCCACCATGAATTTGGGCCGAACAGTTTGGTTTTAAAAATCACGAAATGAAATGCAGAAAAAATCGAATGCAACAATGACAGAAACTTGGAAATAAAAGCTTGTGTAAAGTGTAAATTAAGAACCTGCATAAGAGAATAACAAATGTGTAGGCCCTAGAGCATTTCTTAAAATTATGTAGTAATCAGTATTATAGAGCTTTTTTATAGCTCGAGATAATCATCAGCAGTTTGTCTAACCTAGCTTGTAAAAATGTTAATTATTAGTAAAAAATGAGCTGATTTTAAATAAAAGCAATATTGACATTTGGGAAATATTTTTGTATCTTGTGAGGTTCAGCTTATATGCAATTGAACGTGCAGTGTGACAAGTAATGAAGATGTCCACTGCTGAAAAGTATGAAGTAGACTTGAATGCCCAAAAATGGAACAGGATACCAGTGCTTCCAGATTATCAGTGCTTTCTCCTAAAACACCTTCACCAAGACTGGTTAACTTCTTACCATACATACAGAATTTCATAGGCATTTTCAGTTTAGGGTTTTGCACCTACTGCTCAATTAAATCCTTCTGCAAAACTAATCTTTGTGTTTTGTTAATGGGGTTGTTTTGCCTATTGACTTTTAGTCCAGTTGTGGTAAATTTGGAATTTGCAGATGTGTACTAGTGGTTTTTTTTAAAACATCATCTCCTCTCAGATGCTTGGCATGGTCCATGAAAATTTGCTGTGTCTAAAACTTTTTGCATACCTTTTCAGGAATGCTGAATTCATTCCACAAATTTCCCTTCATTTACTATGATTAGAAATGGTGATTGTGTCACAGCTCATTAGTAGTAGTATATATATCATGTGCAAAAATGGGCATTGGTGTGATTTAAAAAGATACTGTCAAGACAAGCTTAAATGTATAAAAGAAGTACCTTGGCTAGATTACATAGACTGTGTATTCAGTAACATTAGAAGCAACAAAAACAACAACAATAATCATAATCGTAATTTATTTTTTCTGAAAACTTGGAGTTTGAGCATTGTAATTTTGATGAGTTGAACATAACAGTGGAATTTTGCAAGCAGTTTTGCGAGCTCAATTTGAACATTATAACTATTCTTTCTAATTGTATGGCATTCTGGTGTCTCCAGAAAAGCATGAGATCTCCCAGAGTGCAGTATTTTAAAGTAATCACCTCTAAAGTATTTCTTACTCGTGTTTGGTTTGTATAAGGCACTGTATACTTCTTAATTTGTTGTTTCAGCCAAAATCAAGACAGGCTTGTCTGCTACTTGACTTGTATTTTTCTGACATGCTGTATTATATCGTCACAGCACATGACAGTAATATTCCTTATATGTCCAACAGACTTACACAGTATGACAAGGATGCAGAAGTTGCCAGGATGGCTCAGACAGGGTTTATCTGGTGAATCCTGTTTCTGATTGTGACCTCTATCAGAGATGAAATAACACCAGTGTAGAACAGTGATAGATAAATCTAACAAAATAGAGTTTTCATACGACGTCTAGAAGAAAAGGTTCTGTATTCATACTGGAAAAAGGACTAAATGAAATTTTATGTCCATCTGCCATGTTCTTCCTCTTGGAAGAACCTGCACTTCATGTCTTTGAAAAGTCATCTTTGTAGGAGGCTCACCATCTCTGTTTCAGGACATTGCAGTCTGCCTGATGAAGTGCTGATTTTTTTTTCCTCCTTTGCCAGTCATAACTACTGCAAATTTTTCCAGTCATTAGTCCATGAGAGTAGGAAATGTGTAGAATCATGGAATCTGTGTCTCAGAGTCACTCAGCCTGTCAGGGAGCTCTCTAGTCCAACCACCTTCCCAAAGCAGTGTTAACATTGGGTTCAAAACAGGTTGCTCAAGGCTTTTTTCAGTCCTGTCTTGAAAACCTCTAACATCAGAAATGGCACAACTTCTCTGCGTATTCAGGTCCTTCTGAAGTGCTGCCCAGCCCTTGAGCACACTGACAGGTAGCCCCTGATTTCATGTCCTCTGAAAACTAGACTGACGTTTTTTTAACTCCCTTCCTCTGTGTCACTGATAGACATGTTAAACACAACATGATGCAGGATGTGGTATGGCTCTTCATACTCTCTTCAATTAAAGTATGACCCTCTCACACACCTTGCAGAGAGGGATTTTGGGTGTATTGGTGCATGACAAGGTGAACAGGACCCAGCAATATACACTTGCAGACCAGAAAGCCAACTGTATCATGGACTACATCAAAAGCGGAGGCCAGTGATATGGCAGAGTGCCACTGTAACAAGGCAACATGCCAGGCCCTGCCCTTAGGTCACAACAAGCCCATTACAGGCTGGGGCAGAGTGGCTGGAAACCTGCAGAGCAGAAGCAGGCCTGGGGGTGTTGGTTGACAGGGGCTGAACAAGAGGGAATGTGTGCCCAGGTGGCCAAGAAGGCCAGTGGCATCCTGGCCTGTACCAGCAACAGTGTGGCCAGCAGGGCCAGGGCAGGGATTGTCCCCCTGTACTCAGCACTGGTGAGGCCACACCTCGAATCCTCAGCTCAGGTTCACGACCCCAGTCCAGGAAGGACATTGAGGTGCTGGAATGCGTCCAGAGAAGAGCAACAGAACCAGTGAAGGGTCTGGAGCACAAGTCCTGTGAGGAGTGGCTGAGGGAGCTGCGGTTGTTTAGCCTGGAGAGAAGGAGGCTCAGGGGGGGCACTTTTTGCTCTCTACAACCATTGGAAAGTGGGTTGTAGCAAGGTGGGGGTTGGTTTATTTTCCCAGGTAACAAGTGATAGGACAAGCAGAAATGGCCTCAAGTTGTGCCGGGGAAGGTTTAGATCACATTTTACATCGAAGAAAGTACTTCACTGAAAGGGTTGTCAAGCATTAAAACAGGCTGCCTGGGGAAGCTCAGAAAACATGTAGATGTGGTGCTTGATGACATGGTTTACTGGGGGACCTGGCGGTGTTAAATTGATGGTTGGACTTGGTATTTTTGAAGTCTTCCAACCCTAATAACGATTCTGTGGTTCTACGAAAGTATGGTTAGGGTCGGTATTAGGAAGAAATACTTTACTGTGAGAGTGGTGACACACCAGAATAGGTTGCCCAGGAAAGTTGTGGATGCCCCATGCCTAGACGTGTTAAAGGCCAGGTTGGATGTGGTTTTGAGTAATGTGATCTAGTGGAAAGTATCCCTACCCATGGCAGGGGAATTTGCACTAGATGATCTTTAAGGTCCCTGCCAACCCATATGATTCTGTGATGTATTGATACAAATGTATGACTTCCTGGGTCTGTCATCCAACGGGTTCTTTACCCATGTTGCTGTCCCTCCATGCAGATCATAACAACCTAAGATAACACTTGATTATTGACGTAGGAGTTGGATGGTGTGTGTTCACCATCATTTCTGTCATGATTGGCATCTCTTTTGTATCACTAGGCTGAAGATGAAGAAGGCTACCGTAAGCTGATTGACCAAAAGAAAGACAGACGCCTGGCCTACCTGTTGCAGCAGACGGATGAGTACGTGGCTAACTTGACTAACCTGGTATGGGAGCATAAACAGGCACAAGCAGCCAAAGAGAAGAAGAAGCGAAGGAGAAGAAAGAAGGCAAGTAGTTACAGATTATATTTTTAAGCCATTTCTTCTTCAAATCCACTTTAAATGTTGATGAATGTAGTGATGCCCGATTGTCATACACAGACCAGTGTGTGTGAAAACATCTACACAGCCAAATTCTTAACGCTGAGGGAACTCATATCTCTCTCTCTATTGTAATATATATATGCTGTTATTGAGTCAAAAGAAGGTGAAAAGGAGGCAGGATTATAAAATTCTTGTAACAATAATCTTCTCATAACATACCTTGCTCATAGACTTTGTACAGGTAAAATTGGGACAGATAAGTAAGTTAGGGTTAGTGTACCCCAAAGGAGTACAGTGTATCAAAAATACATTCTGTGAAGGAGATGGCAAGAGTCTGGTTTGTGTAGCTTGTTTCATGCAGGGCACCTATTTTAGACTTCATATTATACACTTGACTCATTCCATTTTGTTCAGACCATTGGAAATGGCTAAGAAAGTTGGCTAGGTTTAGTATAGTAAACGGGTATTTTGCCAGTAGTATTGTTCATTGTGCATTTTTAACCTTTAATTGAAACTTTCCAAGATTACTTCATATGAAATGTTTTACCCTGCAAGAGAGAGTTGTTGAAATTGAGCAGTGCAATTTTCAAAAAAATAATTCCATGTGTGAAACAGTGATTAAGGAATGATTTGTAATTTTTTATGACCTCGGAGTACCTTTCATCTCTTGCAGAGTGAATAAGAGGATTTTTATAATCCATTTCCATGCCTGGTTTGCTATTAATTACTGCTACAGATACAAGTATTATGTTTACAGGGTTTACTAACAGTACTGGAAATATGCTAATAGGAACCAGCATGGAAAAATACTGATCTTGGACATTAATGGCCAAAAAATAGTTCATGTTTTCTCCTGTTCTCACAAAAACCTCTGTTCCTGAGAGTATGTTTTTAACATAGGAACAATACCCTGTCTACAGAATTAAGATGTAATTTGGATGCGGTTTTTGGCCTGTACTACCAGTGAGAACAGGCCTGATTTAATGGAATGCAGAGTAGAGATAGTCATTAATGCGACAGCATGTAGAGTAACTGCGTCATTTTAATAACAAATACGTATGCCCTTAACTATCCACATCTCTGATATGTTTCTCTTTCTCTGTCAGAGGGGCTGAAGTTTTTATGAGAAACAGTGTATCTTCTGGCCATGTCATTAGTCATAATTTTCTGTCCCTGAAGTTGAAGGAAATATGTCTCGTATATATTCAGTGTTTAGGTATATCCCACCCTAAAACCTAACAAGATTAGCAAAAATAGAAGAAAAATATTTGCTCTGTCCTGATCATATGCATCCTTTTGTTTGTAATTAACTTCTTTCCAGCAATCTTTTGCTCATCTGTGAAGGAAGTAGGATAATACACAATATTAATATTACCCTTTATTTTAATACGGAATTCTATGACTTTGTCATTGCATGGCTGTGGAACACATTGCAATTAGTGGTCACTGTGTCTTTTTTCCAAGTCATATACTTTCAGTCCCTAGGTTTCTATGTTTTGTAATCCATATAAAAGTTTCATCTGCTAACACCTGTAGTTAATGTTTTGTATTTACAGAGAAATGAGAGAAGAGAGTTCTTACGGTTTTTTCCTAGAAATGGCAGTGAGGAAGTAGATGGTGAAGAAATAATCTTTGCCAGATTCATTATAGAATATCCAAGTGAACCCTGTATTCTTAGTAGAATAAAATTTGAGATTAGTCTGTTCTTTCTCTGGGATACAGTTTCCGTAATATTCATGATAGATTTTCCCTGTTTGTTTTTCACATTCCTCTATTTGTGTTTTCTGTCTCTAGCTTCCTGCTGTAGTCACGGATGAGAAAAAATACTTCATATGGAATTTTCATCTGATAGGCTAGTTCAACTTGCTGTGCAGTCTTTCACTTCATTGCTAGTAGTTTTTCCTGTCATTTTGCAGAGAACGAAGAAAATGTGCCCTTACTTTTTAATATTGGGATTTCCCCAATTCAAGGATTAAATTGTCAACATTAAAGATCTGTTTGCATGGTCCAAAATAAAAGTGCAAGATATCTGTCATTTTTTTACATTTAGTTTCTTTATAATATGTTCTTCTGATTTCCAAAATTATTTTTCACTATAGGTTGTAAATGTTTTCACAGTAGGTTATGATTTTTGCCCAGTGAACAGCACTGATGCGTACTGCTTTTCTGAGATTTGAGTTTTAAGATTCTTTTCCATTGCCTATAGCTAAGCTATAACAATCTTTATGTATTAGACAGCATTTTCTTGTGTAAAATAATGGATCCCAGCCCTGGTTCATCCAGGGAAAAAGTATCCTCAGTCAATGTAGTGTTTACATCATATAAAGTATTCTTTCTTTTAATCTGACCATAGGATTTTTCACTTCTTCATTTGTTGTAGAAAGCTGAAGAAAATGCAGAAGGAATGGCATCTGGTCTTGGTCCCGATGGAGAGGTATTAATTTTTACAAAGTAGTTGTTTCTTCTTGTTGTTGGTTTTTGGTTTTTTGAAAAAATAAACTTTCCAGTGATTGTTCTGGATTGTGTGTCATGGCTATAGCTTTAAAAAGATTTGTGATGACAGCTGTTCTGGGAGCCGTTGTTTATAAACAGAAATAATTATTACCTAGGTTAACATGTGTGCTAGCCTGTCACTATTCCGAAAATCAAAGACTAAAATGAAAAGCATATTGAATCTGTCACTGAGTATGCTGAAGTCTGCCTCTCAGCTTTGTAATGTGCTTACAAGAAATATTTTTCTTGTAGTCTGTATAGAGACAACTTACTTTCTAGTTTGAGCTCATAAACACAATATAGCCTATCTTCTCATCTTTATAAAAATGCATTGTTGATATTGCATATAATTACCTTTCAGTTACAGGGCAGAGTATAGTGTAATGATGGATTAAGAAATCTGAAAATTCTTTCTTCCTCAGAAGCAAATGGAAATGAGTAATTTTTCTGTGTCGTTCTTCAAATAATATTCTTCATTCAGTAGCAAAGCACATGCTGCCTCATTCAGAGTTTTAAAACAGGCCTTTACTTAGAAAGTTAACTAAATTGTTTGATTCTTGTTTCTCAAAAAGAAAAATTCATAAAATCACTGTATGTTTTTTGTTACAGATGTCTGTTGGTATAAATAACATGATTAAATGCCTGTAAGAATATGTACCTTGTGTCTTAATTCACAAAAACCAATAGTGTATTCTTTTCCATGCTGTTCTTTTTAATTTACTTGGGATACTGGGATATATTTGTGGATGTCATATAGCATATGTTATACACAGAAATACTGTGAGTCAGTGCTTGCTTAGAAGTCATGTGGGAAAGTGTGGCATCTAGTAAAAAAAGTTCACTGGTTGTTCAGAACTGGAATTTTTATAGTGCTATTAGTTCTTTTTATTATGTAAGACAGCCATGAAGTTTGGTTGCCTTATGGTATAAAATGTCACTTGAATTTTTAGCCCATAGATGAGAGCAGTCAGATGAGTGACCTTCCAGTCAAAGTGACTCACACTGAAACAGGCAAAGTTCTTCTTGGACCAGAAGCACCCAAAGCAAGTCAGCTGGATGCTTGGCTGGAAATGAACCCTGGGTAAGTAGTTAGTATACAAAGCAGACTTTCTTTTCTATTTGCATTGATATTTTTCACGTTACACTTCATTTCTTGTTTACCAATTCTATTCTTGTTTTAATTTATTGTATGTAAGCTGAATAGGAGATGTATTTAACCTATTGCATCCTCATGTTAACTGTAATTCACAATCTTTCTGTTATTTTTGCACAGCTATGAAGTTGCTCCCAGATCAGACAGTGAAGATGAAAGTGGCTCTGAATATGAGGAGGAGGTATATATATTTAAAAAGAAACAGTGTGACGATACAGTAAAAAGTACAAGTACTTATTTCGTATTTCATTTTCCCCTTCTTCATAACAAAGACAGGGGAAGTGATAGCAGATGTGTAGGTGCTTTAAAACTAATACAAACAGGAAAATTAATTGATTCTGTAATTCTTCATTTATAGTAGTTGTTCTTTATATACACTGTAAATGCCTAACTGGTATTCGTGGTTAGGAAGAATAAATATTTTACTATGATTATTAATAATAAGAAAATTAAGCAGGTTCCTATTTTAAAATACATCTCAGAAAATGCTGACTTGTGGCTTTGTGCTGAATGAAATTAGTATCTTCAAGGTTTATGTATCGGAGGTTTTATAGGCAATAAAATAACATGGTTACTGCTTACATATTATGTTTATTAAAATGTTAGGGATTATGCTAGGGGTTTATATTCAGACACTTCTTGGTAGGCTTATTTAAGTCAGTATTTCAATGGTGATTTAAATACTATTATTACAAAAATTCTAAAAAGAATTGTAAAATTGACACGCAAAAAGACCCCAGCCTTGCAGGGTCATAATATAAGGTATTCTGAATAGCATTTTCAAATCAGTGTTTTCTAAAGGAGAACAGAAGTGAGGAATAGAGAAGGACCATGTTCAATCAACAGCCTGCTAGCAGAACTAGGTATAGAAGTCAAATCTCCTAAGTTTAGCAGTCTTCACAACAGTAGACCAGACAACCACTGAAACTGACTGGACTGTATGATGTTATGGTATGTGCCTTTGTAGGACTAATTTTTAGTACTATAATTCTACATTTCTGTCAGTATTAAGATAGGAGAGAAGGGCCTGATACCTGTCAGATTTCAGAATCTCACTTAGTGAGATTTTGTTTGCTGTCTGCTGCAACTGTAGCCAAAAGACAAGCTTCTTTAAATACAGTAAAAATAAGTGGTTTTAAAAAATTAAGAACTAGAGGCCTAAATCAGTAGTTCTTGACAGGTTTTTAGGCTTTATTAGTTTAATCACACATCTAGAATACAACATTAAAAAATCCATGGTATTGGAATACTCTCCATGAATATGGTAGTCAGAGAAAGCCTTTTGAAAGTAAGACCATTAAAGGGGAAAATGGTTTTTATTTCAAAGTATTGTGACTTCCTGCTGGTTAATGTATGTCAAAAATAAATCATCTTGTTATGCTGCAGTGCAGTTCTATTGCTGAATAGGTGCAAATTGAACCTTGTGATTCAGATGTCTGTCATGAAGCACTGACCAGTGAAAGCTACCAGTATGTGAATGCCAGTTGAAATGACTGAGGAACACGTTACACTTCCCAGAACTTCTCTTCTTTTTCTGTATTCTATAGGATGAGGAGGAAGAATCAAGCAGACTAGAAGCAGATGAGAAGATACTCCTGGATCCTAACAGCGAGGAAGTTTCTGAGAAAGATGCAAAGCAAATCATTGAGTGAGTGTTCCTTAAGTACTGTTTGTTTGGAACTGTGATTTCTTACTGTGGCATTTCACAAGAGTAGCTTTCTCTAGACCACAGTGAGTTGTGGCATGAATATCTGCAGGAGAAGGAACATGATCATTTTAATTGTATAGTGTTTATAATCTTACACCCTTTGGTGTACTCATCACAGTTGAGGACTTGTACTGTCTCTTTAGACATATATATGTGAGCCGTGGTCAAAAAATACTTGTTCATGGGAATTCACTCAAGTTCCTTTTCTGCTTTCCAGGACAGCCAAACAAGATGTGGATGATGAATATAGCATGCAATATAGTGCTAGAGGTTCTCAGTCCTACTACACTGTTGCTCATGCAATCACAGAAAGGGTGGAAAAGCAGTCTTCCCTTCTTATTAATGGCACATTAAAACATTATCAGGTGAGAAATCACTAAAACATTAAAATACTAAAAACTTGGGATTATGCCGAACATTTCAGTGTGGTATTTCAGACAGCAAACTGAAAACTTGTTAAAAAATATAAAGTCTCTAGTAGGTTAGAATTTGGAAATATGGACAAAGCAATGACACACCTGTCACAGATAATGTTTCATACATACTGCTTGAATAATACAAACTTTCTATAGCCACCTCTACCTTTTTTCAATGCAGATGAATAGTATTTGGATTTTGCTATCCTTTTCATTCACTTGTAATTTCAGTTCTTACTGTTTTAATTTGTGGTGGGTTAACAGTATTTTCCTTCTTTCAGTATTTAGAAGTTTAGAATTTTATTATTTAATTAAGATCCTAATACTCTGGTGCAGTGATAGATACAATTTGAAAAATAAGAAAAATATTTTACTGTGGAGGTTGGTGTCACCTGTTCTTCATAGACTTTCACTGGATTTAGTAACCAAGAACTTCAGTATTCTGACAATAACCTAGATTCCCAGGTGATCGAAAATGTCGTTGACACATGTTTCCTACACTTCTGCTATTGCACAGCTTTCTGGTTAACTCCAACAACCTGTGTCTTTTCTCTAGTCAGAACATTACCTATGTATGTATCTCTCCACTTAACAAACAGTGATGCAGACAGGATAGCTTTCCTCTCCTCAATTCTGAAGCGACTTTGTAAGTGGGACATACAGTGGGACTACAGATTCCAGTCAACTCTTGATAACTTAATAGTAAATATGAATCAGTCCACATGTATGTAAAGCCAGTAAATTGGCAACATTATTTTGGATACTGTCCTGCAGGGGCGACAGAAAGTTACTTCAAGCATTTATTGTAGAGTTTTCCCTCTGAACTTTCTCAGGCCACCTAATATCCTGCTCTCCCCATGCATGAGACACACCAAAACTCTGGATGTTAGAAGCAGAAACTTCAGAAGTCCATCAGTCCATCACACACGTGGAGATCTGTCTGACAAGGGAACAGTGCGTTCTAGCACTGAAAGCACTTTCTAGCAGTGAAATTCTGTTACGTAGACATTGCTAAGCTACAGAACTCTGGCTTCCTTCCAGCTCTGGAATTTTGTACACAAGGCGTATTTGGGCAAAGGGGGCCTACTCTGACGCTGAGTTTTGGATAGCAGACACTAAGTGGACATGTGCTACAAGAGCTTTAGCATACCAGTGATACGGTTGGCAGGTGTGAGGCTTACATGTTTTGTGCAGATTTGACAAGTTTGGTTTTGAAAGATTTTAATTGACACAGGCAGATGTCATGAAATACACAGAGAAAGTTTTAGCATTTGACAGTGTTGAAATTGAGGAACAAATTCCTGCAGTGGTGTTCATCAGCCTTACATATGAGTGCCTCTGTTGCTTTGTGTGCAGTAGCAAAACCTTCCTATATGAAATCTGACTTCATCTTCCGGACTGTGTTAAACAGGAATGATTATTTCCATGTAAAGATAGACAGGGGTCCCCATGCATATAGTATTACTGAAGGAAATCCAACTTTTAAGTGGACAGGGACATCAGAACATTGGTCCCATACTGCTGATGTATTATTATTTATTTATTATTAATTATTTTTGTGGGTGTTAAATAATTGAAACTCTTACTCTTCATTTCAGCTCCAGGGACTGGAATGGATGGTTTCGCTCTATAATAACAATCTGAATGGAATTTTAGCAGATGAAATGGGACTAGGAAAGACAATACAGACTATTGCTCTCATCACTTACCTGATGGAGCACAAAAGACTCAATGGCCCCTATCTCATCATTGTTCCCTTGTCGTAAGTAACAGGTCTCGTTCTGGCATTATTGTCTTTAGCATTGTGGATTGGTTTATTTGGAACATAATACACTGGCAAAACCAGAAAACTGATAAAACACTTGATTCTATTAATTTTGGCAAACAGTATTGAAGTTACTGTAATTCACTCTTAAGCCAGAAGAGGGGGATGTTTTTTCTTTCCTGCTACATGCATGCTCTTCACCTTTCAGCTTTTAACTGATAGTAAAAATCTGTTGCTTAGTTCTTTAAGCAGCTGGTGCCTCATCTGATACCATGCAAGCACGTTTTATAAGGTTGATCTTTTAAGTACTCTATAGGTGTTCCTGGATATAGGTGGCCTTGGTTGATATGCACACTTTTGTCAAGTGTGCAGATTATGATTGTTTATTGTGCTGTCTGCTTTTCCTTAACTTTCCAAAATGCTTCTTGTTTCATAAATTTCTTTTAATGCACTTCACTTTCTCCAGAGGTCAGGTGTGGATTTTAGTGATTTGAATACAAATATCAAGCATTGTAGAACTCTTACAGGATGTTGAGGAGTTGTTTTCTTACTTTTATGTGTAATTGACTTGATTGATATGCAGAAGGTCGGTAATTTCATTAGCTAATTTGTCCACCCAATTGTGCTGAGCATGCAAATTTGTTCTAGAATTTGGATAAATTTGATTTGTGGTCATCTCTTGATTTCTTTTGAGGTGTCCCATCTTCTCACTGGCTGCAGTAGTAACTGATTGACTAAGATAAATGCCACAGGTCTGCCTAATTGTATGGATGCAAATGTTTGAAAAGAAACACCTTAGTTTGAAAAGAAACACCTGAGAGAAGAGCTATGAAACAAAAATAGTGGGAGTGTTATTAATGTCAGTTTTCATGTGGGCACAGTAAAAAATCAGATTTCTTTTAAGTAGTGTTTTTTTTAAAAAGTGAGAGGAGCTGAAAGTTCTTTCTTGTATACATTTTTTGTTATGATCAAACAGCAGAAACAGGGCAAGAATGGATCTGCATAGTGGCAGTGGTAGTACTACAAGTAGTTCTGCTTGAGTAGAATACAGATGAAGTCTATTACCAGTTTCATTGGGCTGTATCTGAAAAACTGTCCATTTTTGGATGATAAGTAGTATAGAAGAACTTAAAAAATTATTTTTTTCTCCAGAGATAATATTGTTCTTACCCCTGCTATGTTCCAAAGTATAAAGGTGCACGTAAAACACGACTTCTACTGGTTTCAAAAAGGGCCCTGAATATAAGCTAAAAGAGTGTTTCACACTTCTTTTCTGGTTACTTGTCTCTGAGGTGCTTGTATTTTGTTGTAGTATATAAAGTGTATTCTTAAAATATGTTATTTATGGGGGTTAATTATTTAAAATATGTTGAAAAGCTGGCAATCACTTGGAAACGTTTATGAAGTTTGATCTGCAAATGATGAAACGTTACGTTTTCTCTATGGTAGGACTTTATCCAATTGGACATACGAATTTGACAAATGGGCTCCTTCTGTGGTGAAGATATCTTACAAGGTTTGATTTGCTTTTTATATGACTGTAGAATTGAAGGGATGAGAACTAGAGACAGTTTTTCCTCTGTCTCTGCAGACTTTCAAACTGCTCATCAGGCTTTGTCATGTATATCAGGTACTAAGCAGTGTGAGTTAATCATACTAAGAAGGCTATAACAAACTGTGAAAGACTGTAGAAGTAAAACCGTAAACCACTGTACAAAATGTAGAATAAAATTGTAAATTACCACATTGCAAGGCTTCTGATGAGAGTTACTGATAGTAACTACCTAACACTTTATTCATAGCTAAATACTTTCTTGTGTAGCTATTGTAGTAGTGGTATAGCCAAGCAATTGGTAGGGAGACCAGACCACCACCGGCTGTATATTTCCATGACCCCCAGCAGCTTTACAGTCTAGCAGTGGTTTAGGGAAAGCACTCTGAGAAGGTCTGAAATTACATCAATGTATTATTTACTGTATAGTAGGATTCACGTTCATGTAGTTGCTCATTGTCTGGTAATTTGTAAAAACACTGTTTTTTCTTCAACAAAGTAAAGAATAACAACTCACATGTCTCTCTCTTTTAGGGTACACCTGCAATGCGTCGCTCACTTGTTCCTCAGCTTCGAAGTGGAAAATTTAATGTTCTTTTAACTACTTATGAGTACATAATAAAGGACAAACATATCCTTGCTAAGGTAATTTTAACTATTATCTCTCTACAGCAAGATGAAGACACCTTTAAATGGTGCATACCACAAAACACATTTTTGTTTTATAGGGAAATTCTCAGTTGTTCTGTCCTTCAATAGAAGTTAACCCTTTCATTTACTTTCCTGTTCCTCAGTTTATCATAGAACTTCTAAGTCACAGCTGTCCCTTATGTAAACACTAGGATTTTCCTGAATGTGGCCAGGGGACTAATTCTTCTGTGCAGTTCTGTCAGTACGGAATCCTGTCTGTCCTTGGAAGAACGTGACTTTTCTCACCTCTGCATAATATTCAGCCTAATCTGCATCAGTGACTTCTAGTTTTTTCTGTTATTTCTGTCCTGAAGCTCACTCTTATTAGGGTCCTTCCAGCTACATGGTCACTTTTCCCCACATGACTAAATAGTTACCTATGTCATGAATTCGGTATCCAGACCAAAGAATCTACACATTGTAGTTCCTAGGGGCTCACTGACTGTCTACAGGTGGGTATCAAGTATAATGAATTAAAATGGAAACTACTGTACTATAAGACTATTTTATGTGCACACAAAGCAGACTAAGGAGGTATTTTACTGTACAGAGAAACCATATGGTCCTCCTGTAGCTTCGATATTAATTTTCACTTCATTTTCATCTTACATACTGCAAATTTACTGCACATTACTTTTTTTTCTGTCTAATACAAAGGCAGTGCATTTTCTAGCATTATTCTGAATGCTTGAAAACGCTTGAGACTACATAATGTTCCTTTTCCTCTATTTTTTCGCACTCTTGCTGAAAGATAGGAAAGACAGCACTATGCCACTCATCTTATCCTGGGAAAGGGAATTAGGTAGCACCTATAAAAGTACAAACTGAGGCCTTCCTAGTCATATGATCAATGTGGGACATGTGTTGACTAACCATGTAGTAGTACAGGTAGTAACAGAGTTTGAGCAACAGGTTTCAACATCTGCTCTGACTGCATTTAGGATTTTGTATTAAGAAATAGAAGCTTTGGTTGAAAGTGCAGTAACTGAGATGATTTTAATTCTGCTGCTTTATTCTCAAGTGAAAACACAGGATTAGCTGAAATGAAGATCAGGGTTGCTGTTGTTTATGAGCATACTTAATTTATCTGAAAATGCTTTTGTCTCCTTTCAAGGTTCTTGGTACAGACAGATCTATTTGGCGTTTATGTGGTTTCTTTCTTATATTGGCCTTGAAGAGACAGTCATTCTAATCTCTTTCCCAGAAATGGAAGGAATTCAATTCCAGTCAGAATTCAACATCAGATTGAGCATACTTGTCATGCTTGTCTCTATGTTTGCTGCTAGCAAGGACACTGATAGTTGCGTATGCTTGATTTGGTTTTCCTCAAGGTTGAGACTGACTAATATCTCAGGCTTTAAGTATTTTTATTCTACACTTGCAGAGAGGAACTTGACAAAGTCTGGCCTGTTCTAACTTTGCCAGCTTTTCTTCTTTCTCTGTCAGATTCGGTGGAAGTACATGATAGTAGATGAGGGCCATCGAATGAAGAACCATCACTGCAAGCTGACTCAGGTCTTGAACACTCACTATGTGGCCCCTCGGCGGATCCTGCTGACTGGGACTCCTTTGCAGAACAAATTGCCAGAACTCTGGGCTCTTCTCAATTTCCTTCTTCCAACCATTTTCAAGAGCTGCAGCACCTTTGAACAGTGGTTCAATGCTCCATTTGCCATGACTGGAGAAAGGGTACTGTGGCAGTGTTTTTTTAAAAGATTAGTTATAAATCTCTTTGATGAAAACAGGAAAGAGCTTATACAGAAGGATTAGTGTTTGAACTTGCTCTGGTAGTTAAGAATTTAACATAACTAAAAGACCCCTTTTTTATAATACCAAGTTTTTAATGTTTAAAGTGTATTTTTTGGCTCAGTCAGTTTGGTTGTAAGATGCAAATAATTATTGCACATTCTTAACTTTTCATTTGAGAGAAGACTTTACCTAATATATTTGAGTTGCCTTGCAGTGACTTTTATAAACTTCTCTAGGTGGACTTAAATGAGGAAGAAACTATTCTGATCATCCGTCGTCTCCATAAAGTGCTTCGGCCCTTCTTGCTGAGAAGATTGAAGAAAGAGGTTGAGTCTCAACTGCCAGAAAAGGTTTGCAATGAGAGGAGTTCTGGAAAGGGTTTAATATTCTTTCTAAGCATTCAGTAATGTCCCTTTTTCAGATTTATTTTGCAGAGGAGGACCTTTTCAGCATTTGTTTATACCTCTTCAGAGAAAGTTGGCCACTGAGGAAGCCTGAGTACCGGAAGTTTCTGCATTCTCAGGATTCCTCACCAACTTTAAATGTGTTAGTTGTAGCCATTGTAAGATATGCAACTTCTTTCTATACAGTCTGGTTTCAATTTATGAGTCAGCCGTACACTGAGGATAAAATTCTGTCCTCCATCCTCCTCCTTGCACTGGATTAAAGCTAGTTCACTGAAATTCCTGAAGGACTACTGGACTTCATAAAGCAGGCACAATTTGGTCCTGCATAATCATTCCAGGAGTTATGCGAAGAGTCTTGTTGAAATTACACCTTTTTTTTAACTAGTGGCTTTTTAATTCAGAACTTTAAATTATTTTCTGATTTGAAAGGTAATGTTTTTTATTTCTGGGTAACTCATCTTGTCCCACTGTGTCCTCCTCTGCATTTTTACATCCCTCTTCCCAGAATAACAACAGCAACTAAATTAAAAAAGGTAAATTTGAAGGTGTGATAAAGAAAATTTGGTTTTAAGGTAAACTGGATTAAAACCATACCAAACTGTAATATTTGTAAGGTGTATTATGTTTTGTTTTGTTCTAGAATGACAAGAATCTGCAGTTAGAGCCTACTAGCATTATTATGTCAGTGTGTTTATGGTTTTTGTTTTTTTTTTTTTTCACCAGGTGGAATATGTGATCAAATGTGATATGTCGGCTCTTCAAAAGATCCTGTACCGTCACATGCAAGCCAAGGGAATCCTTCTCACAGATGGTTCTGAAAAAGACAAGAAGGTATAAAAGACTAAAATATGAAGGAAACAATATTTTACGAGTAAACATGTTTAACAGTATGATTTCTGTTTTATAAAATTAATGAGTAGACTCTTACTGCAGGTATCTCGCATGGGAAGAGAAGTCTCAGACATGCGTTTCAGTTATAGGACTGCAGCTATTCACTCTGAGAAGATACTGCTTGTATTCAGTGTAGTTGCAGTGCCTTTCTGCAAACAGGCAGTGTTTGAGAAAAAACCGCATTTCCCTTGGCTGAGTTTAATTCAGTAATATATTTGAATAATTGTGATTGTGGCAGCGATGGGTACAGAAGGTAATTTGTCTTGTCTTTCAGAGCTATTAGTTAAGTCTTGTTTCAGTCATCTAGGAGTGTACACTTGCATTCATCCTTACAAGATCTCTTGTTGTCAAAATCTTTAAGAGATCAGTAAGATTCAAAGTCATATAGTCAGATTTAGACTGTGTGTTAGTAAATGATGTTTATGCCATCATGGTATTCGATTGAGTCAATACAGAGTAAAGAAGTTGCCATTCATCAACTTTTCGCATGATAACAAATTTGAAATACTGTAGTAAATGTGAAATACTTTGAACGGACACTGCAGAGTATCTGGAATGTAACAGTTGCAGTCTGTAGCTTCTTGTGTATACTGCCAATGCAGTGCAATCACATACAGTCTTTCCATAATCCTTTTTCAGATTGCATTGGTACAGTGGGTGATTTTTCTATTCAGTATCTTATTTTACCTTCCTAGTTCTTTACAGTCACATTGTTTCCTTTTCTGGTGCTTAATTAAACTCCAGACAAAGGGTTTTTTTCCCTGGATATTGAAACTCATCTTCATAGTTCGAACACTTTTTAGACATTAATTCATATTCCTCAGCTGTCTTTAATGCAGTTTTGCAGTTTGATGTCTTTATATTTGTCCTAAAAATTTCATTTTGTATCAAAGTCTTCTACTTTCTTCCTTTTCTGATCTCCTTCATTCATCTGCTCAGAAGGTTCTGTGTATTTTTGTCCTACCCGTTTCTCTCCCTGGCTTTGTGCTTAACCAGTTAAGATTGCCTTTGCTGTCTGCTTAACATTTCCCTGGCCTTCCTCTCTCCCCAAGGGACTAAAATTTTTCCTTTCTTGCAACCTGTCTTAACTAATGTTAAATCAAGCTCTGTTATCACTGCTACCTGTTGTCAGCAGAGGGAGGTGGTATTTAAGACCACTTGGCTTCAATGATCAAACAACTATTGTATTAGGAAAAAATCTTGTCTTTCTGCGGCTCTGGCCTGGACCCAGCTGAGATTAGAGACAATTCGCTAAGATGGAAAGCTCTAGGAGATTATTTTTATGACAAATATGAACTGCATTTTGGAGCAAATGTGAGATGATCTCAGAAATAACAAAACCAAGTTCTAAATGTGTGGAGTGCCCCCTTCAAATGGATAATCTCTGCTCTAGATGAAAGTTATGATTTCAGTATACTTCCTAGAAAAGACTAGAATATTGCTAGTATGTATTATAATCAAGTAGTGTATTTTCCTGTGGTTTTACAACTTGAAATTGGTAAATTGTTTTGGCTGAGATTTTTAAAATAAATCTATATTAGTCATATAGTAAGCTTTGAATATTGATGCCGCTCTGTTTATATTGTTATAAAATGACAACAAAACAAAATGGCATTTGAAAGCGACAAGTTTTTGGCAATGTTAATTTGATACAAATGTTCTCAAACTCACATTGACCAGCTGCAGTTAGCTTTGAACGATACAGTTTGGTCTAGCACAACTGACTGTCTGATGAGTGTCCTGGTTCTACAGGATTAACTGTAGTGTATGTTTTGAGAAATATCTCCATAAATAATAAGATGACTCATGAATTTGGTGAACTTTAGCATTTTAGTACCTGTAGCCTTATGTTTTACTCAGCCTGGAGTGAGAAAGCCATATACCAAGTTAACAGCCTGGAGAAGTTACTGTGGAATTGAAAAGAACCCAGCTGGAATTATTTCCTGTTAGAGTGTTTAGACACTATGGAGTTTGTTTGGTTTCATAATAAACAGTATAAATAATCAGGACAGTAGATGCTCTGCTTCCCAGCATGAGTACTGCAGTTAGAAATGTAGTGCACTTCATGGATTACTTCCAGGTCTTCCTTTTCCATTACAGAGCATCCTTATGACAGATTAATTTATACAGCAAGACAACTGTACAATAGGTTTTGGATTTTTGTTGTTTTGGTTTGGCCTGGTTTGGTTTTTTTATTATTGGGGAGTTTTAGTGGTTTTTTGGTTTCCTTTTGGGTTTGTTTTTTTTTCAGTGGTGCAGTGTTTGGGTTTGGGATGAAAATATTTTAAAAGGTTATATTCATAAGATAAGAAATTAATCATTTGGTTTGCATTGTTTGTACCCTAGGGAAAAGGTGGAGCAAAAACTCTTATGAACACTATCATGCAATTGAGAAAGATATGCAATCACCCATACATGTTTCAGCACATTGAGGTAAGACTGATAGCTTTGATTTTGAGAGTTGTTTTTGTTCAGGTGGCTAAAATAATAGAAAACTGCTGCTAAAGCTTACGTCTGTGGGAGGGAGCATCTCTGTCCACGTAATTTTTACTGGAAAGAACAGATTTTAAGGAAACCCATTTATTATAGTCAGCAAGTGCCATCTTTTTGTTGGTAATACAAAGTCTAGTTTTAAATGGTTTGATTTTGTGGAACAGTGTCTTTAAAAACTGAAGCGTTTTTTGTTAATTTAAGACAACCCAGAGCAACTTAGTATGCACATACACCAAACTTACGACATACAGACACTAGTTCAAAATGTCATGTGTAGAATCTTTGTAATTAGCAGACTGCTAATCTTCTACAGTGTCAACTAAAATTGTTCTATTCCATTCATCTTGTTTTTTCAGAAAAAATGTGCTATTTATATAACATCTCTCAATTGGATCTAGGTGCAGAAATATATCTGAAAAGATAGCAAGTGTCACAGATATCTGGAATGTAGCTACATTTATGAAAAAATAATTAAGTACCTACTGCGATGTATGATTATTATTATTACTGTAGTTTTCACTTATTGTTATCTTGTATGCTGACTATTTAAATTGAGTAGTTTGCAGATGGATCTTCTACTAATTAGTATAAGTTAATTTGTATTCTACTTATTTGTAATCTGGTGAAACGGATGCTGTAGAAGTCACTTCTTCTTGACTGTTAAATAACACTACAGGAAAACATTAAGCAGAGCGCTGTTGCCACAGAGTGGTGTCTGAGAGTATGAACATCATTGAACTCAAACCTCAACACTTCTATTTTAATTTGGTTTCTATAAGAATGCATTATTTTTGGTTACTGTGTAGTTTGTAATATGTTTATTGCTTATAACTTTGCAGGAGTCCTTTGCTGAACATCTGGGCTACTCAAATGGTGTCATCAACGGGTAACTCTTCCTGTTTTTCCTCTGGTCCCTAGTGTTGTATTGGAATTAATGATCACATTCTTTATCTGGAAGCTACATCTTAAGAAAATCAAGCAGTTCATACAAAGGCAGAGGAAGTACAGGGCACATATGTAAATCAAAACCTATTAGGTATTGTAAGATCTTTCGTTACTGTCCATCTCTTTCAGGATGGCAGGCAGAAAAGACTCACTTCCTTTCCCCTATTTTGAAATAATACACCATCTGAAATTCATATCTGTTAGGATTTTCTTCTCTTTCTTGTTACTTTTGCCTTCTACTTTTCCTTCTTGTCTATCTTTATTCAAAATTAAAGTAGCATTTCTTCCATTATTTGAAATGAAAAAGATTTGCTTTATTTTTCTTGACACTTTGTGCAACTGTCAAGTTAATAGATGCTTTCTAAACAAAAAGTGTGTATCATCCACCTAACTTTCTTCCTGTATAGGTGTTAATGACAATTATTTTCTTTTTTTTTTTCTTAATCTAGTATACCAGGCTGTTTGTCTCCTTAGCTAGAATACCAGAATACTTGTCTCCTAAACACTTTAGTCTTTGGCTGATTACAGATGTATGCATATCAGAAGGCTGTGTACCTTCTGGATTTTGTACCATTTCTAATGATAAATCATTTTTTGGGAGTACGGGCTCAAGGTTAGAGAAAAGTTGCATGAAGCTTGTTTCTGTAAAGTGTATCACTGTGATGCTGATTTAGACATCCTGTTTACTTCTGTTCATTTTCTGGGTTATGGGTTGAATTTCAGTGCCCAGAGTTGGTTTTGCAATTCTTTGCATAGAAGACAAAAGAGTAGCTAATCAAAGCAGCTAAACACTGTTCAGGATGACTAAGGTTGTATGGCTAAAGAGTACATCCTATGTCAGACTCCTTCCCCTATCTCCATATATTAGTTCAGTTGGCAATATTTTGCTTCCATGTGCATAATAATTGAGTGGAAAGGGGGTTGTTTCCAACATATGCTGGATGAATACAATTTGAAACTGCAGTTGCAGTTGAAAGCTGTTTTTAATGCCAGTTGAAAATAAAATAGCAGGTGAATGTCTTAGCTTATAAAATGTTTATCTGGCTGAGAAATAACGCTTGTTTTAATAAATAATGAAAAAGAATTGAGTTTCATGAAGATATTCTGTGTGATTGAAAGTCAGCACAATTTTTGTAATTGAAGAAAAATCAGGAAAACAGGACTTCACATGTGTTTGTTTTAACCAACATAGGCAGTTTTAAAGTAAGAGACGTGCTATTCGTCATATTTAGATTAAGTAAATTAGTCTTTTTGTTACACTCTGACATGATAATGACTACAGACTTTGAAGTGTGGGCTTATTCTGGCATTTACTGTGCTGCTTCTCTCCAACAGAGCCGAACTTTATCGGGCCTCAGGGAAGTTTGAGCTACTCGATCGTATTCTACCAAAGTTACGAGCTACTAATCATCGTGTGCTTCTTTTCTGTCAAATGACATCACTCATGACCATTATGGAAGACTACTTTGCATTTCGAAATTTCCTTTACCTGCGTCTCGATGGTAAGCTAAATGGAAAAATGGGATAAATACTAAGATAGGAGGTAGCATCCTTCATTAGTTTGGGCATGGGAGCCCTGGGTTCTCCTAGTGTTTTCATAATGGTGCTGTGTTATGACTATACAAAAGAGAAAACAAGTTCAAAATGCTGCATATTTCTAATCCTACAAGTGCATTTACCATGGAATTATGGCACTAGACCCTTCAGGGGCAATTTACTAGAATTTTCCATATTCTTTCAGACAAGGTACTGAGAAAGACATACTTCTACTTCTGTTGGTAGAAGTAATTTTCTCTGTCTCTTTCAGTGTTTTCTTTTATCTGTTTAACCTGTAGACCATTTGGTCAATGGATTCTTTTGATAAACACTCAGGTCCATTCCAGGGATGCAGATTATGCATAAATTTGCTGCTTAGAGGCTCATCTCTTTCACATGGGGTTTAAAATCCAGGGTCCCAATCAGTCATCACTATCTAAGTCACCTGTAAGTATTCTCATGATAAGAGATGATAATGCCAGTGTTAGGTCTCTATTCCAGTGGAATAAATTCTTTATCTGTTTAAAAATCAACTGCTATTCCTCACAGGATAGCTGAATTTCAGCATCATGCCTGAATTTCACAGGAAGATCAAAAAGCCTCGATTCCTTCATACGTAGATACGTTTTATTACTTTGAAAGAGAAGATGGTTTAGAAACATTGTAGATACCAATATATTTATTCTGTTCAATATCTCTGTTGAGTGTTCAATATCTTTGTGGATGATCTGGATGAGGGGATTGAATGTATCCTCAGTAGATTGACAGACAACACCAAGCTGGGTGGGAGTGTTGATCAGCAGATCACAACAGCCCCAGGCAGTGCCACGGGCTGGGGCAGAGTGGCTGCAAAGCTGCCCACAGGAAAAGGACCTGGGGGTGCTGGTGACAGCAGCTGGACATGAGCCAGCAGTGCCCAGGTGGCCAAGAAGGCCAAGGGCATCCTGGCCTGGATCAGCAATGGTGTGGCCAGCAGGGCCAGGGCAGGGATTGCCCCCTGTTCTGAGTGAGTACTCGCTGGAGAGGCCGCACCTCAGATCCTGTGTTCAGTTCTGGGCCCCTCACTCCAAGAAAGACATGGAGGTGCTGGAGCATATCCAGAGAAGGACAACAGAACTGATGAAGGGTCTGGAGCACAAGTCCTGTGAGGAGCAGCTGATGGAGTTGAGGTTGTTTAGCCTGGAGAAAAGGAGGCTCAGGGGGGACCTCATTACTCTCCACAACTGCCTGAAAGATTACTTTACATTATGTATTTTTGAATTAATTCTTTTTCATGCCAGAATGTTTATGGCAAGACATAGTATGGTAAATACACCTCACTGTCTTTTTCAGGTAGTTCATTAAGTTAGATAAACCCTTTTTCTTTTCCAGTTTCATAGTTACAGATATCTTCCATATTGGCATGCAGTCTATGCAGGTTCTCTCCAGCTGTCTTCTCACATAGAGCATTTCTTACCCAACTCATGTGTTTATTGTGGGGTTCACTGGGTCAGCAGTGGGCCAGCAGTTTGGCTGTGGGGTTGTGGTGGCTAGAGGTGGGATGGAGTTAATTTTCCTCCTGGTGGCCCCCATAGTGCTGTGCTTTGCACTTGCGGTTCAGCAGGGTTTGTAACACCACCAGTGACATCACCCAGTGCTGTTCCTGCGCAGCACTTGAAGGGTCAAGGCTTTCTCTCCAAACACCCCTCAGCCCCAAGGCCAGTAGGCTGCATTGAACTGGGACCCAGATGAGACAGCTGACCCAAGGTGACCAAAGGGTTGTGAACAGCAGTAAAACCTGAGGGAAAAGAAGAGGATGCAGGGACATTACTTGTTATAGCATTTGTCTTCCCAATTAGTCATTACAGGTGCTGGGGCCCTGCTTCCCAGGAAGTGGCTGGACATCTAGTTGCTGATGGGAAATAGTAAATAAATTCCTCTTCTTGTCCTTGCACACACACCTTTCACTTTTATTCAGGTGCCTTTGTCTCAGCACAGGAGCTTTTCTGTCTTACTTCCTCCCCATACACTACTGAGTTTTGGGAGGCAGAGGGGTGTATCTGGAAGCCAGCTGGGGAACAACCCACCACAGTAATAAAAAAAAAATTATAATTTCATCTACCATACATATATCACCCTCAAGATGGGACATTTTAAGAATTTTCAGTCTTTTAGTATTAACTATGACTCCGAAGGCAAATAGTGACATTTTGATAAATCTCAGTATAAGTAGCTTTTAAAAATATTTAATGCTGCTGTAGCCAGAAGGCATTAATCAAAACTAGAGCTCACTTCTGTTTGTATATAGTAGCTTCAATTGAAATTTATGTGAGTTATTAAAAGGTATAACAGTATTAGCCAAGATTTTAAAATCTGCTTTAGGAATGTCAAAACAAATGCATTTAAAGAGACCGTTAGAAGTCCATCTTGTAGGTGTGACAGGCAGTTTACCTAAACATTCATGGCCAGTGTTACGGAAAATATGGCAGAAGTGTCAAAAAGCCATGCGTTAAAGTAACCCTTTCACATGTACTTTCAGCAGTGGACTGAATTGTATTTATATTACTTCAGTTCACATCTTAATTATACAATATTTTTAATTTTTTTTTCAGGCACAACAAAATCAGAGGATCGAGCTGCTCTGTTGAAGAAGTTCAATGAACCTGGATCACAATACTTTATCTTCTTACTGAGTACAAGGGCAGGAGGGCTAGGCTTAAATCTCCAGGCCGCTGACACTGTTATTATCTTTGATAGTGACTGGAATCCTCATCAGGTTATTTTTATTTTCTTATCTTCATGAAATGTGCAAAGAATCCATGATACTTTTTTGAGTTGTTTCTTTAAATAGATGGTATAGCTTGGGATGAGAGAAAAAAATCCAAGTAGAAGATAAAATGCTGCTTTGAGAGGAATTAGTGAGGCAAACTGCCACAATCAGGAAATGTTTTGGTTTGAATCAGTTAGCTAGTTCTGTGCCTGCATATTTATTGTATCTGAGTCTCAAGGTATCATCAGTGCTAGCAGTGTTATAAGCCTACTTAATTAGTGTAACTGTCCTCATTCTTTAACCCTCAGGATATAATAACCAGTTCCCTAGCCTTTGGTAGGTAGTTTGCAATACTTTAGTGAAGGCTATGCTGAATCCTACCTATCTCATGAAGTTAGGTGACCATGTGAATGCAGTAGTCTTGGTCTGAGGCACTGAACTTACTGTGGTGGTTAGTAATAAGTACAGATGACCAGGAAAAGAGGGTATCACACCACTTTGGCTTACTGAAAAGAGCCAGAAGAGGTAACTGAATTATGTCTTTTCCACCTTTTTTTTCTCTTTTTGTAAGAAAGTAAGTTTGATATCTTTGGAGGTACATAACTATGTGTGTGTTTTCAGCTATTGTGCAAGTATGTGCAAATCACATCATCACTAAATGGCCACGTGTAAAAGTAAGGGAAGTGAGACTAAGAAGAGTTTGAATATCTGTTTTCACTCTCTCTGTTAAATTACTCTCTGTGTTCTTTGCCTAATAGGACTTGCAGGCCCAGGACAGAGCTCACCGAATTGGTCAGCAGAATGAGGTTAGAGTCCTGCGACTGTGCACTGTGAACAGTGTGGAGGAGAAGATACTTGCTGCGGCAAAGTATAAGCTGAATGTAGATCAAAAAGTTATTCAGGCTGGAATGTTTGATCAGAAATCTTCAAGCCATGAAAGGAGAGCATTCCTACAAGCTATATTGGAGCATGAAGAAGAAAATGAGGTAAGGTAGTTAGAAATAATTGCTGAGAGAGGGTTTCAGGAAGTACTGACTCTTTTTTTGTTCATAATTTACAAAGATTGTCATAACTCTTGAAATTAGAAATGTCATTATAATTCTTACCATCCAGTCAGAGAAATAACTTTGTTTTTTTCTTCTTTTATGGTCACAGTAATAGGTTGTAACCCAGTGGTTATGATGTAATGGTTATGATTAAATCTTAGTGTAGAAGTAGGCATTGTAACTTTAAACCATTCTACCCTTCATCATTTTGGCAAATAGTTGCATTCAAACAAAGATTTTTTCCAGAAGAGATTATAAACCAGCTTCTAAGTCCAATATAGATGTTAAACTAGGCAATTTGATTTTCAGACATGCTGAGCAGCTAGTACTACCTAGGTTCCGTCTTGAAGAACCCTGCTTATTGTGCTTGTTTGGAACCTGTTAAAGAGTTAAGATCTGCTTTGATGTGCCTTGGGCTTAGGGCAAGCCAAAAAGTAACCATTTCTTTCTGGTGCTGTGTCCAGCCTGGACTTCTCAACACCACTTCCTCTTCAAGAATAATTAGCTGTTTAAAAACAGCTGTCAAAGTTTTCCTTACAATAGTGGGAAGTGACGTTATAGAGTCGCTGAGTGTATATCCCTGTCTTTCCATTCTGTTCTTCTATGGAATTGTGACTGTGGAATGATGAACCTATTCTTTCACCTGTCACTGAAGGCTCTTCTCTTAATTTGAACAAAATTCAGTATTTGGACGAAAGCCATATTTGGGAGTCATTAAGTAAATGGATCAGTTATATTGATCACACACACACCAAAATTCTTGTTCAGCACTGACTTTTTCCCACCTTGGAAATACCCTGTCCTGGTTAAAGACAGAGGTTTTGTGAGTGATCTTGCCTCTTGAGTGTGCCTGGTATGTCTGAATAATGTGCACACTGATAGAAGACTCTATAGCCTGTGTTTTACTAGCATCCTTCATTACATGGAATAAAGTTTCAAAGATCGAGGAGTTTACTTCTTCAGTCATTAATCTTTTTGTGTAAACTCTGCATTGTGCATTTAGAAAAGCATGAGTAAGATGAAATTTTGTATTATTTTAGTATTTTTCATAGAAATCAAAGAGGAGTGACAAACATTTTTATCTGTAATTGCCTTTTATTTGTGGTGTTAATTCAGAAATTTGGTGATATACATATGTACAACTTTTGATTAGGTAAACGTGTAGTTCTGAAGCAGCCTACAATACCTGTATGAGTAGATAGATAAACTTGAAACCAGCAGACAATTTCAGTAATCCTGTGAATTTTTTTTTTTTTTAAATTAGGTGTACATTTGTTTCCAAAGCATTTATTTGACAGTGTTTTAGAAGTCAGGGCTGTAGCTCAGGCCTATGTGACATGCCTTATTTTGTAGATGACTTCAGAAGAGTTTGTTTCTTGTGTGTTGTTCAAATATACCTGGTCTGCCATCCTGAAGCAAGCAGAAAAGGTTTATTTGCCATAGCCCAGCATCAGTCTTTAAAGCATTTAAGATGTTGCAGTATGATTCTTAGCTGAAGCTTTCAAGTAATAATTCTTTGTGAACAGAGACTATGGAAAACTCTGCCCAAACATTCAAATTCTTGAGGACTAAGAGGAATTGAATTTGCACTGTCCTTCACTGGTCACGCATTACTCCCTCATTGCAGCAGCACTGAATATCAAACAGGAGATTGATGGGAAAAAAGTAAATCTCTCAATTAAAAGTTAAATTATCAACAATATTGACAGAGCTCTGATTTGCAAATGTGGACTCGCACGTCTAACAAAGATACTGTTTACTGATCGTCTACTTAAATATTCCCATGCTAAGCATGCTTTAAACTTTTCACACTTCTATGTAGAGTAGTATGTTCTGTTCATGCTTTTTTAGTAGCTTTTTTTAAGTTCAGCATCAAGGTTCCTCTTATTTTTCTTTTTTCTTTTTGATCTGGTTTTTTTCTTTTAGTAGTACTAGATAAAGCAGGGAGGTAATCTCTGTCTGTTTAGAAAGGTTCAGTGGAATAATAGCAATGTACAACAACTGATGAGAAGTAACTTGTTCATAGAGTAATTCTTTGTTTGCACTCAAGTTTATTTATAATTTTTTCTTCTACCAAGCCTACCTGTTTGGCAACAGGATTGTTCAGCATAATTCAGCATAACTGATAATGTGGACACTGTTGTTACAGCTTCTGCTGTGGGATCACTCTTTTTTTTCAGGTCAAAAGTTACTCTGAGATAAGAAGGAAGTATGTAGAACTTTCATGATGGTCACTTTTATAAAAGAGTCTTTTTTTTCTTTGTGTGTGTAACCACATGACTTCCTTTTTGTGAACAGTGAAGGAGCAGTGACTAGAAGTGAGAAGACTAGCTCTCTTAATCACTTTCCCCAGTCGCCTGGTTCATGTTAAAGTCTAAATTATATGTTAATCAAGGTACAAAGGTGTTCCTTGTCAATTGCATTAATGAAAACTTTTGGGTTTTTTTCCGAGGTGTGGAAATCCTGACACTGGAGGGAAGATAAGATGTGTGGATATGTAAATTACTTTTTATTTCTGAAAAAAACACTACAGGATATTAGCTTTTTGGATGCTACAGGGAGCATTCTATACTCTCATTAAACTGGGTTCAAAACATGAGTTTTTAGGAAGAATTATAGGTCTGTAGTATACTGTAATACAGGTGCAGAAAACCCTGTGTAGCGTGACCTGTTGTCTGTGGTTTCAGAAGAATTCAGAGAGGAAAAGTGAACATTGAGAGCTTTGTTTTAAAATGGGTATCATAACTGTTTCAGCTTCAACATTTTCCATTGAACACCAGAGTTCGAAATTGTTTTTTTAGTGTCTCTTTTTGTTTTTATGAAATAATACATTTTGTCTGCCAGTAAAATGTTCACATCTAAATTTGTAAGCAGAAAATGGTCGAGAGAAAGAGATTCAACAGGGTTATTTTCCAGAATAAAAACATGTTCCGTTTTTTCATTTAATCAGAAATTTTTCATTCTCCCCACTTTGATGGGAAAGACCTCAAAATGTAGAAGGGTATTTCTGAAGGAGTGTTGTAGAATAGCAGAACGAAAATACATCCATTTTAGCAGAGCACTAACTGTGCTTCTGACCCAGGAAAACCACAACCCAAAATTTCCTGGTTGTGTATTTGCTCATTTCCTCATTCTCGAATTTAGAAGGTGGTAATAAGTCTCGTTTGTCACTCTTACTATGTTATTTTGTTACTTCTGATTAGCTGAACACTTTGAAAGTTTTAGTTTCAGTATAAGTGCTTCACATATGTTGTCAGCGAAAGAGGGTCAAGTGGAGCTCTGATCTGATGGAGGTTGTTACTTCAAGGTGCATGTGAGTAGTTTCTAATAATTTTATCCATCTTTCTAACCAGGAAGAAGATGAAGTTCCTGATGATGAGACTCTGAATCAGATGATTGCTCGACGTGAGGAGGAATTTGATCTCTTTATGGTAAGGATGGTGTAATCATAAATAAATTATCTTCTCTAGTGTTTTTAACAAAGGTGTTAACCTTTTTGTCACCCAAGTTTTTCAAAGCTTCACTGGAGAAACAGGTTTTATTTACTTGTGTTCTTCATCTGAGGAAAGAAGTGTAGTCTGCTTAAATACGGAGTTCCTCAAATGACATAAAGACTTCAGAGATCCTTGCTGTCAGTGGAAGAGTGACAGTCTGGAGGAAGAGTTTCACACTACCTGAGAAATTTATAGTATAAAAATGTTAGTCACAGTTTGGTTTGCTAATTCTACAGCATACTTTTACTATTCAACATTTCTTCTTACTTCTGGACCTTAGTATTGGCAAGGACAACTACAGGAACTTAACAAGACAGTAAATTAGTAGACTAACAATGCTGTTTTCTTGGTGAGTTAACCGGGGTATTGTTGATGGTTCTGTCAAGAATCCAGTTAGCTGCATCTCTGCTGCTACGACTGTTGACCAGTTACCAAAATAGAGGTTAGGGGTTCAAATGTGAGCCACTCCTTTTTATTAGTACTTCCCTTTTTGTTTATGCTGCTGAAGCACTGATGGAAAGTCAAAAGACTTTGTAGGCATGGCTCTTGTGTTTTAGTGTTTGTACAATCAGAGGATTGCTAGAGGACCCCTGGTTTTCACTGGCACCAGTACAGGGTAGTACTTAAGTAGTGAAGGTAAAGCACCATGCCCTCTAATTCTAGAGAGGCTGCTTTGTTCTGCGAAGTGGAACAAGACAGACACTCCTGTGTGCATAAATGGAAGTGTCTAAGGTGGTATACACAGAAACAGCTGCTGGTAGGACCACAGCAAAACCTGTGCACCCAATACACGTTTTTAGTTCCTCATTGTTTTCTGCTCAAGGATTCATCAGTAAAAATTTGCTTTTACACAAGTGTGATGGGGTCCTTTTCACATAAGTGACAATTGTTCAGGTACACTGTTGGAAAAGGCCATATTACCCCATATGACTGTTCTTTTGTCATTGCTGACTTGCCAGTTGAGTGGTTTTGTGCTAAGCTTCATTAAGTCTTACCTCAGAACTGAAATCACTAAAGCCAGGTTGCACAGAAAATGAGTGCTTACAGACACCTGTCTTTAAAACTTTCAGTCAGTGATATGGGTGTAAGGAGATCTACATGACAGAAACCAAGAGGTGGCCATTTGATCCAAAACTCAAAAAAAAAAAAAAAATTCATCTGAGTTATTGGCTGAACATACTCTTGAGTTCTGTGAAACTGGATTTGCTGCTAGAAAAGAGCCTCTGATTTCTCTTTCAGACCCAGAAGGAAGGAACTAATCCATAGTTGAAAGTAGCTGGTGAATTTATGCCTGTTTGCTTCAACTTCTAGTATGAAGTTTGAAGGCTGCATAATGTAAAACAGTCGGGGAGCCTTAGAGTGAAGGCAGTTTTCACAGAATCACAGAATACGCTGAGTTAGAAGGGACCCACAGTGGTCAATTCCAGCTCCTGGCTCTGCACAAGACATTCCCAAGAGTCACACCATGTGCCTTAGAGCACTGTGCAAACACTTCTTGAACTCTCTCAGGCTAGTGCTGTGACCACTTCCCTGAGGAGCCTCTTCCAGTGCTCAGCGGCTCTCTGGGTGAAGAATCTTTTCATTATATCCAACCTAAACCTCCCCTTACCCAGCCTCAGGCCATTCCTGTGGGTCCCGTCACTGTCACCACAGAGAAGAGATCAGTGCCTGCCCCTCCTGCTCCCCCCACAATGAAGCTGTAACTGCAGTGAGGTCTCCCCTCAGTCTCCTCCAGGCTGAACAGACCAAGTGCCCTCAGCTGCTCCTCACACGGTTTCCCCTCCAGGCCCTTCACCATCCTCATGGCCCTCCTTTGGGCACTCTCCAATATCTTTATATCTCTCTTACCCTGTGGCACCCAGAACTGCCCCCAGCACTGGAGGTGAGGCTGTCCCAGCCCAGAGCAGAGGGGACAATCCCCTCCCTTGCCCTGCTGGCCATGCTGTGCCTGATGTCCCCAGGACAGGGCTGGCCCTCCTGGCTGCCAGGGCACTGCTGAGTCACTTTCAACTTGCCGTAAGCCAGCAGCCCCAGGTCTCTTTCTGTGGTGCTGCTTTCCAATATCTCATTCCCAAGTCTGTCTGTACTTCCAGGGTCCCCTGTCCCAGAAGCAGAATCTATCTCTTGTCCTCTTCGAACTTCGTATGGTTGGTGATTGCTCGGTCCTCTCATTTGTTGAGGTCTCTTTGCAGTCCCTCGCGGCTTTTGAGGGAGTCACCAGCTCCACTCAGTTTTTTATTGTCTGTGAACTTGCTTAGTATCCCTTCAAGTCCTGCATCCAAGTAATTTATGAAGCTATGTGGGCTAAATTTGTGTGTTTCATATTAATTTACATGGAAGTTTTTAAGGGAAGGTGAGGAATTGGTAGTAGGTGGTAAAAATTTGAAGAGGCAAAACTACATGCTTTGAAAGCAAGGGGTTTGAAAATGGTAAGATGGAAAGAGTGTAGCTATAATTAATGGCTAAGAAGTAACTTGAATTGTTAATGTAAAAATTGGTTTTAATTTTTGTAGACTGTTTCTTTATAAAAGAAAAATCTGAAAAGCAAGTCTAGCAGTCAGAGCTATTTGTCTTTTTATTAATATTTCAAGTCTTGTGTAGTCAGATAAAGAGCAAAAGGTAGTCTGTATTCTCCTTACTGTAGTGATATCTGTGCCACCTCCTTTCCTTTTAAAGTTGTGCATATGTAATCAAAATTCAGGAGACTGCAATACCCAAGAAAAACTGTTTGGGTTTGTTCATTTAGCTAGTCTTAGGTGTGTAAAAGCATGTATTTTACTTACTTGAAGTGAGCAGTTCCAAAACAATCAACGAGAGATCAGTTCCACGAGAAGCTCTTCTGTAGTCACTTGACAGGTTAGAACTGTTGTTTGACAAAGGACCTGAAATGTAGCTGTAGAGCTAAATACACTGTCTAGAAAGAAGGTGGACATGTGCGGTTTGTTCCTGTGGCTTTTGGAGGCTTCACACAGTAAAAAAATTTAGAAAATACGCAAAGAAAAATCAGTGGTTTTATGTGATCTGTCTAACTCTCTCATTTCATAAGAGTGCTTCAACAAGTTACTGTTCTGGGAAAAATGGTTGCTTTTAATATTAAAATTGCTTAAATAAAGTAAATAAAACATTAAAAAGTCATGATTTTAGATGTAAAAAATGCCTTTCTCAGGTGGAAGGCGAAATGGGTACCAAAACTCCAGTTGTGCTAATACAGTTAATCTGGAATCCAAAATGGCAAACTAGTAGAACTGAGAGCATAAATTGCTGGTTTTACACTGAGTGGCTTGAATGTTTTTTTCAAGGACTCTCTTGGTTATAATTTGGAAGGTTTTACACTGAGTGGCTTGGATGTTTTTTTCAAGGACTCTTTTAGTTATAATTTGGAAAGTGTAAGGTAACCATTCACAATTCACAGGACAGCAGTGCTCTGTGGTTTTTCTAAACTAGAAATTTTAGGCCTTGAGTGTGCCAATGTTCAAGTTCTTTGCTTAGGTCTAAGTATTGATAGCATAGGACTTCTTTTTATTTTTAGCATTTAGGCCTTATTGAGGACAGGGAACATACATTTATTTTAGTAGTTATGTAAAAATACTGTGGATCTCTCTTGGAAGCACAGGTTTTGGAAAGATACGGGAAGATAGAACCTGAGGTTTCCCAGATGTAAATACGGTTTGAGTAGTATCCTCAGAAAAGAAATGTCAGTTTTTATCTCTGATATCTCAGATTAACTGAGATTGTCTTTAATTTTCCTTCCCAAGTACTTTTATATCAGAAAACAGCTATTATAATACACTGTCTTAGTGTTCAGTCTTTGTTTAAGACAAAGAAGCATGTTCATTGGGGAAAAAATACGAAGTTCAGCATTGCCTTCATATACTTAATGTCATTAAAATATGATGTCTCTGACTTCACTGAAGTTCTTCACTAAATAATAGAGAAATCTATTTCACTTACCCTGTTTGAGCTGTCTCTTGGTGCAGCTTTCTAGTTGTCATGTTAGCAATAAACCAAACTGCATGTCTGGCTTGAATTAGACACTTTTTGAAATTAATTCAGATTGAATGAGATGCTCTTTAAAAGGTGAAATATGAAAGTCTGTTATATAAAACTGCAGGCTGCACAGCCCATTTACTGTTGTCTGAAGTAACGGGGAATAGGGAATACCCACATGTATTTATAGTTGCTTCATGAACGTAGTTGGACCTGCAGACTGAAGACACACATCTTGCTTTCTGCTTTTCACTGAGTTTAGAAATCAGACAGTGCACAAGGCTAGATGATGAAGACAAGGTGTAAGATCCTCTCACTCAGGTAGTATTTTAGAACTACTTGTGTTTGTAAAGTACCAAGACGAGAGAAGATTAAACATATTCAATGGTGCCATCACTAAGCCTCAGTTTTTAAATTGCTGGGTTTGAGCTGTCCCTTTGGAGAGATAATACCCCTGAATTCATGCATGTCTCTGTTTTGGCTAAGGTTGTAAAAGGATGAAATACCTAGTTGGCATCATGTGTTAAGTGCAGCATCATGTACACAAGGGAGACATTTGCACATAATTGAGAACAGTTTTTTATGAAGGTTTAGTGGCCAAAGCAGAAGCCTTTTATGAGGCTATGGCAAATTCTGATGCCCATCTATTTACATAATTTTTTTCAAATACAAAAACGAAATGTTGGCGGCCATCTGTTTGTTTTCTCTGCTTAGCAGCTGATTACTGAGTGTTAAGTACTCTATGACTCTTCAAAAGGCATATTTGAAATGCCTATTCATATTACCTGATTTGGGTACTTAAGAAAATGGAGATGCAATTCACAGGACCACAGGAAACCAGGTCAGCATATAGTCTATAGAGCTGGATATTTCCCCAGGAGGATTATAAAACACCTCACCAATGAGTCTACAGTAGATGGTGGGAATGTATCCTCCATACATCTGAGTTAATTGTTCACCACACTTGAAATGAATAATTATTTAAATTTCAGCTGAAAGTCTTAACATTACCTTCTAATGTTCTTAACACTATACTAACTTTATCTGTTATTTTTGTGTTTTGATTTTTGTCTAGTACAGCAGTAAGATCAGAAAAAAATTCAGGGGTTCAAGCATGCTGGCTTTCTGGCTCTGTGTAAACAAGCTTTTCTCTGAGTTTATTAATTCTACTTTGGTTGTTCATTTCTTATACCAACTTTTAAATTTTCTTCTGATATCCAGGCTCACAAAACCAAGTGTATTTTCATTTACTCTTTTTAGTTACATAGTAGTAAAACCTTATGGGGACAGCAGTGTTCTTGTGACCTGCTTTGTGTCACTTGGCTGTGTGTTGTCATAGTTCCTTCAGTGGAAGCTAGTTATGAAGTAGTGAATATGACTGAAAATGAACAATTGAGTGTACTGTAAAAAGCTTCTTTTTACAGTAGCATTTTAGAAGTATTTAGGAGTATTATGAAAGGGAGATACCTGTGAAGGACCTTATTTAAAGTTTCAAGTGTAGTTAGATAGGTAGGCATTGACATGGTTCATTTAATAATTGCCTTTAAAACTGTTTATCCTTTGCGAATTGCTATTGCAGCGCATGGACATGGATCGTCGCAGGGAGGATGCCAGGAACCCTAAACGTAAACCTCGCCTGATGGAGGAGGATGAATTACCTTCCTGGATTATTAAGGATGATGCTGAAGTTGAAAGGCTTACATGTGAAGAAGAAGAAGAGAAAATATTTGGAAGAGGATCCCGTCAACGCAGGGATGTGGACTACAGTGATGCTCTCACAGAGAAACAGTGGCTGCGGGTAGGTTGTACCTTTTGGTTGATTGGTTGTTTTTTACACTTGAAACTTGCTCATTGTGGTGGATTTTTCTTTTCATTTTGGAGACTGCACCAGAGAGAGCACAATGAGAGGCCTAACATACCCTCATTATCCAGCTTCTGCTGCTATATTAAAGATATAAGTAAGTTTTGAACTGCACTGCAGAAACTTAAATCAGTGTTGCAAAGTGCTGAATCAGGACTATGATAACATTCTATTGGAACTATTCTTATTTCCATGGGTCTTAAATCTTTAGGTACTTTTTTAAGCGTCGTCTTTCAGATATATGAAGAATTCATGAACATTTTCATGAAAACTTATATATTAAATGTGTGTATTTAAACTGTATATTAAAAAATTCTGTGCTGCAGAAGCTTATTATATTTTTAAATACCTAAGTTTAATCCTTTTAAGAATTCAGAATTTTTCACTTAAGTTTTCTTTCTCTTAGGCTATTTAATTTCCAAGGCTTGAGCATTTATTGGCTCCACTGAGATCAAGACATGATAAATGATTTAAGAATTTAAGACCTGAAAGTGAAGATTTTACACTTAACTTACACCAAATCTGGGGTTTTTTCTCTTGCTGTTCTTTGAAATACACATTCAATGAATAATAATGCATGTGTCTTTTCAGTGTGGTAGCAAAAGCATGGTAAAGAGGTGAGGAATGATTGTTGGAACGGCTTTTCAGAAATTTGATAATATTATGATTTCCAAAACTTACAAATAAAATACTGTAAGTGCAAAACTAATTTACATGGTTATGTAAGTTTTGTTGTAGAATAATTACAGACAATATCAACAACAATATACAGTGTAGGTTTTGTGTATAATTTGCTAAAGATAGGTAGAAACCTTACCTACTTAGTTTCAAATGGAATGTTTGTGAGACTGCATTGTGCAGTACTGTACTAAAAGCTAATCCAGATCTGTTGCTTAGGGGAAAAAGGCTTGAATTATACACCAGCTGTAAATTTAAGCAAATCCATGAAACTACAGGGGTTTGATGCTTCATATTTTCAAGCAGTCAGTGGAGAAGAAAGATCTAGAAACACAAACTCCTGTCTGGATTTTTGAACATTTACCTTATCCTACAGTGGAAGTGCTTGCAGTATAGGGTAAATCTACTCAGGGTCATTTTAAGCTACTTCTTTTAATGATGGAACACTCTGGCCATGACAGCATAGAAGTTAGGTTTGGCTTTTGTGTTTTGTGTCTTGAGTTGACTTGTTTTGAGTTCATTATTGTCAGAAATGGAAGGGCTGAAAGAAATCATCTGGTCCCTGTCATACTCCAGGCAGAATTATCCAGTCCTGCATAATTTATAATAGAAGTTCAGGATCTGACCTCTTCTAGGCATTCCTGAACAGTGAACTTAGAAGTCCACAGTGCATTGTTTTTAATTGTTTGACTTTTCATTGTTTTTTATTCCAGTTTTCCTGTTGGATTTGAAGCTAATTACATCATCCTAAGTACTCTGCTCATGCAGAACAGCTTGATACCTCTCTTTTTTTTTAACACTTCTTTGTGTCATAGAAAAGTTGTCTCCCAGTTGAGTAAGTTTATAAAGTTAATAACCACTGCTTATGCAATCTTTTTCCATAGTTCCTGTTTTCTAGATTCCTTGATTGTTTTCACTGATTTCCTATAGTTGTTCTACATGTGACTGACATCTTTCTACAAGTTTGATCAAAAGCTAGATATCAGAATTCCAGGTGCAGTGTCATTTGAATAAGGAGGAGTTATTTTGCATAACTTCTGTGATACTTGCACCTCACAGTCCAGTAATTCATTTTCTAACATGGAAGGTATTGACTCATGTTAAATTTTTGATCCAGTGTAAGACCTTAATCCTTTTCTGTGGCTCTGCTTCCTTGCTAGCTTTTCAAAATCATGTTTCATATAGTTGATCTTTCCTTCCTAAGAGGATTTAGCATATGTACTTTTTGAATAATTTCCAGGTTTTTTTCATCAAAATTACTCCGAATTTTAAGCCTGTTCTTGGGTGAACTTCAGGTCAGCTTCATGTCCTCTTGAGATTTAATAGGCATATCTTCTATTCTGTCTTTCTAAAGACACTAAAAACATTGAAGTGCTGGACCATTTGATAAAAAGCTATAATGGTCTTCTCTGACAACAGTTTCTTAGCGGGTCCCCATACACTTGATAGTAATTGTTTTCATTGTTTGCTTCTGAGACTGTTTTGTGAGGCCAAATTATAAACTTTGCTAGACAAGATGGTACATACACTACCCCTTTTTCACCATGGCTTGTTATTGTGTTGAGAAAAATTATTCTCCCTTCTCTTTTGAGTGATTAGGCATTTTTTCAAATCAGCTAAGTTGCCTTAAGTCAGACTGCTTCACAGTGCGTTGCAATCGCTATATAACTCTATGGTATACATAGTTTAACATGCTTTCAGGTGTACTTGAGGGTGTGAAGAAACAAATGGAAGCATAAGAACTACTAAGACTTTTTAGTCTCTTCAGTAGAATTACATTTATAATGTAACATTGCTTATGAACAGTCAGAGTAAAACTACCTCATTGGGTAGATAATGAAATGTAAGTAAAGTTTTCTAAGGTTTTTTTTCTTTATCTTATTTTCCATGTGTGTGAAACAGAGTTCTTTGTCACACCCATTGGCCTCTCAGCACCATCACTTTTATGTCTTTGAGAATACGTTTGATTTTTCAGTAATGACATCTCTGGAAGATGTCATAATAATAGTGTACAACATATTCAAGGGAATACTTAAAACTGTATAAACATTAAAAAGGTGACAGATAGTTTATAAGCCAAAACTTCTATCTACTTTATAAGCCACTTGTATCTTGTGGCTTCCTCACTGTAACCTATAATACTGTCATATGTAGCACATGAAAACTGTGAATTGTTTCATGTTAACTTGGATGCCGTGAACTACTTCAGATCAGTTGAACTGAAAATAATAGACAAGTTCTGAATTAAGAGCGATACTTTAATTCATCAGACACCCTTTTAGCTATGTTCTGTGTCATGCCATTCTCCAAAGGTAACCGTGGGTCTATTTTTATTGCAATATTAAAAAAGAAGATTTATTTACCAGCAGTGAGGGGTGTCCCTCATTTTTTTCTCTTGCTGCAGCTGCTGTTACAGCTTTTTATAGCTATCTTCTCATGGGGTTTTCTGAATAAAATTTTGATCAGTAAGCTGGTTTCATAATACTGGTATGTAGTCCTGAGCTGTCTCTTTTATGTCTTAGGGAGTTGACTAGATCCCTTATTTTCCAAGGAGTTTTGCCTCATTCAGCAGCCACAGCTCTGGCTCTGGAATAGGTGCTGGCTCCTTTTCAGTTAGACCCTGAACCCTCTGCTGAGGCACACAACACTGGAGAGCGTAGTTTTGGTCGTGGCAGATCCCAACAGGACCTCAAGGACAGTACACCTCAAGGTCTGTATGCATGCATGTACACTGACCAAGTATGTCAGCTCCCTTCTTGCTAGGAGGTCAAGTACCTGAGTTTGGAAGCAAGGGACAAAACAATTTCAAAAGCCAAACCTGTGATCATAGGCAGTATTTAGTGAGAGTGTGCTGCTGCCCAGAACAGCCTGTAATTCATTGAGAGTCTCCCAGGAAAACTCTTAAGACAGAAACGGGCTTCATCACTAGCTGTCGCTGCAGCCTGCTGTTCTCCAGCCGTTGGCATGACAACCATATTTCCTTAAAAAAAAAAAATCTGGAAGGAGGAGTTTGCTTCCTGATCCTACAAAACATTTATATTCTGGAAGTATTTCATGCTCTAGCAGATTCTGTCCCTGCACCACTTCTAACAGAACTGCAAAATACTTTACTAGTTCCTGTGGCATATTATTTTTGAGAGGGGTCATCTACTAAGAACTTGATTGCCCAAGACAGGCTTCAAGAAATAGAGGATTTGTTCGAGTAGGTAAAAGACCCTTAGGACAGCTGCATCTGGTTTCAGCTTCTCATGCAATTTAATTGCTAGCTAGGTGATGTAAATAAAATTTTAGTCCCTAGTTGTGCCTGTTAATTTGAACTAGCTTTTGATGTTGGGCAGGGAAACTTACTTGAGTACAAAATTAGCAGTGTGTCATTTATGTCATGCAGACATGCAAAGTCATGCTTGTTTTGCTGATCTAAAAATTGTGAGTGAAATTCATGCGTTTGATTTGTAATTAGTCAATCTTACTTAAAGACAAACAGTCCTGGCTTTCACTCATACAGAATATCTGGTGAATACTGTTCATGTAACATAGTCACAACATAAATTTTATTTATGTTTACTGAAGTTGTGTTGTATAATAAAGCAAACTGCCAAACAGGAAAATTTTTTGGTGTATTTTCAACTGTTTCCTCATCAACTGGAACTTTAAATAACTTTTTGATTTTACACACTCTCTAATAGTCTGATAACAGCTTTTGATTGCAGAGATAGTAAAGTTGGGTCAGCTTCTTGGTACAACTTGGTCTGAATTACTGAAAGTTTTCAAATAGGTTTGTGTTTTCTGAAAGAGCTTCACTTCTATATATCTAACTTCAGAGTCAATACTATGAAGGTATTTTAAGACATATTTTTGTAAACTGGGATGGTGGAATTTGATTTTACAGTAGTGTTTTGCTGATGGGTAGGGTCAGAGACAGATACCAACTTAAAGAATAGTATAACTTACTATAATGCAAAACTGCAAAGAATCACAGAAGGATAAGCTAAGTAATGCACATAGTCATTACTACAAAAAAATCCCTGATTAAGTGATTAAGAAAGATTACAGTTACCCTACTTCACGCGTCATCCAGATCCATGTATCATCTGGGAGAAGGTGTCACAGTGAAGAACTGGAGAACCATGCCCAGTAACCAGGAAGTCCTGCCGTGCATCCACCTTTGCAGGCAGTGAGACTTCCATCTTTGCTGTGAGAGTAGCCCAGCTTTTAAAATAAGCAAGCTGCCGTTACTTCTAATGTGGGAACATCTGGTTTTACTCTCCTATTGGGTTTCTCCCAAAGCCTGGCCAGGGCTCAAGGAGGAACCAAGGGAGTTGTCTTTGATCCTCCACCCCCAGACAAGGCCATATGTGGCCTTGTCCAGTTTCTAAATACGGAAAGGTAAATACCTATATCATATTGCTAGTAATATTTCGCTAATTAGTGGATACATAAAACATTTGGTTGGAAGGTTCATCTAGAAGTCAGTTTTGGCACAGGGCCTGTTCTTCAGGCCTTACTACTTCAAGTAGTCTTCATTAGGTACTGAATACCTGTGTGTAAAATAGGCATTACAGTCTGTAATTATAGTCTGTATTGGAGGCTGAAATTCTTAGGAGGAGGAAAAAAAGAAGTTTTTACCCAGTGAATAGTTTATCTGCGTAGTTCATGTACATAATACCCCTGCACCCCTGGTTTTCTCTCTTTGTTTCTACTCTATAACATTTTTGGTTACAATTGCAAAGTTTCCTGAGTTGCTGCTAAACCTGTTTAACAGTCAAGTAAGTGAGTATTTGCGCAGGACATTTGAAGAAAATTGCATTCTGATCTAAACCCTGCTCTGTAGTACTGAATTGCAGATCCGATTGAATTTGTTAAGCTGTACAGCAAAACACTGTTACTGGAAGATTAAAAAGTCCACCATCCTAGGGTGTTGTCTGTTTTGTGACCAGGAATCATCAGAATGCCCCAGGTACTGTTTTCTGATGTTCAGTGTGAGGTTGATAAGTTTTATGCATGTGGAAGCTGCTTTTTGAAAGATTAGAAGGTTGGACATGACTTCAAGGCCTCATTGAACCAAGCCGTTTTTATATTCTGTATACTTACTATCTATCTTTCTTGTCCTTTTCATGAAAATCAATTCAGAATCTACTTAAGAAAAGGAGAAAAAGGGTACTTTCATTTTGCAGTGAAATTAAAACTAGTGAAGCAGAAAGGGTGTTTTCTTGGTTCTTCATGGATGAGAGGGAATTTAAATGCATCTACCTGATAGCTTTGGTTTGCTATTTGGCAGGATGGCTTTCTGAGTTTATAAAGGAAAGAGCCTGATTTACACTGGGTGACTTTCTCAGAAATTCTCGTCTTTTCTCAGAATGCGGAATCAGGGTTGAGAGTATTAATTTTGGAAACTAAAAAAGTACTTTGAAATGCATCTTCAATATTTCAGGCATATTCTCCATAAAGAAACTTCTAGTGTTTGATAATTTTTTTTTTCTTTTGTGAGAAAGACTTCAAGTCAGGAAATCTGAACAGCTGTTCATGAGGTCTAGTTATCAGTAAAACAGTGCCATATTTTTGTAGGATTCTTTTTTGTCTTAGTCTGTGATTTTGACTATATAATGTTACGTGTAAAGTACCGTAACACATACTAACATAACTTCAAGTGGAATTGTACATGTCTTCTCCTCTAGAAAACATTAAATAGTAATACCATGTAAATATTTACTTTTTAAAAATGTGGGGAGTATTGTTAGCATTAGACTAAAATAAACTTCTTTTTCTTTGAAATAGCTGTATCCTCTGACATACCAAGTTTACATAGCCTGGAAGCTGTAAGTTAAAAAGCTGGATTTCAGTTTTTGTTACATCATTGCTGTTTCAAGTGCAAAATTTTTCATGAGAAGAATTAGGCCCTGTGGTTAAGATTCCAGAAGTACTCTTCAAATGGAGGGTCAGAATTCACATCAGCTGCCTGGAGGAGGCTGAGGGGAGACCTCGTTGCAGTTACAACTTCCTTGTGAGGAGAGGTGGAGGGGCAGGCACTGATATTGTCTCTGTGGGGACCAGTGACAGGACCCAAGAGAACGGCCTGAAGTTGTGTCAGGGGAGGTTTAGGTTGGATATTAGAGAAAGGTTCTTCACGCAGAGGGTGGCTGGATACTGGAACAGCTGCCCAGGGAAGTGGTCACAGCACCAGCCTGAGAGAGTTCAAGAAGCATTTGGACAATGCTCTCAGACACATAGTGTGACTTTTCTGGTGCTCCTGTGCAGGGCCAGGAGTTGAACTTGATGATCCTTGGGGGTCTCTTCCAACTCAGGATATTCTATGACTCTAAAATGGAAATAAAACCAGCTCTTTAGTAATTCACAAAACCCACAAGAACAGAAGCCTGCATTAAAAGTCTAAAGTGTTATTGTTGCTGGGGGCATATGATAATGGAGCAAAAAGCAGCAAACATTTTAATTTTTGGGTTCACTGCATTGTTATGTTTTCTGACATGACTTGACAGTAACAATGATAGGTGATACGCAGTAGCTAACCTTCTGTCACCTATCAATATTTGAATAAAGACAATACATTTTCATATGTTGATTTGCATTTGCAATATGGGTAAGTTATCCATACCTTTCCAAGTGTATATTGTGGCCAAAGTATTTATTCACTGTGTGAAAAGGGAGCCATTTAATATTTTGCCTTGTCTTCAGAGGCAGATTGAGAGACCTTTATTGTAAAAGGCCATCTTCTGAAGGCAGACCTGAGCAGGTGATGGAAGGCTTTACACTGATGTTTTTCATGCAGTACGCATACAGGCGAAAGTAATTCTTCTGATGGATTGTTGCATGTACGCAGAGCTCTGCTTCTTCTATAGCAACTTAAATGATAGCATACTGTCTCTTCTTGTATGTAAACAAGTATGGAAGTACTAGCTTAACAGATACAGAAAAACAGGGAAGTTTCAGACAGAATTTCTCAAAAACTATTCAGCCAAAGCTTAGGCATGTTGTGACTGGCAGTTAGATTCCTGAGTCATCCTGAAGTGCTCTGCTTGATGAGTACAGTACTTCCTTATTCTAGCGGTAAACTTTTAACCTTTAAAAAAATTCTACAAATACTTTCCAGTAACCACGGCCATGTAATTTTGTCTTGTACTCTGAAATTGGCATGTTTAGCAAGTTACAAATCATGGTTCCATGGATATTCATTATGTATTCTTTTCAGTTGCATCTGACATTTTTAGCTGGGTTTCAAATGCAGAACCAAGAACTTTGTTGCTGTTTAAAGCTTTACTTTATTTTTTTTTAATGCACCTATACTATACTATACATTATTTTGTTGAGATACTTCATGTGCTCTAAAGTCATTGGCTTTTCAGGAATCCTTGTATTGTTTGGTTAGTGTTTGCTTAGGTAATAGTTTTTGCTCATCAGACTGTGATTTGCATTACAGCTTATCCCAGAAGAACAAAAAGGCCTTCTATACAGATTCTGGTCATGTTAGATTTTTAGTTTTAGGTTGTAATATGCATATTAAAGTGTCAGGTCTGCCGTGAGTCCTGGCATGGTCAGATTACTGCACCTTTGGAAGCATACTGAAGATACGGAACTCACTGCATCACTGCTCAAAGTTAGCATCACAACATACTGTTTTGGTATGAAGTACAAAAAAGATACATGTAATTTAGCTTTTCTTAGCAAGTTTTCCAAAGTTTGACTTGGTTTTATTCTGTGCAGTCTTCCTCCAAATTCTTCTAAGTTATTAAAAAACTATACTGGAATTGTCATAATGGGCTACCTCCTACTGTTTATTATTTAAATACAGTCTATTTCTATAAGCAATTTTTTTTCCTCTGTTGGCACAGGAAGTGAGTATTCTAACCTCTTGTCATATATTTCTGTCATATCATGCTTTCTTAGCACTGTGTGCTTTCCATTCTCAATTGCATCAGAGTACTTATATTAATAATGATAGATCTTTAAACCAAATATCCCATGCTATTGGAAAAATCCTTCATCTGTTTTCTGTGAATAAGTAGATAGAAGAGATCTGTGAATATCTACTGAAAAATAATTAAATTACAATGGTTTCTGAAAGCTGTTACCTTTTTTCTCACATACTTATTTTTTGCAAGATACTTTATCAGTTTTGTTTTGAGTTTATTGTCTCAATTTTGCTCCCATTTAGTTATGTTCCAGATCTTAAACTTGGTGTAAAAGATAACTGCTTGAGAATATGTGAATATACTTAAATATAAGAGAGAAGAAGAACATATGAAAGAAAATACTTGATGGTATGACTATTGGCAGTAGCTGGGCTTACTTTGACATTCATAAAAATGCCAGTTTAAGCTTTGTACTATAAGCTTCTCATGTTACATTCTTAAGAACAGTAGGTTTCAGGGCACAAAAAATTTATGCTCATCTATAAATTAGAAGCCTTGTGTTAGTCTGTTAATCAAAAAGAGAGAAAACTTATACTATTTTTCTGAGCAATTTAGAAGGCATCACTGAATATCTGTTTACTTGAGAGAAAAATAGTTCACTTATTCTAACATTACTGATTTATCTCAAAATGAATGATTCCTCACTGGAAATCTGCCAATTATCCTTTGTATTTTAATCCTCACCTTGTTGTTCCCATAATGGAAGCAAAGACATCTTGTTCTTTATAGAAAACATTCTACTAAGATACAGACCCCTGCTCTTGAGTATGTTGCAGAACAAGAGTTTGTAATGACTTCCTACCTTTTTCTAGTGCTTAGAATTGTCAATTTTATTTTTACCATAGAGAAGATGCCTATTGCTGCAAATGTTTGCAACGTTCAGTGGAAGCAAATGTCCTGGAAAAAGCCAAGACTGCAGTTTCTTTGCAAAGAGCTGGTCTGATGAGGGTATAAACCCTGTCTTTATACCAGGTATTTTTCTGATTTAATTAGTAGGATCTTAGAAGATAAGGGAGACAGTTTTTTGAATGAAGAAGGGCTAAATGCCTGGAAATTTTTTCAAAAATTATTTTTAAAAATCCATTAATTCCCATTCTTAAATTGAATTTTAAGAATATTTTTGTAAGGAATAAAGTCAAACAGAAGGAGTCTGTCTTTAGTTTGTTAGCATTACAAGCTGCAAAACATGATCCACACTGCTGGTCTGCCAGTAGGTGACACGACAAAGTAGAAATTTCCTACTTTTTCCACAACAGAATAATGTCTTGTCTACAAAAAGGTAAATGTCAAGGGAAAAAAGAAAAGGTAAATTAACAGGGCTTAAAATTACCTAGAAACCTCCAACAGTAACAGTATTTTGTGAACTACAAGGTAGAACGCAACTGTAAATACTTGTCTCAGAACTTGCAAAATAACCCATCCTGTGTAACTTTTTTTTAGTGGTCAGATATAAGTGTGTTTCTGACTGGTTTTGTATGCGTGATCTCCCTTGTAAAACAAATAACATCTTAACTAGAGTGGGAGATGATAAATCCTTGGAATGTTGAAATCCTTCTTTTTCTTGGTTTTGGATCTGGTCGTTTTTGATGAATATTTCCATGACTTCATTGCAGCATGTTTCCTCCTCTTTCGTGACATTTGTCTGTGAGCCAGAATGGAATGTAGGTATTAACAGAAATACTACTAAATTAAATTTTGATCATAAGTTCTAAATTAATTCATCAACTATTTTAGCAAATCATTAAAAATGAAATTAAAAAATTATCTCAGAAGAACAACAGAACAATATATGCCTCCAGTAAAAGATTTATTTTAGACCAAAGAAGGAAGTTCTGGAATCAAAACCATCAGTGCAAGCTAAGCTATTACAACCTTGATACTGTTTTCCTTCTAAACTCTGAGATGCCAGGGAAATCAAGAACATCTGTTTTAGGACAGAAGCATGTTTAGTGTTGACTAAATTCCAATTTTTGTTGACTAAAATCCAATTTTTAAGGAATTTAGGAAAAAATGAGAAAAGTAATCCCTACCACAACCCCTTGGCACCCACCTCCTCCTGGTATCCATTAGGAAAGGTGATTTTCCCATTCAGTTAATTTTCCTTGCCCCTTGTTGAAGAGAAGATAATGTACTTGTTCAAGAAAAAGCATAACTTTAGTACAAATTATCTCAATACCTTTGTCAGTACAGAGGCCTCTACACTTGTGTAGTAGGCTTTCCTGAATCAGAATTGTCTATGAAACAGGGAGAAGAACGCTGATAAAATTTTTTAAAGGGAGAAATCTTTCCCATTCTCACTTCCTCACTGAATAACACTGGTCACTAAATGCTCCAGAAGCTTCTCTGTGCAACAAGCATCTTTGTCTCTGACACAGTGAACAAGATAAGTTGAAAAAAATGAGACATCTCTATCATGGTAGATTTTACTTCAAGATGGATGGCTTGTGAATCCGAAGCCAGGAAAGGTGTCTGCAGTATTTTCATTGCAGTCTTCCTGTACATCTCATTCAGTCTCTCAATTTCACTTCTAATCATACTTCTGAAGATATCTGCAACTAGTTCCAATAACAGTCCGTTAACAATACTTACTCTTCAAGTTAACAATATGCTGTAAGGTTCTGAACAATAGGAAGACAGTCTGAAATACTCAGGATACCTTGTACTTGAGACATGCTATTGTAAGATCCCTTTTGGAATATGTTTGTTTATCATCTGACAATTTTCCTGCGTAATATTTCACAAGTCCATTATAAATTGTCCCCCAGTCTTGAAGGAAAGTGTTTTTTTTCCTGTGTTCTGAAGCAGGCTATTATTCTAAGCGACAAGAATTCTTCAGCAGAATATCTAGCTTTCTGAAATGAAGGGAAGATTTGGGAAACACAAAAAAAAAAAAAACCCACCACAACAAAACAGTTCAGTGATAAAGAGTAAGAGGATGATATCAGTAGTTTCTGGTATAGAATTTTTAGATTCCTCCCCCATCTTTCTGTTGCTCCTTGGTGAGGTTGGCTTGGTCAAGAGGTTGTTAAAATTAAGTCTTCTTAGCAAAACATTTTGAGAAGTGTAGAAGACGATTACAGACCTGCAGATCTCCTCAGAGTGTGGCTGAGTAAATGTGGACCACAAAATAGTGATGATTTTTGGTAGTTCCACATCCAGGTTCTTGACACAGTATGTATTTTCTCAGTGCTCTGATTGGTTTAGCAAAGTATCTTTATAGTCAGCATGATACAGTTGTTCCTTTCTATGACTCAGTTCCTTCCCTCCAATGGAACACTTTATGGTGCTCACTTAGCAGGCAAGCAGTGGGTCCTGTTATCATGAGTAGTTAATTGTGCTCTTCAATTTCTCTGTCCACAAAGTTCTTAAAAATCTCATTGGTGCAAAATCAGTTTGAGGAGTTCCATTTAAAATCACTGTTTGCCTTTTGGGGGAGGGAGAAATGAGACTAATTACAGATTTTTTTTTTTAACCAGTTTGACTTTTATACAGAAGAAAATTTTACGTACTTGTCAGTGGGGTTTGTCATAACAGAGTTTTTTGGTGCTGGCTCTGCATGATGCTTTACTTAATAACTATATTAAAGATGAAGCTTTAGCATTAAGATATCTTATACCAAGATTAAATATTAGTATATTTGCCCTGAAAAAATTTTCTCAGACTAGAAAGAAAGCACTGAAAATAAAAGCTTTGATCCTATTAATATTTTAAGTCATTACCTATTTTTTTAATATTATGCATGTTGTTTTGGTTGAGACCATTTCTCTGTAAAGATAACTCATACTCTTGCATGCTTATATCAGGTCGTTTTGGCATCAGTCTTAAAATCAAAATGTAGGAAAAAACTATAATTTGCATTATTGTTCTCCTTAATGTCTGATTAAATATAGGCAGCTGGAGTTTCAGTGCAAATAATTAAGTAACTATTAATAATTTTCAAACGTAAAACAGAAAACAGTCTGTCTTCTCCGACTTCTTAAAAAGATGCTGGTTTCTGTCATGTGATGACACAGACTCTTGATTGATGAACATATGGGTGAAGTTTTTTTATTGTATTACATTTACCATATTTGGTGGCAGTTCAGCCTATCTGAGAAGACCAGATGTATTACAAGTTGATATGTTTTTGCAATAATTACATTTTGGGTTTTAAAAAAAACAATACTTTTATGAAAGCAAGTTAGAACTAGATGTAGTCACTAATTCTTTGCCTTTGACAGATTCCTAGTCTATATTCTGTTTTAGTTTAGTCCCAGAAAAACTAGACTGGTAAAACTGTAGTGCAGTAATACCGAACAAGAAGGGGAAACTGAATTAAAATAACTCTTCATCAATCTTTATAATTATTTTCAGGTATTTATTATTGCACCGTTGATAGAGTAGATTAAGCCGTTTCATCTAATTGTCAAGTGTTAATGGCATTCTTCCTCGCAGTCTTTATCTTCTACGCTGACCTCTCTGCTGTTGCATAGCAAAATACAATTACAGTGTAAGGAAACTTGCTCTAGAGAGTCAACAGACAATTCTAATATGTGGAAATTAGAAGCAGTCTTGGATGTCAGGAATGCTAATGGTAAAAAAATAAACAAGAGAACTGGATTTTGAAGAGGTGTATTTAAGTATGTGAACTGCAGTGTGAAAAGTTGAAAGTCTATTGGTTGCCAGATGTAATCTGAGAACAAATGTAAAAGAAAGAATGGTAGGATTTCAAATAGAGCAAGGCAGCACAGAAAAAAAAAAGGAGAACTTCTCCTGGAATATCAATACAATATTCCAAACAAGGATCATGTTGAAGAGAGAAATTGGTAAGGGTAGGTAGATATCATCTTAGGGCTTTCAGTGTTTATTATTAGCTGCCCATAGGGTTCTTTTCTTTCTTTCTTCTCTTCTGATACGGTAAATGTGAACTTCATTTTGCAATGCAGTCATCTGTTGTTCATTACTGCACTACTGACAGTTTTTCTGGTTTTAAGTGCTTAACAGCCGTTAAACTTAGTGCCTTTTGGCCAGTAGTCAGTAAAATGCCCTGTTAAGTTATTTGTTGTTCTCAAAAAAGCTCATTCTTTCAGAAATTTTGGGTGATTGGGTTAGTATTTATATTCAGGGGGTTGGCAAGGTGGTGTGTTTTTTCTGTTCACCTATGTTTTATGCGCTTTCTATAGAGTTTAATTAGCATGCTAGGGTATTTCTTCACATGATAGTGTTAGTTACAATAGCTCTCTTTCAGCTTTGCAAGTTGGAGAGACAGGGCATTGATGTTTGAAGGGATGTGGCAATTCTCTGAATGTTCATCTCACTAATACAAAATTGGAGAGGGACACAGGAAGTTTGCCTGTCCTGTGCTCATGTCCCATTTCCTCTGAACAGCATCAAGCAGACTTACTGCCACTTCTGCTCTGTGTGTCAAGATTCTTAGACTATAAGTAGTACTGAAAGCTTCCACTATATCTGAATTTTCTCATAACCATACTACAGTTATCTCCAATCAAAGGAAAAATAATTATGTACTACAGTGTTTTACCATCTAAACAAGACAGGCCTTAGACACCAAAGCTGATTTTATGAGGGGCACCTCACCACACTTGAGTTACCTGATTCCTCTAAAATTATTTTAAAACACATTAGTTGTGTAAGGCCTACACAATTATCGACTTGCAGAACACAGTTGTGAAATAAAACTCAGAGCTGTTAGTACTTAGTTCTTATTTGCATCTGTAATTCTGAATTGAAAAGGTGTTGAGTCACAGTGCTATGTCATACTCGTCAGAAGTTAAGAATACATCTGTAAAGTCCTGTCCTTCAAATGGAGAAAAGAAACAGTTCGCATCTTATCCTTACTTTGTTATGTTTGGTGCTCATGTATCAATGTTGTGTTGATATTCCCTAAAAATACTTTCACCTCAAAACAAATATTTTCTTTTAGGAAAGGTAAAAATTTAATTGCAAGCAGCAATAGGAAGACAGGCTGTCTCAGAAGTAACTTTTGCTTGCCTCCTGAAAAATACATTTTTGTTCTTGGGAGGTGGAAGCTTCTTTTTGGAGGAAGACAGTCTGATTTCTTTAATCCATGATAAGTGTGCTCTTACCTTTTTAGAAATGAAATTGTTTTGTGTACATGGATTAGGTTACAGCAATATGAGTCAGAAAAGCAGGAACATTTTGTCAGTACAGAACTTAACACAGGGTCCTCATATTTCACTTGCATATTTTCATGGGATGCCTGACAACTTCCAGTATTTGACATTTAATTTTTACAACTGTCTTTCAAAAAAATGAGTTGTCCAGGTTTGTTTTTTGGTACTGTTTTGTCCAGTTTCCATAAGGGAAGGAAAGTGTTAAATTTTTGTTAGTGTACCATTTTCCTTGACTCTCTTGCTGTTCACCTCACTAATCCAGAGGCATTTGAGCATGGGAGATGTCAATTTGTGTTGTTTTGCACTCTCACACAGCCCGTCATCTGTCAGGAACTGGAGATTTGTGCCTGGGATTTGTATCATTATCATACTGGTGAAGGTTTGGAAGGGCATTCTCTTCAGTGTGGCACTTAAGGCCTAGAATAGTAAGCTTTTCTAACAAAGAGCTCAGTCAGATAAATTAGCTTAATAAATATGTTGTTGCTAATACACATATGCTTGAATCATGTGTGTAGATATATGCACAGAGCATTAATCCATCTGCCGATAATTGATTTATGTGATACAGTTCTAAACCATCTTTTGAGACAGAATAAGTCATATAGGTTTAGTTTTAAATGTTACTGTTTGTATACAAAATATATTTTTTTCCCTTGAGAACTAATGTTAAGAGTCACAATAGCAACATTTTTATACTGCTTGTGTAGTCAGACTGATCTTCTAGTGTGGTCACTAAGGTCTTAAATTAAAGAAAGCTGAGTTTACATTCATGCACAGACATTTTGAAAGCTTAATGTAGTAATTGATTGATATATTACTGGTTAAATAGAAATTCTAACATTTGATGGTAGATTTGTAATTTTCTAAGAATTAATTTGCTACCTGCTAGTCACTAATTTTCAGAGCGCAAGAGTATATGCTAGTTTACTTGGGTTTTATTTTTATCATTTGTCTTTACTACATTGCTATATGTAATATTTTTAAAAAGTCCCAAATTTTCACTTTTATCTTTTCTTTTTGTTAATATTTTTTTTTCCAAAGTACTGCCTACTCTAAGCAAGTATTCTATGCAGAATTCTAAAGTAAGATGTTAATAAACTTTGTGATGACAGGACCACTGTGATTTCTTTTTGGTGGTAGAAAAGCTGTCAAGCGAGCAAAAATATAAATATGTTGTAGATAAGTGAATTTTTCTGAAGGACAACAAAATGTTACCAAAGTTAACAGAATGATGACTTGATTTAATTTTATTTTTTTCTAATTTCTTGTAAATCAGAATAGATTTTTGTATCCGTTTTAATAACCAAAACTTGGTCTGTTTGCTGTGGAGCAATAGGAATATATTTTCTGTAATGAATGCATCTTTAAAATGCATGCAACCGATTTCAGTTTTAAAATCATACATGAAATTGTCTAATTGTGCTGTTTTTATTAAAATGATAACAAGAATTTTTAACTGCCCAGCTAAAAATCTGATTTGAATGCCTAGAATAATAAGGGGAGCAATATGATAAGTAGTTGTCAATATTAAAACCGGCTGAAGGAGGAAGGCTTCAGGCCTTGTAGTAGGTAGAATGAAACAGCAGATTTCAGTATCCACAATCCTTTCAGTATTAAATTTTCAGTAAAATAAAATTACTTGTATATGAAAACATAGCCTTTCCCCAGCTCTCTTTTTTTTCCTGATCAGCTGATGAAGAGACTAGCAGCTCGCTGCTTTGCTGGCTTGTTAATTTTATCCCCACTAACTGTGATTTCCGATAGCCGGCCTGCTGATAGTGGTAAGGTAAATATCCTTTTTCATTGCCGTCTTGAAGATTCAGTAGAACTACATCACAGGCATGTGTAGGTGTGTAACACATCAAAAGTCGGTGTTCTCCGTGTTTCAATGTACAACTGAGTGCTTGAGGAGAGCAATGACATTAACTGTTGACAGCCTTGCATGCTGTATTTATTACTAGCTTCTCTAGCTTCCAAGATATGCAGAGAAATTTCCTTTTCTTAATCTTCATTAGTCTCAGTGGTTTATAGCGCGTGTCCTGCTTTAGCCAGATGAATATTAATGAATTTGTGTGCAGTTTTTTTTTTCCCTTCTCTTTTCTTCTTAACTCATCAGATCTCGAGCCTCCTTCATAGTAGATATCTGAATGCTGTGGAAGCATGATGAAAATTGTCTTTTGATTATTAAGGCCTAGTTTCAGGCTGTCTCTCAGGATTCTGCTTTTGTGTTTGTCTGTGGATTTGCACATCGGAGGATGCATAGGAAACAGATTTCAAAATCCCACTGGTTTTTTAAACATGCCAGCTTTTTTTGTGTTGTGCATCAGGTTTTGTTCACAAAACGTTTTTGAAGAGACTTACACAATTGAGAAAAATTATGTCTAGGCTGTAATCACTTTTTTATATTGATTGTTATGCTCACATGATCATAAATATTAGCCATGTTTGGTGCTGTGGAGAAATGAAGGTAATTGCCTTAGGATTAGAGCTCTTTCAGCTACGAGAAAGGATTGATTAGCATTTGCATGTACTCAAGGCAATACTGAGAAGCAAAAGCAACAAATATCAACATCAGTTATGTTCTGAGAAAGCATTAATCAGAAAGCCTTAGTTTTAAGATTTTTTGTTTTATTTTACTTTTTTTTTTAATTTCAGTTCTCTTATGACCTGGTATTTTTATTTCTTTTCCTTTGTTGGCTTTCTCAAATCACGAAAAGTTCAGCTTCTTGCTTTCTGACATGGATCTGATAGTGTGTGTGAACAGGTTCCCTTTATTCCTAGTTTGGTTTTTTGTAGCAATTTTTTTATTCCTCTGCATAGAGCTGCTGGGTTTGGTTTAAAGCATACATCCAGGTAATTGAAACAATTGAAATTAGTGTTCATTGTCTGTGACTGTGTGTATGATTTGGTTTTTGGGGTGGGTGTTTTTGCATCCCATGTTATGAGTGCTGTTTACAACAAACCACTATACTGTCAGTGATTCTGCCTACCTCATAGTTACTGTACTAGAAGAAAATTATACATTTTAGAGATGATTTTAACACTGAGGGGATTTAAAAGTTGTTTAAAAGGCTTGGAAAAGAAGATGAGTTGTTACTGCATAAAGTATCTGTGTTGTGTGTATGCACAGAGAACCGTGTGAACTGGCTTTGGGAGCTGAGCACAATTTGGACTGTCCTGTTGGAAAACATATGGTGTCAAAGTCTGTTTTGCATGGAACTGTGTAACCCAGAACCAGTACTGATGTGAAAAAATGAATGTTTGTTGTACACTTCCTGAGACAATACCACAGGCCATTATGTGTGAAACTCTGATTTGGTGCGGAATTCAAGGTTCAGATAAATAACGTGTGTGTTTAGATGTTAGTGGGATCCGTAGGACACATTAATGTTCAGTGTCTCTTTAATTGCCAGTAACTCAGTTTCTTGTACTCTTGTTCATAAATAAACTGAACATTTGGAGTTGAATTATCTGCATCCCATGGAGTTGCAGGGGTTTTATTTTGTTGTTTTTAAATACAGTTTTTTATTTCCATTTGCAATATCTGTTTTGTTTAAAAATCCTACTTTTTGAATCCATGTTTGTCAGGCAATTGAAGACGGCAATTTGGAAGAAATGGAGGAGGAAGTCCGGCTTAAAAAGCGAAAGAGACGAAGAAACGTGGATAAAGATTCTGGGAAGGAGGATGGAGAGAAAGCAAAGAAAAGAAGAGGTAGACCCCCTGCAGAGAAGTTGTCGCCCAATCCACCCAAACTGACAAAACAAATGAATGCTATCATTGACACTGTGATAAACTACAAGGATAGGTGAGCTTGAAGACAGTCTGTCTCTATTGCATGTGCTCTCTCCCTCCCTGCTGATACCACTCTTTCCATTTTAAAATGGCTTCATTTTTTTCAGTCTTTAGAAAGACTTACTGACATGGCTTTTCTGAAAAGTAATTCCTCTTAGGGCCTGCTCCTGAAAGTCTCACACTTCGTAGGGTGTTTTTTTTAACACCCATCTGATAGAAAGTTCTTGAACCACAATTTTAAAAAGTAAGAAAAGAATAAGCATAGAGCTCCTGCTTAGGAGTGAAGTCATTCTGCTCAGAATGTGAACTTAAGAAAATACAGCTTGAGCAGGATTTTCCTTCAATTTACTGGTGCAGCATATGTTGAAATTACTCTTTTCAAAGACATGGCTACAGATTTATTAATTGAAGTTTACATGGGTCTCACAATGAAACACTGCCCAAAATGTTCAGGGCTCATATCATGAGCATCAGTGCTGCCAAAAGAAAAAATACAGAAATACTGAAAACATGTTGTCCACATCAGAGATAGAAGCCTGTTTGTCAAGAAAACCCCATTATCAGCATAAAAATATGCTACATAGTTGGACTTTAGGAAAAAAATATTCCTTCTAATCTGAAATGTCATCTGAAGACTTCTGTTTTGCAGATTTTCAAGCTGCAAATCACCTGTGCTTCATGAGCAAGAAATTGAGAATTAGTTTATAATGTCTTTGAATGAGACTTGATTGCAGACATTGTATTTTAACTCTGTTTGTATCTGCCAAAAAGCAGTAAAGCCTTCTTGTGTGCTTATCCCTTCTTTGCTGTACATTGAATTACTTAGATCATATAAGCACTTGTTATAAACTAAGTTAATGTTAAATGCATTCAGAGGAAGTCAAGAAGTACTTGCATTCAGTGACCTGCGCCTAGGTGTAGCAATGTATTTTTTGCCTGTAAACAGCTTTCAGTCTGTGTCTTTAAATGGCAACTTGCACTCTGCCCTTTTTTGTGGCTACTGTTCTGGCTCTGCCTGTACCGGGGTAGTTTGGGTGGTACTTGATAAAGCACACACTGCTTTGATCCATGACTTTTTTTGCACATAACTGTTAAAATGAACCATTCTGTGATCCGTGGGCTCTTTCTAGAGTACATAAAGAGTGTATTATTGCATCACAACAGCATTCATAGCAACAAACAGGATGAGCAGCAAGCTGACTAGAGTCTCAGTGTGTTTAGCTTGCTGTGCCTCTCAACTAACAGAATAGCTGAGAAGGGAGAAGTGTTTAAGTTCACGTATTCCAGTCAGGGCTACAAGGAAGCATCTCTGCAATTTAGATCCTTGGCCTTGAAACTTCTCCTGAAGCCAAGCACTTCTGATCAGGATATCTACTCACTTTTAAAATAGCAAGTGAAGTTGCTTCCACTGGCCTCCAGTAGGGGATAGCTACTGACTGTAACTGATAGCTTCTGGGGAGGTTAAAGATTTTTAGGTGAAGTTCATGCCCCAGGAAGTTCCTATCTGATTTCTGTCAAAAAAAGTTAACAACTGAGCTATTATGTAGTGACAAGGCATACTGTTTCCTCTCCCGGGAGTCCACGTTGGTGCAAGACAGAATTGATTCCCAGTTTAAAAAGTGTGTGGAGCTTTATTGTGTAAGGAATTAAAAATGCCTCTTAAACTGAGCTCTTCAGTGCTTTAAGTTATATGGAGGAGTTCCAAGTTTCTGCATTCTGATTTTTTTGTGAGCTAGCATCAAACCACCCAGTACTATGCAAAAACAGAATTACACGTTTAGGCAGCAGGAAACTTTAATATCTTAAAATATTTGGGGTTAACTTTGCTCTAGAGTTCAATTAGTATTTTTAGGATTTGCAGCTTTAGAATTAAGTGGGTTTTAGATGTAGGAACCCTTCAGCTTTGCTGGGGGTTCCTGTTTGTTCAGCTCTGGGCTTTTGTGTGTGTGAAGGCAATTGGGGCAAGTATAGAGGGACAGGTTAATTGGAAGAAAAGTAGGCCATGAGTTTCATCTGGGGGAAAAAAATGGGTTTTCATGTATTTAGTATTTGAATCCTTGAAATCATCTTTGTCTTTAGCTTAAATTTTCAGTGCTGAAAGATGTTTCATCTTTTCTTTATGGTAAGTCCAGAGGGCTCATCCAGACTATGGAGATTGTGTCCCAAAAGGTGGTCAGGTGATACCCATCCAAAATCTTACTGAGTTAGGCCTGAGTTACTTTGTCAAAGCCAATTCTACAATCCTTTGTAAGTTTTGCGCAGTTTAAAGAGCAGCATGAAAAAAAGTAAAAAGAATACATTACTAAACTAATACGTCTCTGCATACTTTATTTCATGTTTTCCCTTGCTTTTGAGAAGAGTTGCTTGTAAATACAGAACCACTTTTCTGTTCTTATTAAAGCTTTTTCGAAAAAAAAAACATGGTGCTCACAAAAATATGAAGTGCTAGTTGGCTACTTTTCTGTGGTGTCACTGCCTAATGTTGATGCAAGGAAGGATTCTCCAAGTGCTTTCCAAACTGTCTAGTACTTGATTTAGCTGTAAGCATCTGGCAACAAGTACCATCATTTCCTTCCTTATTTAAAAGACGTCCAACAAAATTGGCTGGGTTGTTTATGTCAAGGAAAACTAAAGATTTCAATAATACAAACAATAAGCTCTAGTAAATAGTAATTGCACAGTTCAAACTTAAATGTGAAGATCAAAACTACTTTAGACAGTCATATTAGCAACATTTGAGGTGAATTTTCAGTGTGGAGAAGTGCAGCATATGATTCTCTAAAAAGGAAGTTTAGAACTAGTTATCCCGGTACTTGTAAACCTCAGTTTAAAGCACTCCATGCAAGAGAGTGGAAGTCAGCATTGAGGTCACTTTGCTGTTTATCTCTGTCATGTCCTTAGTGCAATTTCAGCCTTTTATTTTAGATACTTCTCTTTTATGTGGTACAGTTTAGCAATCCTCCAATTTCCTTTTATTCCCATTGTGAATCCCAACATGATGTTGATTTTAGTGAAACATTTCATTGACATTAACTTTAATAATTCTTAAAGAGCAATTTACAAGTAAAAGCTGATTCTCTTTGGATGTTTCTAGAGAGGTAGAAACACACTGAAGGAGAAAAAACTGCAGTAAGATTTGACTTGACTGGCAGCGAGCACTAGTTTCCTGAAATGACGATACGTGGTGTGTCAGATATAACAAAGAAAATAGTTAGAAAAAGAGAAAAAGGACAAAGGTGGAAGACACTGATAATGTTCAGCTTGGACTTCTTGAATGGCTTTGGTGTGAGAGTTGTTTAGGTCTTTGTCGAGTTGACAGTACTTGATTCTTGCCATCTCTTTTGCATTGGATTCCGGTATTGGGTGATGTGCTTCAAGATTTTCTTCATATTGATAGGCATTTCTTTATCTTATCTTCATATTTAGCTTTGTTAAACTGGAAACAGATAGCTGATACCTCAGTCTGAAAAACTGTGGGGTACATGCTCCAAATCCTTAAGTAAAAATTCCTATTGAAGTCACTGCTACCTTTTTAAACTGCACCTGTGCTCTCATTACTCAGCTTTCAGTATCAAACCATAAAATGTGTAGTGGTACTATAGGTGTAGATCCTTTTATACTCTTCTACACCACTTTGCCATCATAGGCAAAGCTGAATTAATATAGGTTTCATCTATACTGCTTTAAAATGGAGAATAGATCTGTAATGAAACAAAAGTAGGAGAGAAAAGATGGTCAGAATCCTCTGACTTGTCATCTGATCTGGTGAAAGATGACCCTGCCCACCCACAGCAGAGAAATTGAACTAGTTTATCTTCAAACATCATTTCTGACCCAAACTGTTCTATGATTCTGTGGTTTTGCTAATGCATTTTTTAGGGTACCACAGGAACATTATAAGCTAATATGAAAGAAGGTAATCTAATTAGTAAGCTCATTAATCTGAGTCAAAAGAAGTGAAAGTATCTAACTAAAGGCGCTGTTAAAAAAGGAGCTGCTAAACTGGAAAGAAGATAACACTAGAGTTCTTGGAGAATTTCTGTTGGCATAGATCACAATATATTTATGATATGTATTAAAAATGAGGAGTGTCCTGGCCAAAATTAAAACATCAGTAATGGTGTGATAATCACAGCAGACTGGACACAGTTAGGTTTGGAGTAAAAGAAATGGCATGAAGTACAGTACCTCAGAGTGCATTATATGGTACTCACAGACCAAAAATAAGAAACTTTTCTTCTGGTTCAAGTGTAACTGACAGAAAAAGAATTACCTGGGCAGAGAAATTATTGATTCAAGCCAAGTATGATCCATCAATATTGTCCAGACATAAGAAAACAGGAGCCTTACTGTGACACTGTTGCCTATGTGGATGTGGAAATGCTCATTATGTGTGTATGTCATTACATGTGATACTGTTAATGCTTTTGAGTTGCTGTATTTAGTACTTGAATGCTTTTCCATTCAAAAAAGGTTAGTTTACACTGAGACAAGTGTAAGTAATTATATTAGTGATAAGTAGCATGGGAGAGCCTTACAAGAGGGAACAGGTTGGTTTGTTTATCCAGTCTTGAGAGGGGAAGATGATTGCTCTCAGTAGATTCCCCTGGGAAAGAAGGAAAGCGTAAACACAGGAAGTGTAGAAATAGGTAAAAATACAAGATGGTGGTCACAAGGTTATATGACTGGAAGCATTTATTAATTCATACAAGTTATTAATTAAGAGTTCTGTAATCTTTCCATATGGAATAGTGGGAAAGAAATAAGTAGATGGGTTTGGCCTTCATTCCTTGATTTAAAAAGTTCTATATGATACACCAAGACCCTAGATTCAGGGACCTGGAAACATGTTTCCAGTTACACATTGATCCTGATTCTCCCAAGTAAAGTATATGCATCATCTTAGCAGACTCCATTTGCAATGCATATTAACCAGAGATTTTGTTGCAATTACTTCTTAAACTAAGATTTAAATGCCTTTATGTCCTTGCACCTTGTTCTAACCTTGCAGTGTAAAACACCTGTTTAGAAGAGAGCAAGTTGCAGTTCATCAGTCCAACATTATTGTCACCCATTTTTCCAGTTTCCATGCTTTTAGTTTGTTTGCTTTCCCTCTAAAATTAGGAGTGCACATAGAAATGAATATCAAAGAATCATATGTTATGTCTATTATGTTTTCACTACACAAAATCAAAGAACCACCAAATGGGTCAGCTTGGGTGGGACTACAGCAGGTCATCTGGGTTCTACCTCCCTGCTCAGACAGGGTCATTCCACGGCACATGGCACAAGGTTGCTCCCAATATTTCTTGAATATCCCCAGTGAGAGAGACTCCACAACCTCTCTGGACAATCTGTTCCAGTGCATGGTCACCCACACAGTAAAGCAGTTCTTCCTCATTTTCAGGTGAAAGTTCCTGTGCATGGGTATCCACACGTTCTCTTTCATCCGATTGCTTGGCACCGCCAAATCAATTTGGCACACAAAAAGTGGTTTGTATGTCCACTTAAAATGCTTTAGCCTTTTGAAAGACGGGGTAGTTTTACTGCTGATAGATTTTCTTTTGAGGATAAAGAATTTTTATGTCAGATTTGAGCCCCAGCTGCTGATCTGCATCATACACATGCAGGCTTAGTCTCCTAAATTATATTTTTCCTCTTTTGATGGTTTTTCTTTATAGTTTATTTCAGAGGAAGACAAGCTGTAAGTGTAGCTTTCTTTTCCTGATGGTTAAAATTAAGTAGAGAAAATGAATCATACTTTATTCTGGCAGGATTAGGGAAATGATTGTCCCTCTGTAATCGACACTAGTGAAGCCACACCTGAAATCCTGTGTTTTGGGCCCCTCACTCCTAGAAGGATACTGAAGTGCTGGAGCATGGCCAGAGAAGGGCAGTGGAGCTGGTGAGGAGTCTGGAGAAAAAGTCCTATAAGGAGCATCTGAGGAAGTTGGGGGTTTTTAGCCTGGAGAAAAGGGGGCTCAGGGGAGATGTTACTGCGTTCTACAACTGCTGCCTGAAAAACTTCAGCCTCTTCTCCTTGGTAACAAGTAACAGAACAAGAGGAGATAGCCTCAAGTTGCCCCAGGGGAGATTTAGACTAGATGGTGGGAAAACTGCATTGAAACGGTGCTCAGTCATTAGACCAGGCTGCCCAGGGAAGTGGTAGAATCACCATCCCCAAGGTGTTGAAAAGGTGTGAGAATGTGACAATTAGGGGTAGGCTTGGAAGTGCTGGGTTAATGGTTGGACTGGATGATACTATAGGTCTATTCCAACCTAAATAATTCTGTGATTCTGTCATTCATACCTTGTAATCCTTCAACTTCCTTACACTGTTTTCTTCTGCTTTGCATCAGAATATAATGTTTCCTGTCTGGGTGCCAGTTTGATACTACCACTAGTTTGCATTAACTTTGCATAAATAGCAGCAGCTGAATTTAAGGGTCCTGGGATGCTGCTAGCTCTGTTCCTTACAGTGTTTTCATTTGTCCTCTACCTGCCACCTGATCTGTTTATAGATTTAAGGTAAGGACTTGCATGTGCACCGGTTAACTTCACAAAGGCTCCTCCTGGTATCAGGTAGCTGTTTACTACATTCTAATAGCGATATAAAAAAATGGAAGGGTGAAGTTTTTGTGCCTTTTTCCTGCTTGGCAAGAGACTACTCCTGTCTCTGGTGTTTAGCATTTTGATCACTGCATCATTAAAGCCAACACGTTGAATATCGTGCCCATAGTACTTTAATTTTGATGACACAGCTCAGGTATAGGGTATTTTGTCTTTATGTGAAATGGATTTTATTCAGTCTTTTCAGCTGTTTTCTTAAGTTGCCAGTTTTTAACTGTTGTAAACTGGAGAGTAACGCAATTACCCATTACTGATCCAACTATTAGTAATTAATTATGCCAGCTGGTACTCTTGGGTATTCAAACACACAAAATAAATAATTCTTACTTATGTCCAAGCCCAAGTTATGGAGTACATAGCCATATGTCAAACTGAGGAATTACTTATTTAACTATTTTTACACACTTCCCTTTCAGTGGTGGGGACAAGTTTACCGTGTACTACTGTAGTCAGTTCCAAAAAGGAGCCATTAAACACTGATGAAAATTAATCATGTCCGTACGTAGCTGGGTTACTGTTGAAAGTCACTCTGCCAGCTCCTGTAATTCTCCTCCCCCACACTCGCTTTTCTTTTAAATAGCATCTTTGTGAGTTGCATTTGATTCAAATTTGCAGTTTTCAAGCCATGGTTCTGCTCGTGAGCACTCTGACTTGGGCAAGCATGCAGGACTCTTCATTCTGCCCACTCTAAATTGAATTTCATTATTTGTTAAAAGTTTGAAATTTGCCAGAAATATGAGAACATGTTGCAGTTTCAGCTTCATAGTTATCTCTCCTTTTGAAACCAAAGGAGAAAGAGTATTGGTGGTAGTGTACTTTTAACAGGCCTGTGGCAGCTGTTTCTGGCCAAATACTGCCAGGGGAAACAAATAGAAAAGGAGCCTCATACAAATGAGGTTCCTGCATTTCATTTCACCAAAGACAATACTGACTAAAAGGGTGAAATTACATGCTTGTATGCACCTTGTAAGCAGTTTGACAGAAATGAGAGAAAATCAGAAACATTGCACATAAATATTTTTCTAAGCAAAAACATTTTTTAAGTAAGCAGTATTTCTTAATGCTTTTTTGACTTGTGCAGTATGCAAATGTTTTTAATGTGAGCACACATGGGACTAGCATGTTGAGCTGATGCAGTACCAGTGAACTGTCACTCACAGTTCTTTTGCAGTCAGATCTTCTAATTTATTCTGCTCCTTCTTCCTTTCAGCACGTAGCCTGCTAGTTGCTAGGCAACCATAAGTGATTTTTTTTTTACTGCGCATGATTTTTATGTGGTAGTTGTTGTGGTTATTATTTTATAATTACGTAAGTGGGCAAAAGGATTAAAATCAGAGTTGCATTAATAATTACTAATTTTCTCCTACTGTATCTACAACACAGCAATTTGAGATTGTTAGAAAAGATCACATTCATTTATGGTATGGATGCACATGTACAAGGGGACTGCAAGATAGTACTTGTTTGTGAGAGTAGGTTCTATAAAAATTACAGAACAGAATAAGCTGTTATTGATCTGAGTAGACAAAATCAGGCTGTAGTCTTCTTTCATGCCCTTAATGCTTTTTCTTTCATGGCCTTAAATGATTTTTAGTAACTAATTACATCAAGCAAAAGCTTGAAGGTTTTCTATGGCATTCTTAGTTTAATAGAATAGTGTGGACCAATCACAGTTGGCTGGTTTTGCACCTGGAAAATAGAATATTGCTGTTTAATAATTTGAGTTGTATTTTTAATATAAAATACTGTATAAGGATAGGTGTGTGGATGTAAAAATAAAAGAAAATACAGCCATGAGATTAAAAGCTATAATCATCAGGAGCTGTTTCCATAGGACAGATAGGCTAAACATGTTTTAAAAATTGATCAGAATTATTTTATTAGTGGCTGTTTCCTTTTTAATAAAGTGATTCTATTCAGTATTAAACTCTGAAGCACAGTTGAGGAAACCCCAGCATCAGTGGTTCAGTAATTTTACTCAAAGAGAGATTTCTATTAAGGCTGCTGAAATTAAAACACAGCAGTGATAATCCTTCTGTATAGCTAGACATGTTCATACTGTACTAAGGTGCAGACAGGTAAGTTATGGTGTGCCCTGTAATGGTGCAACAGCATACTGCTTTGCTTTGCTTTGCTTTTCCTCAGGATCAGTGCCTTGTCTGTGTAAGATGGGCACTGATCACTTAATGAATACTTGAATTCCCCCTGGGGTTCTTTATAATTCTCCAAAGTAGTCCAAATGTTTTGCAGATGCAGAACGTCTTTCACAGCATTTTATTCTCATTTTGTAAACAGGGAATAGAAACTTAAATTTTAAGATACCATTTGGGCATCAGAGATCCAATTGCTGGTTTTCATAGTGTTGTATATGTTTAGAAGAAATCCCATTGATCTCAGTTCCAGCTGTTACTGATCAACACTTCCTTCTATGAACAAAACAAAAAAGAAAATGAAGTCCTCAATTTTCAAAGAAATAGTAACAGACGTTAGTTTAGTCAGTTGTGTAGAATGTATTTAATGCATTGCTTTTCCTTTTATTGCTTCCAGTTTCACTTTGAGAGGGTAATCTGTGATGCAAACAGGTTCTGTCATGCAGCATGACATAGACACAGAGGTCAAGAACAAGACTGGTGCTTTTAAATCCATTGTATAAACACTTGGATGGGGAAAGTATGAAAGTAATGGATTTGTGAGTCCGTACCAAAGGAGGTGGCAGGTGCAGTGGCCAGAATTTCACAGTTAATTGCTGGCAGGAGAGAAGTAGTAAGACTTCGCTGTGACAGCTACCTGGCTGTTTTATGCTTGCTTCTGTTTTAGTAACAGGGTGCTTCCCAAATAAATTAGATCTGTTGGGTGAAGTGGCTAGTGGTCTCTGTGAGTATCTATCATAAACAGCTGTATAGAGTAGGTATTCTTCACTGTCCTCTCCCGGGACAGGGATGCACCGTGTGCCGGCTGCCGTGTCTCACCTGCAGCGCCACGCCCAGGGGCACGCTCAGGTGTGTGCCACAACCTCGCTGAGACCACGGAGGCAGCTTGGCAGCGACTGCAGAGCAGGCAAGGGCTGCTGCTGCTGCTGCGAGTCTGACACAAGTGTACAGGACGAGACAGAGGCTTGTGGTTTCTAGGTCTGCACTGAATGAAAAAATACTCCAGCTGCCAATTGGTCCCAAGATTTTGGTAGAACAACGCTGATTAGTAGTCTGCAATTAGAGTATTTACATTGTTGTTCTCTGTGACGGAAGGAACAACATTGTCCTAGGACCAAAAAGAGACAACAATAAAAAATTGTGGATTAGGTGAGCAGCAGATAGTTAGAAGTGAGGAAAATCTGTTTATTCCTCCTTGTTCATTAATCTATCAGGTCCATAAGAATAATAGTATGTTCTCCAATTCTCATGTTATTTCAGGCATTAAGAAATGTATACTGCATAGTAAGCATTCATTACTTCCCTAAAGGGCAGAGCTGTTGCCAGCTTTGTGCTTTTTATCATTCTTATTCTCCGTTGCAGAATTGCATCAGTTAACCTTCAATTCTGTTTTAGTTTAATGTGTCTGATAAGATCGTACACGACTCTGAAGAGTCGCTGCAAGAAAAAACCCGGGTGGAAACCAGTACTTAGTAGCCTTCTTGCCCAACTCCTGTGGAGTTTGGTGTTCCCAAGATACTATCTCAAAATTCAGCTGAGAAAACAGGGCCTTTCTGGAGTAGCTGTGAGAGAAGGAAGCATGTTAATTGACATGAGAAATGCTTGTGAATGCTGTGTGCAGTTCTTCACAGGAGAGCTCTTTTCTGCTACTCTGTGAGAAAAAATTACGTGCACTTGGGGAAAAAAAAACAACCAAAAACAAACACAGAAACAACTAAGCCCATAAGTGTCATCAGCACATTTCGTCTCAAGGTGACTTACAGCCATGTATTATTTGCAAAATGACAGGTAAGAAGATTTTAAAAAGATCTTTATTATGAAAGTGTTACAATAGCTATTAAAAAAAGGATAAACAATGGGAAAGTATGGGAATCTTAGAAAATTTGGGCACCTCTAAGTTATAGGCAATGTTCCGAGAGTATAGAAGTTTTGTAGATAATCTATCACTTTATTTCACATGAATGAAGAAGTACAATTGGCAGTAGTGATTTTCAATATAGTTGGAATGATCTTCCCAGAAACTCAACAGTCATTAATAGAAGTTACTCATTTTTTGTTGTTCTAACATCAAATTAGTCTAATAGCAGTCAACATATAGTATAATGGAAATCGGTATGGTTTGCTGTAATGAGGAATCACAAGACCAACTATATAGTGATCGAGAAGAAGACAAAGCTAGGAGTGACAGAAGGGAGACTTGCAGAAAATTACTGAACAAAACCAAGGAAACAATAAGAGTGTACTCAGCAAAAGACTGTGGAATTCAGATGCAACTCCTTATTCTTCTTTCATAAAGCCTTATACATATTAATCTCAAATGATATTAGATGTCAATGATGTATTAATGATACGTTATGACAACAGTTTCAAATTTAAAATTGTAAGTTAATTATCTGTACCAAATTTAAAAATCAGGGTTCAGTTTCTAATTCTTTGAAAGAAAAACTGTGGGTTTTTTGTTTTTTTTTTTCTTATTAGATTGTGCATGTGTGTTTTGTGAGAAAGTTGTAGTACTTCTTTTCATTATGGCTTTGTTTTTCTCAATAGTTCAGGACGGCAGCTAAGTGAAGTCTTCATTCAGCTCCCGTCTAGAAAAGAACTACCAGAGTATTACGAATTGATTAGGAAACCAGTGGACTTCAAAAAGATAAAGGTAAGAAATGGAGGAATTTTGGAAGTGGAGATTCCTCCATTTCTTTTTGTTTTACAGAGGGGTGAGCATAAAGTTGTTTTTAAAATAACAGTATGAATATTTCGTCCACCTGTATTGGTGTATTAGATTTTAAACATTGTCACACACCTTGTTAGTAGTTTTGTTTAGTATATATTGCAGTGTATCACTGTAATTTCAAGGTCAAATCAAACTATATTAGTGTGACATGAATGACACTCTCAGAGATGACATCTCGGTGCCCTTTTTTTGCAGAGACCTAATTGTCAATCTGTCAACAGATTTGGCAAAACCACACTGTTTGCAAAGATTAACTAGTTCTAGGGAAATACAGCTATCCCTACATTTAAAATCATAGAACCATAAATATCCTGAGTTGGAGGGAACTGACACATATTATCAAGTCCAACTCCTGGCTCTGCGCAGGGCACCCCAAGCGTCACACCATGTGCCTGAGAGCATTGTTCAAACACTTCTTGAACTCTCTCAGGCTGCTGCTGTGACCACTGCCCTGGGGGCCTGTTCCAGTTCCCAGCCACCCTCTGGGTGAAGAACCTTTTCCTGATACCCAGCCTGAACCTCCCATTACACAGCTTCAGGCCATTCCCTTGGGTCTGTCACTGGTTGCCAGAGAGAAGAGATCGGTGCCTGCCCCTGCTCTTCCCCTCATGAGGAAGTTGTAACTCCCCTCAGTCTCCTCCTCTCCAGGCTAAACAAACCAAATGTCCTCAGCTTCTCCTCATACAGCTTCCACTCTAGGCCCAAACCTTGTATCTTGGAAGAGCCAGGTCAGATCAAAGAGTGTTTGGTAGATGGGGTCTAGGCGGCATCTTGCACCTTAGGCAATGTCATAATTCTGTATCTTTCAGTTGTGTTACAGTTATTTTGTTTCTTTGCTAGAAAGACAAAACTGGAACATCTTTTACCAGAAGAGCTCAATTTCTCTTGCTTTTAACCCTTACAGTTCACAAAGAAATTGCATAATTTTTGCTGTTTTACCTTTATGCATTTTTTGAGTAATATGTTAACAACATGGTTGAAGACTTTCTATGTTTTTAAACAGATCCTTATTGTGATGTTTAGGTAAAATTTTTTGAGAGAAAGCTTTTGATGTGTTGACTCAAATACTAATTCGTGTCCTCTCTGCTGTTCTTCTTTCTGCATCACTGCCAATCAATACTTGTCTTCATTTCCTCAACAAATGCAACAGGAAAGAATTCGTAACCATAAATATCGGAGTCTTGGGGATTTGGAAAAAGATGTCATGCTGCTGTGTCACAATGCTCAGACATTCAACTTGGAGGGATCTCAGGTCTGAATGAGTTAATTTCTGTTAAACATACACGTTTCCTCTATCTAATGTATTCAGTGCTTGTTGATTATTATTTTTCTATGTAAACTCTCTGTTTCAGTTCTTACATTGAGTAGAGAAAAATGTCCACATTCTTAGAATCCAGAATTCACTGGACACAGCTGCAGAGTGTATGTTCAGAAAAATTAGTTTTAACTCCAATTCTGAGATCAGTTTTTTCTGATCTGTGTGTACTTTAAAGCTGCAGTAAGACTTTTTTAATCTTGGTAAAAGGCGGTGTGTGTAGAGTGATACATCAGTTAAGGTTTTCCACAGTGGATCACAGAAGGACCAGAGGTAACAGTACAGCTCTAGGACAGGATGTTGAGGAAATACATCATAGAAAGCTCTTCAGTTTTGTTCATGGAAGATAAAAATTCGAAGTTGTCCTTCAGTAAAGATGTATATATGAAGCTTTTCATCCTCTGAAGCCTCTGTTTTTTAAATTTTTTTCTTATTGTTGAAAGGTCAGTGTCCATTTTAAGAGACAGTAGTAATAAATCCCAGATGAATCTCAGAGGCTTAGAAGGCAAACTCATCTCAAACAGATGTTTCACACACATAAATGGGCTCAGAATTCAGAACAGGGTGCTGATACAAAAGGAAAGACTATGAAATTTTGATGATAGATAAGAAAGATAAGAGACAGATGAGAAAGTTTTCTTACAATACAGTGAAACAGTCTTGGATGATTATTTTTATAGATTAGGTTCAAAAAGTGTGATGCAAACACAATATTCCATTGAAACAGAGACCATAAAGACAGCTTCCATAATATGCAAGAGATAAAAAAAGATGTTAATAGAAGCCTAAATAAAAGTAAGCTGAAGGATGATGCTGCCAATAACGAATGTCTTCTTAAAATTTCTTAACATTAGTGGTAACATTTAGCTAAATTGGGGAATTTATATTCAAATTTGAGAATTAAAAAGGTGTATGGAACTTATTATGAAGAATTGTTGGATTCAGTTCATCATTTATTGATTATTTTTGATATCAACAGACAGAAAATGTTTTCTGTAATACGTACATGTGATATTTTTACTGGCTTCAGTTACATGGAAACAACTACAAATAAATCAGCTGGAAATATTTTTTGAAGTAAATTAATTATGGCAGAATGCGTGGGACAAAATTTTGCTACATGTCCAGATCTGAATTTTCAGTTTACTGCTTATTCATATAGCAGTAAAACATCTATAAGTATCTAATTATAACAAGAGGGGGAAGAACGTGAAGGAAAGTTTAATAACAAAAGGTATGACTGAAATTTCAGAAGATGGTAAGAGTTGGTAGAGGAGATAAAAAGAGGTAAAGAAAAACCAGTAGTGAAATGGGAAAAATAGTGAAATTATTCACATCAGAATGACTCAATCTGCTTATGGAGAACTGGTCTCTTGTTAGGAAGAGGTGGTAGAATTGAGAGGAGTAATTCTGAGTGGATAGAAGTGTTAGTAGATGTTGCTGCTCTGTTTGGAAATAACCTAACCTGTTGTTAGTCAGTGTTGTAGTATTATTTTCGGTTCCAGTGAACCAACATTAATTACCAGACCTAATATTACTTTTTATAGCATGAAGTTTAAATAATTTGGGTCTAAGATTTTTCTTTATTTTTTTTTTCTGTGAAGTGCTCACACCATTCATTTTGATGTCCCCTGAGTTGCAGGATACTTCTGCAGTAGTCCTCCAGTTTTCCCAGCTTCCTTGCTATCTTGTGTTCTTTGTTAGAGTTCTGGTTTACCTTTGCGCTGACATACCAATTGACTTCAGTAAATTAGATTATTTGTGTGTGCACTCAAAATGAAAGAGCTAACTCAGGTAGTTGTTTAAGCACACAGTGACTTCAAGTGTTCTGTTAGTGTGGTGCTTGCTACTTTTCCGTGGAGCAAAGCAGTTCCATTTGAGAAGCAGGCTTATTCAGGATTTTCAGGGATAGAATGACTTTGTGTGCTAAGGCTTTTGTCCTCAATGAAACCTCAGTGTTTTGAAAAGCTTTTCATGTTGTAATGGTCAAATGACACTCAGACATGTACAGGGTTAAAAATGCTGTGTCTCTTCAAACAGAAGATTTCTCATTAATGTTGTCATTTGTTGTGAAGTTCTTTTGTTGTTACTTCTCCCTTTTTGAAGGAAGTTCTACTGTCATTGTTGCTTGATTTTTTGAAACCTGTTGGAATTGGGTTTTTGTCAAAGTAATAAAATTTCTATTTGCACAACTTTTCACGTAGCAGCCCCATGGGGTTTTTTGTGTATCAAAATAGATATGAATACTACAAGTAATTCCATATAAAGAAGGTTAAAATAATTTTTTAAACCGCTGTATTTCATTGGGAAACTCTGTTTGAAAGTCACATTGATGCTCTAAATATGTAGTGCCCAGGATTAAAAAAAATAAAATCTTCTACAGGTCTTTAAATCTTTTTGTCTTAGAAAAGTGTTTTGTGTGAGAAAAAACCAAAAAGTTAGTTGAAAGAGCCATTCCTAAGAACAATTGAATACATTAGGCTTATGTATATGAAAAATAAATAATTCTCGGGAGGAGCTTGGCAGGTTCTATCAATAGTTGACTTAAAAAGAAGTAGCTATAAGAGAAAGTCAGTTGTTACTTGACTTTAGGGAAGCAAGTTCCGGAGTCTTTACAGCTCACTAATGTCATTAAGACCAGAGAGCAGCCTTTTCAAAACATCAGTGATTTTTTTTATAGGTAATAGATATAAAAAATTTTACCATGATTAAGAGCAGTCAAACGTCTCATAACAAAAAGCACAGAGGAATTTTCAGAATGGGGAACAATCCACAGTGAAAGGCAGTTTTTCAAAAAAAGCACTTGGTCGTCAAGTGAAAAAAGTAGGAATTGAATATTTCATTTAAAGTATTCTGAACAAACTTTCTCTAATTCGGTTTGTTGAACCCACAAAGTATTAGAGCAGTTTTATCATGTTTAACATACAGATTGCACAATGCCAGCCAAAAATCCTTCCATTATCCTTTTCACAAATACCCGGTGTCCCTTTATACAAGAAAGTGTGTCATTTAGCCAGAGGAGTAGAATGACAGACAGCCAAGGTAGATGATGGTGATGACAACGATGACGGTGATGATGATGATGATAAAATCAAATGCCATCTGTGACTCTGTACTCTTGTGGTAATTATTCTTAATTGTTAGTGCTGAATTGTCCAGTGCTTATCTTTCGACATTTTACAAAACAAACTGCACGAGGTCATTTGTTCACGTGATGACAAAGAACCAGATACTCGGCAGCACAAGAAGATTTTTACTGTGGTAATCTAAGGAATGTGTTAAAAGCCAAAAGTAGTTACTCTTGAGAGTCCCCCCATGCTTGAGATTAAATAGAAAATCTGATGCGATACTTTGGACACTACAGAATGTTTAAGAACACAGTTCATTTTAGAACAAGCCCTGATTTTTTTTCAGTCGTTTTAGATCTGAGAGGAAGGAAGGGATGAGCTGCTTGGGATAAATTATTTTCCTTGTAGCCACTTTGGATTTCAGAAAAAAAAATAAAGATAATTAAATGAGGGTTAGCCATTTGTCATTATTAACTATATTGCCATGTTTTAATTAAGGTGTTTACTGCTGAAGTCTGTTCATTTGGCAGGTTTTCAAGGCTGTTATGATCTGATGAAAATGCTCAATAGTTCCTATGGTAGTAGAAATAATAAAAAAACCACCAACTAGATGTTTTAGATGTAATACATTGTAAGAGTTGTTTCTCTGCATCTCATACTGACAAATTTCTTCATTTAGAGCATAAAGAATTAATGTTGGCATTTCTTGTACAGTTCATGCAACAAACATTGTTACTTGGTATTTGGAAATGCCGTGTACTCTATAGATTTGCACTGGAAATTAAAGTCCATGCTGTGAATTTTTGGTCCTGCTTGACGTCATAGTTCTGACAGAGATTTGTACCTGTGCTGTAGATCTATGAGGATTCCATTGTTCTTCAGTCTGTGTTCAAAAGTGCACGACAGAAGATAGCCAAAGAAGAAGAAAGCGAGGATGAAAGCAATGATGATGAAGAAGAGGAGGAAGAAGAAGAGTCGGAATCAGAATGTGAGTCCCCTGCTAGATACAGAAAATAAAGTATATCTGGGGATGGAAGAGGAGGTTTTGCTGTTTCTGCATGGAAACTGATCACAAGATTCTATTTTCCGTTGGTGGAAGTAGTTTCTTACTAAGTTTGTTTGGGTGTTAACATTGTTTTAGTCTTTCAACTGGATGTTCTGGCTTACTTCTATTTAACCTATTTTTAAGCCAGAAGCAAATCACAGAGGTGCTTTGTGGGCAGCCATAATTGTTTATAAGCCCTTCAGGGCCTGTTCATGCTATTTATAAATGGAAGAGCTTGGAAAGGCTAGAGACAGTCTTTATCCACAGCAAGTGGTCATTCAGGTGTGATGTGATATACAAAGTTCATCACATGGTTAAGAACCAGATGATGTTGGAAACACTCTTCAGTGTGACAAGGACTAAGTGGAACTCTGATGGTTTCAGAACACTCAAGTCCCTGCAGGCTTGGAAATATGATGAAGTGGAAAAGGAGGGATTCCTTCATTGCACTCTGTGCCATCCAGTACATTTACCCAAACTCCAGCTACCCTTTTTCTCTGGTTACAGAAGCTGTAGTACTTGGCCCTGAGCAACCCTTCCAAGCATGTCATGCATGTGTGCTAAGCATGCAACTTTAGCAGCTCATTTGGAAATGAGTGGATATTCTGGAATCAGAATAACATGGTCTTTAGGAAGTTGTCAATTCAAAATTTACCAGTAACCTCTACATAGCATTTCTGTACTTTAAAATACAAAAAAAAAAAAAAAAAAGTCTTTATACAAAGGCTAAATACTTCTGTGGGTAAGGAAGAAAATACTTCTAAATGTATATCTTCTCACAGGACCATGTACCACCTGTAGACACCAGGTATTCTGAGAATGAAAAGAAGATGCACATGGTCAGCTTGAAGTCAGTCTTTATAGTTTAATATATATTATTGTTAAAACGATCAAAAAGTAGAGAAATAAAAGCAAATACCTCTTGCTTTGTTGTTCCACAGGCCATATAAAGTCAGAGGGAAATGCCTTTTCAGGCTGCTACCAGAGGTGAATTTCTGTAAACAGAGACAGCGTTTAAATTTGATAAATGAATGTTACATTAATGTACACTGTTAAACTTCTTGCAGCAAAATCAGTGAAAGTCAAAATCAAGTTAAATAAGAAGGATGAAAAAAGTCGGGAGAAAGGAAAAGGCAAGAAGAGGCAAAGCAGAGCAAAAGCCAAGCCTGTCGTGAGTGATGATGATAGTGATGAGGATCAAGATGAAAATGTAAGTTTTGGTCAGTGAGACTGTGGAAGTGGTTGCAGTGATTGCGTCTCTGCCCTGTCCTGCTTGCTGTCAGAATTCTCAACTATTCACGCTTAAGCACATGTTTAACCTGTAGTGATCATCCTGAGAGAATTGGGTGGGGGTGTTAACTGTATCTGAGTGTGCTTATGAGATTTGGTTCCAGTGCTGGAAGACAAGAAGTCTAAGAAGTTTGGATCTTACTTCTTTGAGCTGTTCCTACATTCATTGAACCTTTAAGTCTCATGGTCTGTTTGCTTTTGTCCACAGATGAAAAATTACAGCTTGATTATTTTTTACCTTTTTTGGTGGGTGCTTCTACTATTGCAAGAAATAAATATAGATGTCTTCCCAGTTGTTTTTAAATGTCTGGATAGCAAGAAAGAGCTGGTGTTTCCTGACTCTCTGTCTTTCCTCTCTAAAGAAGTCTACAGCAATTAGATGAAATGTCGAAAGAGAAACACTAGATAACACAGTACCTTTCTTCAGGCTATCTTGATTTGTCAGTTTAATTGTCATATTTCTTCCTTGTACTTCCTTTTATTTTTCCTTCTTTAACAAATTCCACAGAATAGCTGGAAAGAATTTCTGACTTGTCTTGTGTCTCTTACCTCTAGGACCAGTCGGAAGCAAGCGGAAGTGATGATGAGTGATCCATAGGGTTTATTTTCTTGGCAGAACTGACCCCTTCCCCTTCTCTTCTCTTTTCTTCTATTTTACACCCAGTGAATTCTTTTTGTCAAATAGACATTGGGTTGTTTCTGTATTCTCATTCTCTATAAATTAGCTTTAGGATAGTGCCAGACAAACATATGATATCATGGTGTAAAAAAGGAAAAAAAATGTAACATATTGTGACCAAATGGGCCTCAAAAAACAACAACAAAGAAACCTTTTGAGGGAAAATGTCGGTTGATAGTATATTTCTATGGGCTGGTTTTGAATTGGTAATGGTTTGATTGTGCCTGGTTTTATCATTTGATAAGGTTTTTTCAGTGGCATCAGAAAGACAGCAAAAAAAAGTCTTTTGTAGCATTGATAACCAGGAGAAGTCGTTAAAAGCCACTGGTTATTTTATTTTTCATCAGGCAGTTTTCAAATTTTTTATTCGTCCTGTATTGATTTTTTACACTGTGGTACATATATGCAACTTTGTTTAATAGCTTATAAATGTTCAGTAGTTAGCTTTCATACACCTTGCCCCATATACATTTTTCCACTTTACGCTTGATGATCTTCAGAAAAAGGCTTTTTGAACTGTATCAAATTTATGTCTACTGTGAACTTTGCTTAACTTTTTTTTTCCCTTATTAAAAAGTTGGTTTTAAAAATGCTATTGAATATTGCAATCTATATAGTGTAACGTATGGCTTCTTTCATCAGACTGATCTTCTATGTTACCAATGTGGATTATCACCTTTTCCCTAAAGTGTACTTAATCTTTGCTTTCTTTGCACAATGTCTTTGGTTGCAAGTCATAAGCCTGAGGCAAATAAAATTCCAGTAATTTTGAAGAATGTGGTGTTGGTGTTTTCCTAATAAAGAGATAATTTAGTTCAATAAATGCGGCCTTGTGTTACAAGTTCCATGAAAATATTTTTGTAGTAGCAACGAGAGGGCAGGAGTGCCTCCTGTAGAGAAGTCCACTATGGTCCTTCCACGGGTAGGAATTACATAATTCCATTTTGGTGAAACTGAGCATTCCATTCAGTGGGAACAGAACTTTAGAACTGTGCAGTCATAAGAGTGTTTAAACACCAAGGGCTATGTTTGCACAGGGGGTAACTTTGTTAATTACATTGAAATGAAAAGGTAAAATTCAAATATCAGAGAAGTATCTTCTGAGATGGAGAGAAGATACACAACACATGTTAAAGTAAGAAGAATAAAATCGAAGTAGTAGACTGATACCTTGAAGTAAAAGCATAATTCATTACGTAGTCACAAGTCAAGTGATAAAGCAGTAAAGTAAACATTTTTTTTTTTTCTTCCAGGAAATATATGTCCATATGCCTTAGAGGGTATGAATACAATTAGTTATGCAAGCAGTCAGTCCACCCATAAGTCAGTTTATTTAAAGTCTTACCTTGAGGTGTCACAGTGGTGATGTAATAAGATGTGGTAGTGTAAACATTTGAAATACATATCTGTAGTTAACTCTGCTACTCTGCCAAATCAAAACTTAGATTTGAACATATATTTTGTAAAAATGTAAAAGCCTAGAAGCCTCTTAGTAAACAGAACATTTCTTTGTTATATGAACTTCTGAGAGTGTTTCTGCAATAAATCTCTTCATGCAGCCTTGCAGTATGTTAACTGTTTCAGATTTTTGTAGCTCATTTGAAAAGTGATCGGTAAGTTTGACTGGTGCCCATTTGTTTATATTAGCTGTGCACTGAGAGAAGTCAGCTTTGCTTAGCTTCAGCAATTCCAAACATCTTATTCTTAGCATGTGCCCCATCTGAATGGAGGACCCAGTATTTCACAGAGAGATATCATTGATCTCAGAGGCTCACATTGATGAGACCAGTGTCTGAAGCAGCTTTGCAGAGAATAAAGTCCTGGTGGACACCAAGTTGAACATGAGCCAACGATGCGTTATTTTGGCAAAGAAGGTGTCCTGGACTGCATTAGGAGGAGTGTTGCCAGCAGGTCCAGAGAGGTGATCCTTGCCCTCACCTGAGCACTGGTGGGATGGATCTGGAGTGCATTGTCCAGTAGTGGACTCCTGCTGAAGGGAAGACATGGACATACTGGATAAAGTCCAGCAAAGGGCCATTGACACTATCAAAGGACTGGAGCATGTGACGTACACAGGGAGCCTGAGAAAGCTGGCACTGTTCAGCATGAAGAAGAGTGGGATCAAAGGCACCTTGTTGATGTGAAGTAGTATTGGGAAAAGGAGGGTGCAAAGAAGGCAAAGCCAGGATCTTTTCAGGACAGGACCAAAGGCAATGGGCACACACTGAAACACAGGCAGTCCCTATGAATATCATGGAACTTTCACTATGAAGGTGACTGAGCCCTGGAACAAATTGCCCAGAGAGCTTGTGAAGGCTCCCTTTGGATATGGACCTACTTGAGCAGAGGGATTGGACCAGGTGCCTTCCAGAGGTGCCTGCTAATAGTCTTTCTGTGAATCTGTGATGCAGGATAGTTCAGTTTTCAGTGACAGTTCCACGAGACCGTAGAGAGATGTTATTTTTTCACTGCAAAATGAACCAAGTCTACCAACCTGTTAGACATGACAAAAAGCATGTGGCAGTAGGCTTCAGTCACTGCTGGCATAGACTGGATTTAAATTTCCACCATGGATATAAAAGGCGCAGTAGCACATTACCTGTCCCTAAGTCCCTGATGACTTTGCAGTGACCCAGTTTGATTTATTTTTCAATAACTCATTTGCAGATGCGCATTTAGCTGGAAAATAAAAATTAACTAAGAAGATGCAACATTTCTGTTGAAATTGAAAGTAGCTTTGGATTTGGTCAATAGCTGTAAGTCATATGATGATGTAAGTTTGCATGAAGAAATACAATTGAATTCTTAGCTGCAGTTTCTTTTATCACGTTTAAGTAATTTCAAAATATTTTCAGTTTCCTCTCTTAAGTTTCGGAAAACCCCAAAAGACCTGCATTTATTTTTTAACATTAAAATAAAGTAGAATTAGGATGTAAGCCTTGCTTATGCCTCCACTGCAGTTGGTCCTGTTATTTTGCTTAGGATTTGGGTTCATTTCTACCAGAGTAGAATTTTAATTGTTATCTTGCTGTTTCTCTGCATGGATTTACTTTATTTTTCAAGATGAGTTGTTTTCCCGGCAATCTTAGCACATGAAAAAAAAAAAAAAGGTACTGGGAAAAATGTTGTCATATGTAACTTTCCAAATTGCTTACCAAAAAAAGGAGAAAATCATTACTTAAGGTACATACAAATCTGTGTTTAAGATAAAATCATTTTCTCTTTTACAGAATTCCCTGTCTAGTACTAAGTGACAAACATTTGAATTACTTTTTGGACTGTACCAAAAAAAAGCACAATGCTACAGTCCATATTGAGGGAATTTACCTCATTTTCTGCCTTAATTTCAGAAATAGTGTAGTAAAAACGGCAACGGTGTAGCTCAGGCTCTGAGGAACACAAGCAAAGTAAGTAAATAGCAGGAGGTTTTCTTGTTGCATCCAGTTCTCCTGGGAAGTAAGCAGCAATGTTAAGTGGGCCAGATGAAAAACATTTAACAGCTTTTATACATTTCAGATGCTATTAATAATACTTCTTTTCCCCTCACATCTTGTGAAAGAAACAAAGAAAATACAGAATCTTTTACTCATTACTATAAATGGCTTCCTCCTTAAATGTGTCTGGACCTCAGTGCAAAGTATTTTTCTTTCAGCTCATGAATGAAGCTGGCAACTCAATGATTGTGGAGGCAGAAAGACGCAGCAAATGCTGCCACAGCCTCTGTGCACACTGAGACAGAGGCACAGCTGATGCAGAGGTAAACTTCAAAGTTGTGTGCAGTTATTGAGCTGTTTGTATATGCTCAGTCCTGCCAACTACCTAAGCATTAATAGCTCTGTTAATAATGCCCAGCAGGCTGTCACTTTTTCATGAATGCTTGGATGATCAGGTTTACCGAACACAGGCTAGCCTAGAAAACAGGACACAGGATAGTAAAAACAAAATTAATTTTTTATTAAAAAAAAAAAAAGGGATTTTTAGGCTGGTCTCTTGCTTTCCCCTCTATTCATCCTCTGAAAAACTTCTGAAATATTTTAAAGTTTCTGCAGTTTTTGAATAGGGACTTCAACTGTAAGCTGAAACACAGGTTCACAAACGGGACTAGGAAAAGTAGTTTATGTGGTTGTATTGACATTAAGGAAGAAGGGGGAAGGGTAGGCAAAGAGGTGAGTGATACACAATTTTTACTCCTTTGCAGTTGAATGTATTTCAACAACTCCCCCCTCATCTTTCTTTAAGGTGTAGAAGGAAGGTGAGAAAAAGGCTATAAGCAAAGGGTGTGAAACAAGTCACCAGTCAGCATTTACCTAATTCTGTTTCGATGTAACTGAGCATTCCATTCTGTGGGAACAGAACTTTAGGACTGTGCAGTCCTCTGAGTGTTTAACCACCAAGGGCCATGTTTGCACAAGGGATAACTTTCTTTGTTAATTACATTGAAATGAAAATGCCATGGTGGATTATCCAGAGGCAGCCTGCCTTTTCTCTGTGAGGGAAGTCAGAAAGTATATTTTATCCAAAAATTACTTAAACATGTTGTAAAACAAAAGTTAACTGGAACTTGGTACATAACTCTCTTACTTCCCCTTAATGACCAAGAGCTCAAGTGAGCAAGTCGGTGCAGACACACCAGTACACTTCTTTCTCATGCAGAAGTCACATCTCCTTTCCAGATGCTGGTCCTTGTCTCTCCACTAGCTTGATGAGGATTGTCAGTGTGGCAGTATTTACGATATTTTTGTCTGTGTGCTCACACAGAGATGGGTATGCTGAAGAGCACGTTGAAGTCTGTGCCTTGGTCAGACACCATTATGTATTCCCGTCTTTATAAAGAGCTTGTATTTCAATCTGTATGATGTTTTTCCTTGCCTGTTAATTTTGTGACCACAGCAGACACAGTAAGAGCAAAATTCTTATCCAGTTAGACAGTGGCAGCTTCTGTTTCTTCCCTTTTGTGCCAAGTTGCTGTCAAAAAAGCTGAATCACAACAAATAATTGCAAAATGAAGTTACATGTTTTCAGAGGGACCAGAAAACTTGTGTTGGAGATTTATACACAAGACAAAGACCATTTTCATGACAACTTCCAGTTTAGGTAGGTGCTTGCTGGGTTTGGTCTTGGCATTCAGTGTCATGTTTTCATGCACAATCCATTGTTGTGGTGACATACACTGATGTTCCATTACATTTATCACTTTTGGTGATATTAAGGGTTTAAGCTATGTATTGCATCATTTGCCACCTGCAAATACAAACTTTATATCAGCTATTCTCACACCAAGGGATGAGGATAAAATTCCAAGAGAGTACCCTAATATTAAGACATGAATTCATTGCAAATGACAAAGATCTACTTATATGCCAAATGTAATTTTCCTTCTCTGAAACAGACCTCTTCTGGTAGAGGTGAATGTGTATTCACTTGCGTTATTTGTATTATGGTTTGTACTCCATTTTACAGTACTAGTATCTGTTATATGCTTTCTCCCCTTGGGCTTCCAGCATAGCTTCTCTCCTGTCCATCACCTTCCATTGGAATAAATTTTGTATGTACTTGGACGCCTTACAGACTTAGAGAAGTTAGTGAATAATTGTGCAGCATTACTTCCCTTCTCCTTTCTCATTCTAACATGAAATGAGAGAAGGAGGAAAAAGGCATTGCCTAACGATTCACTTAGATCTCCTCTTTTTCTGAGCCCAGGACACCTTGATTCTATTAATGCTGTTGTCTGCTGGCATAAGCCTAGGGCCATGTCAGTACTCCTGCACTTTTAGAAGTTTCTGTGAACCATTCTTACAGTCAAGGAAGAAAGCGGTGAAGCTGAGCACGTCTGACATTCTGAAGATGCACAAAAGATGGTAAGTGTTCCAAGTCAGTGCACCTAAGCACTTAGGAGAAGTAAATAGGTATTTAGAATTTCACAATTAATTTCAGCTGCATAAGGGGCAATCTTATCAAAACAACATTTTACTTCGGCTTTAGAAAACCTTATTAGACCCGTTCCCACTGCTGCATCACTTCACTGTTTCTTCGTGCCATCTATCCTACTGTTCCTGTGCGATAGTGAAGATTTAAGTCATGGTCATCTCGAGGCATTACAGGAAAATCTTGATCCTGGAGGTTGGCCAATGTGATGCCCATCTTCAAGGAGGGTCAAAGAAAAACTGGGGGAGCTACAGGCCTGTCGGCCTGACCTCAGTGCTGTGGAGGGTTATGGAGCAAATTGTCTTGAGTGCCATCATACAACATGTACATGATAACCTGGGGATCAGGCTCCATCAGCAGAGGTTTGTGAAAGGCAGGTCCTGCTTGACCAACCTGATCTCCTTCTATGACAAGATGACCCACCTAGTGGATAAGGGAAATATCCTTATAATATAATAAGGATGTGCATGTCGTCTACCTGAACTTCAAAGCCTTTGATAGTGACTTCCATAGCATTCTCCAGGAAAAGCTGTCAGCCCATGGCTTGGACAGGTGTACTCCATGCTGTAAAAACCTGGCTGTATGGCCAGGCCCAGAGAGTGGTCGTGGATGGAGTTACATCCAGCTGGTGGCCGGTCACCAGTGCTGTTCCCCAGGGCTCAGTACTGGGGCCAGTCCTGTTTAATATTGTTACCAATGATCTGGACAGGGAATCGAGTGCACTCTCTGGCACTGTATGGATGACACCAAGCTGGNGCCGGATGTGGCACTTGGTGCCATGGTCTAGTTGATAAGGTGGTGGTTGGTCAAGATTGGACTCAATGATCTTAGAAGTCTTTTCCAACCCTAATGATTCTATGATTCTGTTGATTTTTTCACTACTTCTAGGGAATCTGGAGGATGCATAGATGCTGTGTAGCAGGGTCCATATCAGAATCAAACTACATTGCGGTAGAGATTTCTCTGAGGTGGATAGGTTAAACCAAAAAAAAAAACAAATGAAAGAAAAATAAAGAAAAGAAGGCTTGTCCTAAATCTGGTGAGTTGATTATTTCTGCGTATGGACAAACAAATTGAAAAAGCTATTACTATCTCTTCTTCCACACTCACTTCAAAGCATCCTCCCTGTTCCCAGAATACAAATGCCAGGTTCAGCTGACTTGAGACCCAGCCACCAAGCTGTAGGTTAAGCGGAGAAGCTTGAATTTATTCTTCACAACCACTCAAGTGATGGATTTTTTCTTTCTGCCATGCAGTGATTCTGTCATTCTGACTACCTCTGGGGCTGATGCTCTCTGCCTTTCTATCGTGCCAAGTTGAAAGTTCACACCTGAGAGACATTGCTGGAAAGATAAACATAAAACTTCAGTGCATTTTTTTTAACCTTAGTAATACAGAGATTTACAGAAAATACCCTTCTGTGAAGGCTGCATTCACCACAGGTGTAAACATTTTCAGGAAGGTCACACATGTATTACCTTTTGCTCGCAGAAGGGCTGGAATGTATGGAGCTCACAGTTGCTGGCTTCTGGGTAAGGATTAAGGGGCAAACAAACAGTGCAGATGTCATCATGGGAGTCTGCTATAGACCACCCAGCCAGGACGGTGATGCTGATGAATTAGTCTTTGAGGAGCTAAGAGACACCTCTAAATCAACTGCCCTTGTTCTTATTGGGGATTTCAGCTTGCTGGGCATTAACTGCGAACACCAGAGAGCTGGCACAAACGGGTCCAGAAGATTAATAGAACACCTGGATGGATGACCACTTCATGACACAGGTACTAAGGGAGCTGGCTAGGAAAGATGCTCTCTTGATTTGTTGCTTGCTGACAGAGAGGGTTTTATGAGCAAAGTAGAGATTCGTGGCCGTCTTCACCACAGTGACTGCGAAGGAATCAAGCTTAAATTCTCTGTTGACAGGAGGAAAGCACCAGCAAAACCCCAACTTTGGCCATGAGGAGAGCAGTCTTCAGGCTGCTCAGGGAACTACTGAGTAAGGCACCCTGGGAAAATGCTTTTGCAGGTGCTGCGGTCCATCAGTGCTGGTCCCATTTTAACCACCATCTTCTAAGGGCATAAGAGGAGGCAGTTCTCAAATGTCAGAAGTTGAGCAGGTGAGGCAGAAGATGGCTTGGCTGAGCAGGAGTCTTCTTTGGGAGGTAGAAGCAAAAAAGGAAGGTGTAGGCTCAGTGGAAGCAAGGTCAGGTGATGTGGGAGGAATACAGAGATGCTGCTCACCTCTGCAGGGAGAAAATCTGTCAGGCTGAAGGTCAACTAGAGTTGAAGCCAGCCACAATTGAGGGGGACAATAAAAAGAGGGGTTTAAAATGCATTAATAGCAAAAGAAAGTGGAGAAATAATTGTCCTGTTACAGGATGAGGATGGTCACCTCACAAACAGGGACATGGACAAGGCAGAGACGTTTAATGCCTTCTTTGCCTCTGTCCTCAAAGCCAGTGATGGATTAAGGGGGTCCCAGTGCCCTGAGCTGGAGGACCGTGGCTGTGAGAATGACCGACTCCCAGCTGATCCTGAAATTTTATGGGATCTGCTGCTCCTACTAGATCCCTGTAAATCTATAGGGTCCAATGGAATTCATCTGAGAATACTCACAGAGCTGGCTGATGTCATTGTGAGGTCTCTCTCCATTTTTGAACAGTCTTGGGAATCTGGAAGGGTCCCAGTTGACTGGAAGCTGGCTAATACTCCCATTTTCCAGAAGAGCTAGGAGGATGAGCCTGGAAACTACAGGCATGGCAGTCTCACTTCAGTGACTGGCAAAATTATGGAGAAGATTATTCTAGGAGGTTTGAAAAACACCTGAAGGACAACGCAGTCATCAGTCACAGCCATCACAGGTTCTTGACAGAAAAGTCCTGCCTATCAAAATTAACTTACTTTTTTGACAGGCTAACCCACCTACTTGGATCAGGGGAAGCCAGTTGATGTAATCCTTTTGGATTTCAGTAAAGGTTTCAATACTGTCTCTCACAGGATCCTTCTGGACAAAATGTCCAGCACACAGCTGGATTACCACATCACGCGATGGGTGAGTAGCTGGCTGAGGGGCTGAGCACAAAGGGTTACAGTGAACGGGGTGGCATCAGGCTGGTGACCTGCACTAGTGGGGCTCCACAGGGCTCCTCCTTAGGGCCAGTGCTCTTAAACAGCTTCATAAATGACTTGGATGCAGGACTCAAAGGGATATTACCTAAGTTTTTAGATGATACAAAACTGGGAGGAGCTGTTGACTCCCTTGAAGGCAGGGTGGCCCTGCAGGTAGACGTCAATGAATTAGAGGGGTGGGAAATTACCAACCATATGAAGTTCAGCAAGGGAAAGTGCTGGATTCTGCATCTGGGATGGGGCAGCCCTGGATGTATTGACCGACTGTGGAATGAGATGCTGGAGAGCAGTGCCACAGAAACGGACCTTGGGGTCCTGGTGGATGACAAGTTGAACACGAGTCAGAGTGCCCTGGCAGCCAGGAGGGCCAACCCTGTCCTGGGGACATCAGACACAGCATGGCCAGCTGGGCAAGGGAGGGGATTGTCCCCTCTGCTCTGCTCTGGGGCGGCCTCACCTCCAGTGCTGGGGGCAATTTTGGGTGCCACAGGGTAAGAAAGATATAAAGTTATTGGATAGTGTCCAAAGGAGGGCTACACACATGGTGATGGGCCTAAATGGGAAGCCCCAAGGAGCAGCTGAGGTAATTTGGCTTGTTCTGCCTAGAGGAGACTGAGGGTAGACTTCATTGCAGTTACAACTTCATTGTGAGGAGAAGAGCAGGGGCAGGCACTGATCTCTCTGTTGACCAGTGACAGGACCCAAGGGAACGACCTGAAGTTGTGTCAGGGGAGGTTTAGGCTGGATATCAGAAAAAGGTTCTTCACCCAGAGGGTGGTTGGTCACTGAAAGAGGCTCCCCTGGGACATGGTCACAGCACCAGCCTGAGAGAGTTCAAGAAGCAGTGAAAAATGCTCTCGGGCACATGGTGTGACTCTTGGGTCAAGAGTTGGACTTGATGATCCTTGTGGGTCTCTTCTAACTCAGAATATTCTGTGATTCTGGGATACAGTCCCTAGACTAAAATCTAATTCAGAGCAGCTCTTCTAGGTGAACCAATTGCCTTCTGACAGCTTGAACACCCAGTAGTGCCAGGGTTTGCCCTGGACTCAGTTATATCACAATCACAGAGTCTTCTGAGTTGGAAGGGACCCACAAGGATCATCAGTCCAACTGCAAGGTGAATGGCCTGTACAGGGCTCGAACCTGTGACCTTGGCATTATCAGCACCATGCTCAATCAACTGGCAGCAACCCATCAACCGTGTCCTAAATTATCCCTCTTTGCAGAGGATTGAATGTTGCCTTTGAGGTGTTAGATAGCAAGAACAAATTGACTTTCCTTAGGGCAAGTCTGGGGTGACTTCTAAAGGAAAATGAAACTCAGTAACTGAGGAATGAGTAGGAACCGAGAAAGTAATTTTTGAGATCTCTACTGAAGCATCTCTTGCTCAGCGACACATAAATTAATTTCAGCCTGATGACAGGCCTTACAGGCACACTTTTGGAGGGCTATGAGGAGCCATGTTAGTCTGTGAAGCCTCTGAAAGCCACTTCTGGCTACAGGGTCTTTCCATTCCAGCAAGGAGCTTCTTCATCACTGCAGACAGCAGAGGGAAATCTGCTTTCTCAAGCAACTGGTCTCAACCAGGTCAAGCAGCCTTCAGCAGGGGGAATTCAGCCTGGGAAACAGGCCAGTAGAATTAATACTAAACTAAAATCCCTGGTCCTCTTTATGTAAGTATTAATGCTTGCACAGATTATTGCAAATTGTGAACAGAATGGTTGTTGTGGGAGGTACACAGCTGAATTTTCCTCTTTTGCTTGTAAATGATTGGGTACCCATGAAAATATTTCCGAATTTGAAAGGGAGAAACCACTGTTACAGGTTATGGGAATATATCACTCTTTAGGGTCTTCAGTCATGGATCTTTTTAACTGTCTAGTTCACTGTCAGGTTTGCACTGAGGTACAGAAATTCAATAGGAATTTGAGTTATGCTGTCAATAACTAACATAAACAGCAAGAGATGACGAGTAGTAGTAATTATTGTGTGAATAAATCCAGGTGTTAACTTCTATTCCCTCCAGCTTGAACTGAAGCTACCATTAAGCTACCTGGTTGCAGATCTTACTATTGTTACTTTGAACCTTGTAGTAACCTGTTTTTATTTTTATTGAATAGTACTTTCTTCTAATTTACAGCTACATGACTGCTTCTACTTTCATATAAATATTGTGTGTGGTCCTTCACTTTTGCCTTTCTCCTGTGTCATTTGTAGACTCATACAACAGCTTTGGAAGGCAACTGTCTGTGGTGAGGGTTCAAGTTTGTTTGGGCTTGGGACATATGCTGTCCCAGGATTAGTGCTGTGCTCTTGCCAGCTCACATGCTTCAGCAGTTTCACTGGATCCCAAAACTCCTGTCCAAAGTACCCCAAGGTTTCAAAATTCATGTATTTCAAAGATAGAGGAGAAATGGGAAAAAATAATAGTCAATTTTAAAAAAAAAACACACTAGAAAAACCACTCTCTTTGAATACTTACTGAAAGGTATTAAAAATCTATGTTACTACAATTGGAAATTGGATTATTTACATGCATGTATAAACCTTGTTAGAGAATCATCTGCTCCACCCTGGATACCAGATTCACATCCTTTCTTTCCCTCTGTTTATATTCTTCGGTAAATACTATGCCATTTAATTTCCCTTCTCAGGTTCCTATGAACTTTTACAGAGTTCATTTCGACTGATACCTCTCATGGACCTCCTGTCCTCCCAAATCATCAGAAGGCAGCTGTGGCATGATGCTGGTTCGATATGTCAGGCTTTCCTAAGTGGCCAGAAATCCTTTGCTGCTACAACTCCAGATATTCTGACACAACCCTGAATATAAAAAAAAAAAAAAAAAAAAAAAAAAAAAAAGAAAAAGAAATAATTGCAGCAGAATTGCCAGAAACATTTATACAGTGAACATCAGCACATGCAACCTATGACACAGGTAGAATCATTAGATGCTAGAAAAGATACTTAGCTTTTGCTTTAGAAGAACTTAATTGAAAGTTTTAAAAAGCAGTTAAGAAGCGTTCTTGCTCAGTGGTTAGCTTTGATGTTTTGCTTATGTTTCACTGCTTCCCATAGAATAGAATAGAATAGAATATTTGTGTACTTTTTATATTTGTATCCCTTAGCTGTAAGGGACCTACAATGCCGCGACACTGGCTGTCCGGCTGGCTGTGTTCACCAGTGCCGGCACCCACCCGGACGGGAGAGGATGGNGCATGTGGGGTTTGAATTCTCGCGGGCAAGGGTTACAGAACCAATGGGGAGCATTGTGGGAGGGGAGGAATATCGTGGGAGGAGAGAGATAGGGAGAAGCCAAACACAGGGGAAAAGGGGTGAGATGGCAGCAGCCAACCACGGGGGTATGCTGGCCACGGAAGTGGCCATAACGCACTGCAACACTACAAAACTCGTCTTGCCCAACTGCCTAAGCACTTTAGGGCTGACCAAAAGTTAAAGCATATTGTTAAGGACATCATCCAAGGGCTCCTTAAGCAATGACAGGGTCAATGCATCAACCACATCCTCTACAAAGCCCATTCCAGGGTATCCTTGGGGTAAAAAAATGCATCTCTTCTCTTAGCTTTAAAAGACCACGAAAGAGGGGATCTCCTCAGAAGCTTTGTACAGCACTGGTATATCTCAAGCCTGATGGGAATGTCTGAATTATATCAAAATTACCAAAGAATATTGATTTAAGCAACAAAGAAACAATACCTTTAGGCATGTAAGTACTTAGCTTTTGGGGGGTTTTAATAGGAGAAATATGCTTTGCAGTAATATTTCCTGAGGCAATCCATCAGCTTCTTGGTTTTATGAGAGAGGTGATCCTGAGTCTAAGCACATACATAGCAATGGAGTACATTTATGCCATTTCAGGGCGTTGGAAACACAGCCCAGATTTTGGTATGTTACAACAACATTAAGAAAACATTTACAAACTTAAAAGGAGGTTGTATAAAACAAGGACTACTGCACAAAGATGATATTTGATTAACAGCCATGAACTTCATGCTCTTTGGGCTTTTTTCTCCTTGTAAATTAATGCAACTGGAACATATTACAGGCAGACATTAAGTCATAATTTGAAGTCTCCGAGACAGTCGGTGTTCCTGGAGCAAAGGGATAGACCTTGAAAGAACGGAAAATTAAGATCAGGTGAAAGGGCAGGGAAGCTAAGAGCTGCAGGCGACAGCAGAGCAGGCTCATGACAGAACTTGGTCATGGGCTGGGGACATGGCCAAGGTCATGCTCAGACACTGGCCCACAGGCTATGGAATGATCATGGCCAGGCGGGGTTCACTGGTGGCACAGCTCAGGCTAAGACCAAAAGAAAGAGTCCAGCTTAAAAGCAGCTTCCAGGGCAGGTGGAGATGATCTCTCTTGCTGAGGCTTCAACAGCTCACGGTCTGGTTTACCAAACCTTTGGGTTTTGGGTTTTTTTGTTTTGGTTTTGTTTTTCTTTTGAAAATAGAAACAAACTTCCACCTTGTCCAGCAGACAGGAGAAGATGCCAGCAGGGGTTCTCTGGGTGAGGAACAAACCACGAGCAACCCCTGATGGATGCCCTCTTTCCCCACACTGCTCTGGCACAGCCTGGAGCAGTCTGAGGGTGCATGCAGTTCTTGATCTCCTGGTTGCTGTGAGACAATGAGGGGATCACTGGTTTCCGAGAGCTCAGAGGGAGCCCTGCCTGCAGCCAAATGTTTATTATTTGGTTCTAGCACCAGGTAGCAGAAGGGAGAAATCAACTCCAAGGCTGCCTTTTCTGTTTACACCTTTCATGCTTTGTCACTAACAAAATGTTTTGCTGATACAGAACCTTTCATAATGTCTACACTTGAACCCTCTCACATACAGTGCCACCCTGGACTTCTTAGGATGTTTATAATTAGAAGCCTAACATGAAGCAAGACAACAGAGTTCAGCCAACTAATCTGTATCACTGAATTTGGGGGCAAGGATTCTGTACGACTGAATTTCTGAAGAGCTCTGTCTTGCAAAACCAAGCACAGACAGGTCAATGTGAATAATTTATACAGATGAAGCAGTAAAGTGAGACATGATCTTGCATTCCCTGAACAAGCCCCCTCTATCAACAACCCTCTATATTGAAGTGTGATACCACACAAGTAGCAGGTCCTTAACAGCTGACAAAGAACAGCCTTTTTAAAACAAACCCTCCTCTGGAAGGCAGCTGTGTGTATTAACAGGCTAATCACTTCAATACAAAATTTTACATCTCTGCAGGCAGATGGACTGCACAGATGAAAATTGCTGTTCAACAAGTATGAAGAGAGCTGAATTTTCTTTAACCATCAGTTTTTAGATCCTGCTTCCTTATTTTCATTAATACAGTGTCTGTTTCCAGGGAAATGAATCTTTAGTAGAGAGCAAAATCCAAAAGTATCAACATCCTAATCAGCAGGGAAGTGCAGAAGTCCCAGCGATGAATGTATGGATAGAAGTCAAATTTAGGAGCTCTTATTGCAAATTTTTTTGCATTAGTCCTGAGCTGTTCCTGGTTATTTTCTCTCTTCTCTCTGTTGGTTGTCCTTGAGTCTGGAAGGAAAAGGTTTTTTCATTATGGTCATCTTTTTCAATAGCAAGGCAGCAACAGCTGTCATAACGTAAAAGTCAGCCCATGAAATATACTTAATTCTTAACTCAGTCACTAGCTTCAGATGACCATGACTTCTTATTGATGTAGACTTTGTCCTTTTAACTTGTAGCATGCAGAATGCAAACCTTGACTTTATTTCCATGTGGGGACCTGTGTGGTGGCCTATAAGGCCAAAGAGCAAAAGCCCCAATCTCCTCCTGAAAGGCAGCAGCCGGGAGATCTCTCAGGGTTAGGGTGAGCGGATTGGCTCCTCCCAAGATCCTTTGTTCCCCCCTCATTACGTATGCACCTTTCATTACTGCTATTGGTTTTGTATCTCTCCTCCCCTTTTCTACCCTATATGTCTCCTCTTCCAGATTGTTCTCCCTTCCCCGCTCTCCCATTGCTCCCTGTTCCTGGCCACTCCTTCACGTTTTCCCAGTTGGCCGCTGTACCCCAACCCCGCCCATGCACCGCCCCTGTGCCCTGAGACCATTGGCCCTCGTGCTCTCTCCGCCCTCCTCGTCCCCATACAAAACCCCATGACCCTGCTGTGTCTTTGTCTTCGCCTCTTGGAACCTTCATGCCATGTAAAATAAAGTTCTTCTGTGGAACCCCATGCAGAGACCCTCCTTTGCCTCCTTTATCGCTGCCGGGCAATACTTTATTCCTTGCTACACCATGCCACACTTAAAAAGCACCACTACAAATGGTGGAGAATGTGGGCAACCACGGAGAGGTTTCAGTACCCTGCAGAACGTCTCC
>VZRO01007399.1:1433400-1462643 GCA_013397915.1 Daphoenositta chrysoptera
TCACCCTTTTATTTTAATTTTATCCTTTCCTCTTGGGTGCTGGGTGGAGTACAGAGGGATATTTTTATCCAAGTTGCGGGTGCCCCTGAACTGGGAAAATTTTAGTTTTCTAAAGGTCTTTTAAAATCTTTTATTTGTTGGATTTTTAAGGGGATTTTGGGGAAAAGTTGGGTAAAAGTTGCTTGTTTTATGTATAGAAGGGAATTTTTCGGTGGGAAGGTATTTTTCTTTGCTTTTAATTATTTCAAATTATGTTTAACAGCTTGGGAGACATGTTGTGACCCCTACTCCTTCCCCATGTCCCTTTCCCCGTGTCACTCAACCCTTTCTCCTACCTCAGAGGAGGTCGGGAGGTGCAAACCACCCACAGGCGCAGGGCTGCTGTCGTCTCCCTGGCCCTCCTTAGTCTCCTCTGTCCCCTTCCCACAGTGGCACTGGCCATGCCATCTCGGGCTCCTTCCTAACCCTCCTTCCTATGCCCACTTACCCAGTTGCACCCTTCATAGTTGCCCTGAAGATGGCACTAGCCGTGTGGCAAGCCCCACCATCTTGCCCCCCCGTCCAAGTTCTTTCCCCCTTGTCCCTATGCCACAAGATGGCTCTGGCCATGTGGCAGCAACTCCCCATTCCCATGTCCCTCAGACCTTTTGTTGTGGGCGTGTCCGCATCGGGAGCTTTTCCCCCCCATCAGGAATCCCCTTCCTGCTGCAGACCCCGCCTTCCCCACCGGCATCCCCACCCCTTTCCACCAGCAGCTCCGCCCCAGGCGGCCAGCTCACTCCCGGCTCCCACACCGCCAGGGCTGGAAGTGGGCTGGGTGGCCACTGGAAGGGCACCATCTTGGCACCCCGATGGAAGAAAGGACATGAGAATACAATGAAAAACAGAAAAACAACTACAAGACCTGAACCGGTGCCAACCTACGGCTTCAATATCAGCCTGCCGCCTCCGCATCTTCATTTCAATTATTACATTTATTGTTGTGTTTCTTTTTAAACGGTGTTTTACATACTTCAAATTGTTTATTGTTTTCACAGTAACTGTGTTTGTTTCCCCCACCCCCCACCACATAAGAACAAGTTTTGTTGCTATTCTAAATTGTTTAACTATGTTAAAAGTTGCCCAGTTTTCATTTGCTTGATTCTGCTTTTTATAAGGTCCTTGGGAAAAGCCTTTCCGCTTTCAATTTAGTAAAGACGGGGGAGATGTGGGGACCTGTGTGGTGGCCTATAAGGCCAAAGAGCAAAAGCCTCAATCTCCTCCTGAAAGGCAGCAGCCGGGAGATCTCTCAGGATTAGGGTGAGCGGATTGGCTCCTCCCAAGATCCTTTGTTCCCCCATCATTACGTATGCACCTTTCATTACTGCTATTGGTTTTGTATCTCTCCTCCCCTTTTCTACCCTATATGTCTCCTCTTCCAGATTGTTCTCCCTTCCCCGCTCTCCCATTGCTCCCCGTTCCTGGCCACTCCTTCGGGTTTTCCCTGTTGTCCCCTGTACCCCAACCCCGCCCATGCACCGCCCTTGTGCCCTGGGACCATTGGCCCTCGTGCTCTCTCCGCCCTCCTCGTCCCCAGACAAAACCCCATGACCCTGCTGTGTCTTTGTCTTCACCTCTGGGAACCTCCATGCCGTGTAAGTTAAAGTTCTTCTGTGGAACCCCATGCAGAGACCCTCCCTCGCCTCCTTTATCACCGCCGGGCTGCGGGGCCGTGCTCTCTGGGAAGGGTGCAGCTTGCTACACCGTGCCACGCTTAAAAAAGCACCACAACATTTCCAAGAAATTCAAAGCCACTTCACTGTATCAACTCAAAGCCACATTACTATATCAACAGAAGAATTAAAAAACCATTTCTTTCCTTACTTGCAGGTAAAAACAAGCTGAAATATTCCTTCTATGGCAGAATTCCAGCTGGTGGTTGACCAAGGAATAGCACAGCAAAGCTGGCCATTGTAACCTACAGAGTTCTTAAATCTTGTAATGATACAGAAATCTGAAATCTCAGACAAGAAAGAGAAAGACAACATTTTTCTGCTTCTGTTTTTTCTGCTCACATTCTCTGCAGACTGTAAGAAGATAAAATCCCTGCAGACATCCCTGCCCAGAACCAGCAGCCTGCACATGGATGTGGGTCACCACCAGCCCTGGAGTCTTACCCCATGTGACTTGATACAGTCTGTTGAATCCTGTGATGGGATCCCGCTGTGTTCAGCAGGATCTTCATTCTGCCTGTGTCTTAATTAGCTGGCATAATAAAGTTAGCTGACATTCAGATCTTGGAAGAGCCTGCCGAGGCTGAAAGAAGTTCCTTCCTGTCCAATTGACTTGGAGTCTGGAAAGAAGTAGATCAGCCGTTTTCTTTTCTGGCTACAGCAAGTCTCTGAAATAGAGTGCTTTGTTTGTGGCAGTGTTTTTGTCCCTCAGTGCCAACTAAAGCCTTTCTGGAAGGCCTTTAAGTTTTCTCCTGTATGAAGTTGGCTTTCTTGAATATTTATGCTTAGGGCTGTATATATAAACTAATTAAGAAAATTAATTAAGTTCATAAAAACTTGTTCTGTTAGGAGCCACAATAGTCCTGAATTTTCACTATGTGTTTCTGCCCAAGTTTGGTCAAAGGGCTTTGGTCATTTGAATTGTTTAATCAGGCATTATATGCAGGTGTCTTTGTCTCTCTCTCCTTTCGTTCCCCTTATGCTTTCTTGCAGCCTAGTGTTTCTCCTGCTCTGTCTTCTTCTCACAATTTCCCATGAAGTGGCTTTGGGAATTAACTCATTTAGTTTGGTATCTTTGGTCAGCATGGCAGCCTGGGGCCAAGCAGGCTTAGTGCTAAGTCTGTGGAGCATACGCTGAACATCACCACCAGACTGTGACTCATTGAAAGGCACCGTTGTGTACAGGCCCCTTGTTGGTCCTGCAAGAGGGTATTATACCTCAGACAGCCTTGCTTTTGCCATATCCCTGTGTTTTGGCATTTTCATTCTTAGAACAGGTCTTAACATTTTCTTTCTTTTCTGTAGAGAGGAGCTGGCAGTGTCTGAAAGAGTGGGTTTTTAGCAGTTAAAGAATTAAATGGCAGGAATATCCAGTCCATACTTCCTTCCTGGCACTTCACCCAGCTTTTCTGTACCTATTCAATTCAGTTTAATAAAGAATTGCATTCCCACTAGAATTGCATATGATGGTTCAGTAACTTACAGCATCCTGTTGATCTTCTGGTACCTGTGTCCAATAAGGCTTTTCCTAAGGAAGATGCAGCTGTTTTCTGATGATGCAGGCATGCAAGCTAGAGGAAGGATAACTGTTAAAGGAATTTCATGCTTAAGTAGTATTTTTGGTCAGTGGGAAAAAGTGAAACTAAGATTTAGTCCCTATGTCTGAGTGTCCAACTGATCAGATGTCATGCTCTGTATGCAGAGGTGCCTCTGTCCTGGAGTCCAATCCATATGCCTTAATTTTTCTAACTGCTCTTTATCTGTAATCTATTTTGTATTAAATCTATTGCTCTTTCTGGTTTGCAGTCAACCAGATTTAATAAAAATGCTGAGTTTCTTGTGGAATTTGATCTCCGGAGAACCCTACACTGTCTCTATGGCAAAGTTAAGCCAAATAAATCCTGGAGTTGTTTGCAACACAGATGACAAAGAGGTACAGAAATGTAGCTGTTGTGAGCCTTACAAGACTGGCATGAAAAGATGGAGAGATTTCTAGACTTTCCTTAGAGATTTTTAAGGAAAATGGATGATTGAATGTCATTCTGCAGCCAATGAAGAGCTTGGATGGTGATAAATGCAACAGAGGGAGCCAACAGCGAGCAGTGCTTTGTGTAAAAGTACACAAGATGGTCCAACAGCCTTTTCAAGTACAGCATAACTACGTCACTACAAGAGCAGGTCAGAGCCTGATATGAGCCTCTGTCTGTGAAGTAATAGACTATTCTCTCCAAAAGGAAGTGCTTTATCTACTGTGTTTGTAGCAATAAACTCAATTTTCAAGACATTTCCAATGCAAGAATAAACAACACTGATCTTCCCTACACTGATCAACAAGACATGGAGTAGAGGTCCTTGGCTGGCCCTGATACTTACAGACCAGGAGGAACTGGACAGGGATCTGAAGGTCAGAGACAAGCCTGGTTGCTGGAACCTTGAGATGGTGGAGATTAGGACCCTTAGATGATGGAATAAGGCAAACAGCAAGACCACCTTGGACTTCTTGAGACCAAAATTTGTCCGGAGACCTGGCTAGAAGAATTCCATGGGATATGGCCCTGGAGAGAGGAGGAGTCCCTCACAGCTAGTGGATATTTAAGGGTAATCTCCTCCAAGCTCAAAAACGGTCCGTGCCAACAAGCAGAAACCAAGCAAAGAGGGCAGAGGATGAGCAAGGACCTGCCAACTAGGCACAGACATAGAAAGGAAATGTACTGAGGTGGAAGCAGGGACAGATGTCAGGAGGACTGCAGAGATGCTGTCTGGTTGTAGAAATCGTCAGGAAAGCCAAAGCTTATCTGGAAGTGAATATGACAACACATGTGAACATCAACATGGAAGGTTTCTACAGGGACACAGCAGCAAAGGAAGACCAGAGAAAACATGGCCCCACTGCTCAAGTGGGCAGGGAGCCCTGTGACAAAGGCCACAGAAGTCCTCAATGTCTTTTTCACCTCTCTGTTTATTGGTATATCTTGCTCTCAGTAATCTCAGGGACCACTGGGAAAGTCCAGAGCAAAGTACATTTACTCCCAGTGGAGGATGATCGGGTTAGGGAATATATCTAAATAAATTGTACCTACAGACATCCATGGCCCTGATGAAATGGACCCACAAGTGCTGGGGATGCTGGCCTATGTCATTACAGGCTGCTTGCAACCAAAAGGGTGTGGAGGAGAGAGCTGTGAGGACTGGGAGGAAGCAAGGTTCTCTCCTGTTCTCAAGAAAGGGAAGGAGAATCTGAGGAACTAGAGCCTGTGGAGTCTCACATGAATCCCTGGGAAGGTGGTGGAGCAGCTAATCCTGGAAATCATTTCAGGGACAAGAAGGTGTCTGCAAGTAGTTGGCATGGATTTACGAAGGGGAAAACCTGCCCAACCAACCTAGTGGCCTTCCACAACAAGGTGACTGGCTTGGTGTATGTACCATAGGAAAGAAATGGGAAACAGTTACTCAGAACAATGGCCAGAGAAAAACTAGGTTCCTGCTGTATGTAATAGATTCCAGAAATGTTTACTTAGCATAAATTTGGATGCCTGCTGGATAATTTTTATATTAGCGCTGACAGCTGCTTGCTGTAGCAGATGAAAGTACAGTGCTGCTGCCCTCTTTGTGTTTCTTTCTTATTCTGGTGCTGAGTCTCCATTAGCATTTCTGGAGGAGTAAATACCTTGATTGGGAAAAGACGACTTTCTTTTAAATATTTGACATGGGTGTGTTATCAAGACATCAAGAGGAAAATGCAAAGATAAAGGAGATGATGTTTGTCACTGTCTGCATCTTCAGACACCCACCACTACAAAAAATCTGCTTTATTTTTAGGAAGAACCATAATAGAGCTGACTGCCACCAAGTGACATCTCTTTTATGAGTGGACTGTGTTCAGCAACTGAGGTGAATTTTGCTGTAAGAGTTGAGGAAATGTTCCTCAGCTTTGACCACCTCCTTTTCTGCTTTGGTCACTGTCCCTGTCACAAAAAGGAAGGCAAAAACATGAGTAAAAACAGCTAAACAAGCCACAAATATCAAGAGTGGGACCCGTCCTGCTTCTGTCTCTGTTTCTAACAGAAACTAGTATTAGATACATTGGAAGAACATGCAAGAAAGACTGTCACTAACAACTCAGCACAAAAGAGAAGCCTTTTATTATTTCTAGCATTCCCATGGCGATGGCACAATGATTTTTTTTTTTTATAGTAATTAGTCTTTGACAGCCTTCTGTAGCAGGATGCCATGCTGCCAATATCTGTTATCCACTCCTTCCATAATCCTCCAAAATGATTGGTTTCACTTTTAATTTGTGACAATAGGTTCCATAAGGGCTTATCTGCATGAAACCATTTCCTGATATTAATATGAAATGCTTTTCCTTTCCGTTTGTTCCTGTTCTGCTATTATAAAGGCCAAATAAAGAAGGCGCTTTCCCCAGACTTATCACTCACATTTTACCTTTCTGTGGATCCCTCCTTTTCATCATGGGTGAAATCCTGCCTAGAGAGAATTACTAAAGTGACTTCTTTGAGCCAAAACCATGTATATTTTTCCCTTGATTCTTGAGCTACTGACTTTCTCCTTTGAAAGAAACTTTGTGTAACACCCCGGTGCTCTATCATTCCTTTTGTTCTTGTGTTACTGTTTCATCTGTCTTGAGCTACAATGAGCAAAATCAAATGTTTTTTATAGACTGTACCATCACCATGGTTATCTGTATTATTTGCTTGAAATAGAAGATGTGTGCCTGAGTGGGAGGTAAAAAAAGACTATCAGGTGAGATATATTAGGAAGTATCTTAAAAGACTAGTATTGCCAAGTTAAATTTTTGATTTTCAGTGCATTTCTGTGTATTAAATTTATATGCACCCAATTATGTAGAGGAACACTTTCTGTGATTTCTTTCAAAAGTTTGATTTGTGTAAAAGCTGAGCAAGGTCAGGTGTTTCTGACAAATTTCAGTGGGTACAGGACTTCAGTACAGATGCCCAATCCTGTCATTTCTGGCTGAGTGATGGGCAACACCAAAGGCACGAGCGCTTCTCCAGAGCTGTAGGTGCCTCACACTTTGGGAAGTTATACCCCAGCTACTCCAGGACAGATCATGGGAAACAGGAATCAGCAAACCAGCAGCCTTTATCTGGAATTGATGTATTAAAAGATGTTTTCAGGAATTCTTTGGGGTTTTTTGCATGATGTCGCCTTTGTGTAGAAACGTGTTTCTTATAGGTACCAAACTCCCAGATGACTGGCACTTACCTTTCTCTCACCTGTGTTTTCATGATGAAGGACACCTGCCACATGAAAAATACAGTAACTTGAAATATTTTGTCTTTGTAGATGGTTTCAGTCCAATTAATAAAGTAGGCTAATTCTGGTGAATGTGTTTATCTTTGTGACACATCCAGGCAATCTAAGTAGGACAAGGAAACTGATATATTGCTGATCCTGAAGTGATACTTTAGGCATTAGAAGCTTACCTACCGCTGTCTGTGCTAACAGTAACTGTATCCTTGTCCTTAGCAGACACCAATAAAATTCTGTTTGTGCTGTGACTAGCTTGAAGTCTTCAAATACAAAATTCATGGGAAGAACTAGGAAAATTTTTCTGCAATTTTTCCATGCAGCTCATTCTCTCCTCTTAAACAGTGCTGTGATAGAGAAGATATTTGGCAGACAGAGAACCACAGCCATGAAAGAAGTGAAGTTCAGTAAACATCTGAGAGCATGACCATGTTACACAGTTTGGAGGACAACCATTTTCTATGAGGTAGGCATTTTAATGAGGATACACTGTGTTCCTCGGGCTAGAAGTTAAAAAAAAAAACAAACAAAAAAACAGGAGGAAGTATCTCCGTCTGTGCTACTTGAGAAGCCCCTGTCATGCCTGACGTGCGTGGTGCTCTCTTGGCTCTCATAATGACAATCTAACGAGGAGGGGTCAGGGGCACAGTGTTCTAGGATTAGAAGGTTATGTGTTGTAGCAGGGACGTTGGTGGGAAGGTTGTACAGCTGTCTTTTCAAGTGCATGGAAGATATAGAGAGCAGTAAAAGAGCAAACACTTAGGCAGTACAGGTTATGCAGTATTTTGGTAAGAACTGGATTCATTTCTGGCCGTAATACTGTCATACAAGTTGTGGGGTAAAAGTCTGAATAAAACAAAATGAAAGTGATTGCCCAGCGTGCATCTTTATTTACAGCTTTGTCTCCTAGACTACTTCCTTTCTTGGGAATTTATCTCACACACTGCATTTAAGTCATGGTCATCTTAAACACAGATTCCTCTTGGAATCTTTTGTTTTGTTGATCAGACTAAAATCAGTAATAGGTTTGGGTTTGCTTGTTGTTTGTTGATTTTTTTAAACTTAATTTAGGGCAAATGTCACTCCAAAGGGATTTCATCCTGTACAGTGTAATACAGCAGTGTATTTTTTGTTACCTGCTTTTATTAAATGCTAAGCTCAAAATGCTCTGTTATGTCACTTGCAATGAGTTCTTGCTTGATGCACTCCCTACAGTTCTGCCCAGCTGCTCTGTATGGAGTCTTGCAATTTGTCTCTAATGAAAGCATTGCCTTCAGAAAAAAAAAAATCAATTCTTGACCAGGAGAGAGTAAGAAGTAAAGAACTCACCATTTTTAATAGTCGATTCTGGAATTTAACCTTTGCACTAGTTGCAGCAGTGTTACTTTTACCTTCATAACATAAGCAAAAAGGAATCCCGTGTCAGTGAGTTTATAAATTCCATTTAGAATGAAGCTTCAAGCAGCGTCATTGCAGGGTAAATGTGTATGATCTGAAATCATTAGACTGGATTCACTCTTGGAGTACAGTTCTGCTGAACCCTGCTGAGCAATGCTGGTAATGTAACAGCCTCACAGACACACACTGCCTCATCTCTTGTCAGAACAAGTTACACCCCAGACTTTAATTCACACTAACCCAGCTGAAGTTTGGCACAGCTGTACAACACTCCTTAGCTGTTTCCTAGTCAATCAGACTGTCATTTACTTTGTTTCTGCAGCATAACCCCGTGGAGTAAAAGCCCAGTTTGTGGGGTAAACATCTAGTGATTTTGCCTTTAGAAAAACAGATGTGCTGGTGCATCTCCACCTGTTGAAAATTTTCCCTTCTGATGCGTGGAAGTGAGAAGGGAAAGAAAGCATAATAGTACTAACATCCCTCAGAAAAACATATTGTGAAGAACATTTGTGAACAATTGAAGAACAATTGTGAAGAAATAAAGTTCAACAAAACACAGCATTATCATAAGCCTCATGTCTTGTGCATTGCAAATAATTATACATTTCCTTTGGCACTAATCTACCAACAGAGAATTATTATTCTGTGCTAACAGCCAGTTGTATTAACATTCTCCTCAGTTATGTCCACAGACATTCGTAACATGCTGAGTACAGAAAAGATTTGCAAATGTTCTGACTTAATTTCATCTGTTTAGTGTTGGACTCACTTTTCAAATTCAAACAGGTAGACCAGTCCTGCTCCCATTAAGCTTAATGTCATTTGAACATTGATTTCAAAGGAAGCGGCACTGGATTCCAGTTGAACATGCAATTTAAGATAAAAGTGGTGATGAAGTAAGGCTCTCATTCTGACCTGCCAGCCTGCAGTGTGTGTATGGATAGAAGGTAGGTTACATAATATGCTTGTCACTAAGGAGAGGCAGATCCACTTTCTGGCACACCCAGCCTTTATAGCATTGATAATACATGAAAAATTCCTGGACTGCATCCTCTGCTTATGTAATAGGTGTAAAACCTGTGACTTCCGAAGAACTGGTCCAGCATGTTCTCTAGGGAGGGAAGGAACCTCTAGAGGTCTTCTGCTCCAGCCCCTGCACAGGCGGGGCTACCTGGAGCTGGGTGCCCCAGACTGTGTTCAGATACTTTGCTACCTTTAGGTGTTCATACACACTGACAAGATTTAGGTGTGTGTGCTTCTCTGAACAGCTTCCTGTGGGGATGATGTGGGATCCTTTTGTTGTTTTGTATTTTCTGACAAGACAGTTCTAATACTGATAGTACTGATATGGATTGAATAGATAAATTAGAAAAATAATTGTAACTGCTGTGGATTTGAACTTTGAACATTTCACATGCAGATGTTTCAGTATTGCAATGTAAGTAAAAAGATTTACAGGATGACTTTCACAGACAAATTCTGACGTGCTAGCAGCTTTTTTGAAGAATTTGATTCTTTTACTCTAAGATCAAAATAATCAAACTGATCAATTCCTTGCTTTTCTCATAGCAATTCTGTTTAAGAAGCAAAGCACTCATATAAGAGGCAAGACTTGAGTTTGCTAATTGCTAATTAGGACAAAGAGATATGCATTATTTGAGAGTCCTGTCCTACCTTCAAACACATTAATGAAATTTTTTTTAAGATAATGCTTCTTGGATGCCTGTCTGTGAGCAGGCTGAGATACTGCCCTTTCCAAGGGCCTCTCCCGAAGAAAAGACACAGCAAATGACGTAGGGACTCTAGAGCAGTTTTCCAAAATGCTTAAGGCATTTTGTAGCTCCATCCTACTCCTAAGATAGCATTGCAAACTTGCCTTGTGCTTGGTTTCTGACAGCAGAGTGAATCAAGGCCAAGTGGTGTAAAGTGTTCCCATGATTTCTTTCCTGGCCTCTATCTCTTCTGTCAGTCCCATTAGGCTAGATTGGCTGGAAATGTGTAAGTGATGCAAGCTTGGCAACACCCCCACCTTGGCAAACCACATCTCCAGTCGCTGTTAGAGCTCTCAGAGGTCCCCTTTCCAGGAACAGGTGTGCAGTTAATTAGTTGGAGAGATTTAAATACAAGATCAGACTTCACGAAAGGGGAAAGACCACAGGAGAATCCCCAGGGTGGGTGCAGCTTGCAAACAAAGCACAGGTGATTCAGTTCTTCAGGGCAGCTGGTTGCTGTGGTTTAACCCCTGGCTAGTGTGGATGGGCAGAGAACTGTTCCCAAAGCTTTAATGTGCCATTAGCTGATGTAAAGCAAGGCCAAAGTGGGCTGATAAACCCCTTCTCGAGCCAAGCAGCTGTTACACTGATCCTGCCCTTAGTCCAGCCTCCTCTCACACTCTCTCTCCCCACCTTCTGTCAATCTGTCTGTCCACCCTTCACTCCAGTGTCCCCAAGGACTTCGTGGTTCTCAGTACCAAAGAGGGCATCAAAGAACACGGCATTTGGATTGCTCCCAGGCCCGCTCACCCAGGCCCACAACATAAATGGCATTTTAGCAGAAAAGATAACTGTTATGGGTGGAGGGAGTTCAAAGCAAAGGCACAGCGACTCGGAAAGAGAAAACAAACCACTGAATTGCTAAAGCCTGCAGGTAGTGTGTCTTTCTTCAACACCAGACAGCAAGCTTTGTAAGGAGCCTTTGAGACCCACGGGTTTATCCATGGGAACAGCTAATTATCATAAGAAGAAAAGGAAGGCTTTTCCTGAAACAATAGTGGGACAGGGGACACATAGGCACATAGGAAGTGCCACCTTTTAGATGAGAGTGAAAGATGGATCCTGGAATCACTGCTTCTAATTTTCAGCGCTTAGCAGTGTTTTTCATTTGTTGTCCCAGTTTGCCTGTCCAGCCCATTTTGTTGCATGGTCCCTGTCAGGATGCCTTCTGAAATTCTCCTTCAGTTATTGTCCATAAATATAGTATATTTCTGTCAACTGCTGTCATGCTTTGTTCCCTGAGGTGGTGAAATTATGTTGTGAATTATGATATAAAACTCTAATTTTTACCACAGCTCTGTCATAAGGTACTATTTTTGCTGGCTAAGGAGGGTCAGTGTATAACATAATGCCCTTGGCATGGTAACGTTTGCTACCACAGTTGAAAACTGCTGGATATTACAAATCCTATGGAGACTACAATAAGCATAATCTATATTAAAATACAATACTTTCCTTCCTAAGTTACTAGATATGGAGTGATTGAATGCAGGAAGTTGGTGAGTACCTTAGGTAATCAACTAATATTGTTTCAATAACTGCTGTTTTGCAAGTGATTTTCTATGCCTTTTTATTGATCTATTTCCCTTTGTGGCATAAGTCCCTGTATTTGTCTCCAAGATCTTTAATGATATTATTGTGATAGGCAAGAAAGAAATTACAGTAATTGGTACAGAATGTTGAAAATGTTGAAGACCACAAATGGAAGGCAAAATCTAAAAAATTTAGATAAATCAACACAATTCTGTACCACTAAGGTTTCTTCAGAATTATTTGCATCAAAGGCTAGAAGCAATCCTATGTGTAGGTATTAAAATCTCTACATTCCTATGCAGAAAAAAGGTTCTTTTTTTCTTGTCAAATGTCATCTAAATTCCACTTGTACTGTGGTCTTGTGCTACAGCTAACTAGCAGGTCTCTCTGCATTTCACTTTAACTCCAATGAAAAATAAATGATGTGGCCTCAAAAACACATCAAAGAAGGAAGCAGAATTCCTTCAGTGGATATTCGATTGAAAAAGAAGAATGGATCCGATTTCTAGAACTCACTTAGCCTGGGCCTGGGGCTTACATTTAGGGAGCTTTCTCTTTGCTGTCACGAGAACCTGCAAACATCCTAATCAAAACAAAACCAAATCAGATCAATTTCCCCTGCTCTCGTTAGCAAGGTTGCTTTGTTATGTTGTGAAAACAAAAAGAGAACAGTGCAACAAAAACGTGTTACTGCTTGATTTTGCTGGTGTGAGGACACTGACGGGTCTGTCTGAGACCTGTGATGCGACTGTAACACAAATTGCCACTGTTAGGTTTTGAAATCTCTGCAGGAAACCCTCTATCATCGCCTGCCACTAGCAGCATGTTTCTCATCGATGCTGAAGAAGTGGCCCCTGCCAGGCGGAGCTACTGCGGCGGTTCAGTGCGGGTGCAGCCCCCGGGCAGCGAGGCAGGGACCTGCCCCGGCCCCGGCGCCGCTCCGCTGCCAGCACCAGCCCTGCCCTCCTCTGTGCCTGCAGCCCCCCGTGGGACCGCCGGCCGGGCACACCTCCTGCCTCACATACCGGCCAGAAGAGTGCTAATTACATCAATCAAAGAACCCTCCTGGAGCATCAGATGATGTTTGGACCTTGTGGAGATGATGAAGCTGCTTAACATTCAGGCTGTAATCCCACAGTCCTTTCCTACCCACAGAAATCATTGGGTTTGAACACATACTGTGTGGCATGGACTGAGTGTCCTGCTTCGTAGACAATTCAGTTTATATTTAAACAGGATGCATATGGAGTATCTTTGATCTCCCCTGTTTACTCTCACTAGCCTCTGAAGTCGAAGACCTGCATGTGCAAGCAATCTGCAGGGAGCAAGGGGAGGCTGAGGTACAGGCAGCTCCTCTAGCCCACTCATTTTGTTGACTATAGGGTGGTTTTTACAACCCCTCAGATGCAGATTTTTTATACCCGTCTCCTGAACTCTGGTGTTGTGACAGCCACGGTTTCCTGGGGAAAGCTAAAGCACAGCCAAGTCTGATCTAGCTGTCTCTGCATCTAGACATGACTGACCTAATTATTCCAGGCGTTTGTGCATCTTGAAGCTCTGCTGGTCACAAGTGGTTAGTAACAGTGTGCAAACGAAACTGGCTCCCTACCCCCTTTCTGCTTTTGCAGGCAGCTCTTACCAGGGCACCTCCACTGTTTCACTCTTCCCCAGCATGCACCCTGGTCTGCGGTTTTGATAGCCACTGTCATTCTGTATTTTGGTGCTTTTTATTGCATGGCTACTTTTAGACTGCTTAGAAACACAGTGTATCTTCTCCTCCATTTTAGTTTCACAGCCTTCTCCTCTGTCTGCTGCTATAGCTGTTAAAAGAACTGTGTTGTGAAAGCTATTCCCCTGAGCTGTGGGATTTGAGAAAATGGTTTCTTCATTGAATAATGTATTTTTGTACATTGCAATACTGTGCATAAGGGGGTCAGATGGAGGATGGTGGGCAACAGGCAGATCACCAATGAAACACCTTTTGTTGCCAGGGTCTGCACTTGCCTAAGGGTGTGAGATCGAAGTTTGGTGTCTTCTTCTGATCCAGGAGACTGCTACAGAAATTCTGTGACAAAATCACTAAGATATTGGTGGAGCTGGGACATGGACCCTCATGCTCTGTCTCTGTGACTAGTGTCCCAACCACTTGCACGCTGCTTGAAGTGTAACTAAAGGTGCCACACAAAGTGGGAGGACTCACAGTGGAGAACAGTCTGTGCACCCCTGCAAGAGCCCTGCCTCAAAACCAGAAAAGTAGACCAAGGTGGAAATAGAACATGAGTCCCTTGTCCTCAGTGGATAGAAAGAAGCAAGACCTTCCGTCTCTGCTGGTCTGCTCACCCCTGAGCTTTGTGCTGGTCCCTCTACTTTTGTTACACAGGCTGCAACATCAAACATTTTGTATTGTTTAGAATGCTAAGTTTATTTGGTACAAAAGAGAAATGTTCAGGTTTCCCCTTAACTGATAAGAATAAATGATGAAGTGAAGAGTGAAATGGTGGGACTTGCTGCCACAGTAAGGATGAACAATTGCAGTGCCCGTCCAGCAGTCTGACTGCTCAGACTCCCTCTTCCCCTGAACTCCACTGCTGGGTCATTCTCCAGCCTCCAATGGCCAACTGTCCCCATTCATATTCCTTGCTGTCCTAGCCTGTGGAAATGTGCTAGCATCAGCTGCCATTCCACAACATACCCCTCCTCTCCCCTGGTCTGGCTCTCATCTCTCGGTTTGCTGTGCTGTTACTCTCAGAGCACTTTCAAATCTCATTTTTCTTCCTCAATATATTTGTTGCTGGACCTCCTTGCAGGTGAGAAAAATGAGGGATACAGGACAAGTCAGTTACCCTGTTCACTCACTTGCACCTCCATAAGAAACAAGAGTGAGGCAGCTATGCACCAAAGCTAGGAACCACATTTTTGCTTTTTGATTTTTTTGTGATTGCTTTGTGATCAGCAATTGCTTTGTGATTTTATTTTTTATTTTAGTGTCATTTCCTAACACCAACAGTTGCCTCACCTTTTATATGACTGACAGGATAAACATTCTTCTGGAAGAAAAATAGGAGCATCCACAGAAACACTTAACTACCTGTTTCATGGATTTCACCCCTCTTTTTTTTTTCCCCACCATTTTTTTTTTTACTGTTTTTGTTTTATTATGGCTTCTTTCTCTCCCAACATGCAGCACTTGTGACCACCCTCCCACACATTGCAGGTGCCAGCTTATCAACACGCCATGCCTGCAAGCTTCTGAATTCTGAAAGTGGCAATACCCAGAACTGAGCAATTACAGGAGAATTTCAGGGGGCTGTTTATTTATGCAAATACTATGTTTCTGGCACACATGCTACTGGGAAAGTACTGAATTCCTCACCCAGGCTATGGTTCAAAACAAAACAAAAAAACCACTGCAGTTTAAAATAACAGAATATAGCCATCTGTAATTTATTCTTTTTAATCTACTGGAAAATGTGTTTGTCTAGGTCCTGACGTAAGTTTTGTCCCTGGATCCATCAGTATTACAGAAAACAAGCAGATACCTTTTTCTTCCCACTCAGAATATTATCCTTTTTTTGTTTAGGCATTTTGAACTGAAACGGAACTGAAGTAATCTGAACATTCTCCTATCATTAATAAACGACATGGAGTCATAAAATGTATCTGAAAAGTTTCTGGATTCATTCTCCCCTTCTTCTTATTGTCCCTCTTCTTTCCTTATGTCCAAGAGGCAGATAACTACAAACGGAGATTTGCAAAGCAGTGCAGAGGATTGATTTTAATGGCAGATGCATGGCTAATCCCATGCAATGCTTTCAGATTTCAACCCCCTCTTCATAGTCACTGGCTGGAAAAGGCTGCAGAGTTAATCTGTGAGCTCATGCACATGTCTGCTAAGCATTCCTTTTCAGCACAGTCATGTGGGCACTGTGCATTGTGGCCCAGGAGGGCTGGGGATATCAGAGCTCTGGCTGCAGCATCACTGCAACTCTCTTCAAAGTGGTTTGGTCTGGCCTGGGGAAAGCCCCCATCTCTGGGCTCCCAGGCTTTAGGGCTGGGATGGTGTGCACCCCAAGTCTGTGTGCATTCATCAGTGCAGCGGTGCTCCCTGGACTAAACCATGGCTGCTACTAAAGAAGGGTTTGTGGTGGACTCCAGTGCGGTCCCAAGCACCTACATCAACCTGAGAACCTCAAAGAGTTCCTCTTTTTCCCACCACAAAGCTCTGCACCGGGCTCCTTCCCCTGCACAGGCTGCAGCAAGCCTCCTCACGCAGCAGTCCGTACACCCACTCTGCTTGTGGCCCCTCTGCTTTTAACCGGTGCTTGTAGGTCCCACTGTAACCTGCCCCTACTGCACTGCCCCTGCCTGTCGGAGCCCCTGTTAAAAGGAGCTTTTGCTGCATTTTCCTTGGGGGATGTTAGCTGGCTGGTGAGGAGTCCTTGCTTAGCTGCGTGCCCTGGCACGGTGATTTAAAGCTGCAAGGTGAAGTCACTGTTAATAGCAGAGCAGCAGGAGGGCACTCTTGTAATGAAATAGGAGTTATGTTGCCTGTTTTCAAGTATGGCATTTAATTGTCACTAATAATGTTGTGAATCATTATTATGTCTATCGTAGAGAGGTTTTTCTCTGATACAAGAAAGCAACAAAAGGTATTAGCCTTTTGGTACACCATGGTATCCACATGAGCCATGGGGATATTACAGTGTGCATAAATCTTGTCTGGTGGTGTGCAGGTGATGAGGGATGCAAGCAGAGACTGGAGCTCCAGGGAGGGTGCCCAGATCCCAAGAGAAGAGTCAGAAGAGACCAAAGAGCTGCAGAGTGTGCTCCCTTGTGCTGTCAGGAGACAGCCCTACCTGCTTACCTCTTCGGCAGCTGTGTCCCTCAGCTCCCAGGGCAGCCCTGAGAGCAGGGTGCTGTGGGGGCTGCTGAGGTGGTGGCACAGGCAGTGGGTGGCCATACAGACCTGTTCCTGGGTTAGCTTTCCCAGGAAACTCACAGCCTGCAAGGAGAGACAGGTAAACAAAATGCTCCCAAGGGCCACTGCAACAGCAGCTGGATCCATGTCCCCTCTCGCCTCTTGCCATGGGCAGAAGACCCCAGAATTGAACTTGCAGGCCTTCCTGTGGGGCCAGAAGAGACAGTCCCAGGACCCTCAGGAGCAAGTTGGGCTCACCACGTGGTGACCTGCTGGGGTGCACAGAGCCATCACACAGAGCTCAAGCAGAAGGGAAAGCAGGAAAACCTGGCCTCTGCTTCCCACCCAGCTTCCAGTGCTCAGGTGCTAACAGCATCAGTGTCCTTGAGGTTTCCATGTCCTCACTCAGATTTGTTTGAGTTCTGCCAGAAGGCTCAAAGTTACTGCAGAAGAGGGATTATTCCCAAGCAGAAAACGCTGGTTCCCCCTTAGGACTTGTTTCCTTTGGATCTAGGCTTAAAATATGCAATTTTTAGCATCTGCACCTTGTTTCTAGATGAAAGGAAGCAGCTACAAAGCTGTGATGGGTAGAGCACAGTTGAATGCCTCAGCAGCTTGTTTCCCTGTGAAATGAAGTTCCACATATCTCAGAGATGATCCTGAAGCAGGTATGGAGGATTTTTCACATCTTTCTTGCACATTTTTTCACCAGTGAGGGGCCACAAATGATGGATGTTATGGTGCACAGACAAGCCCAGCTGCTATCACATCTTTATTTTTAAAGTAGATTTTGATTGTCTTGTTGTATTTGGGTTTGTGTTTGTTGTTTAAGCTTCTTAGAAGATGGTTTTGGGTTGTACAAATGTATGAAAGACATATCTCTTCCCTCAAATGCCCAGGTGATGAGACGTTTTGTATGGGTGAAGATACATAAGGTGCTACAAGCAGAGTTACACAGACTGATTATCTGAAAAATGGATAACTTGCAAATGGCCTTTATCACTTTAAAATATATTTAAGAACAGGGAAATGACTGTGTGAGTGATTACCAAACTGCTCAACAAAAGCTTCAATATAATCTTTGAATGTTTTTTCATTATTGTTGTCAGAGGCAAATTAGGGAAACAAACAGGCTTTCACCAAAGATGTCTGTATTTATTTCAGACTTAATTATGCTAACCAGAAACAGGATCAGACAATCATCCATAGGCTACTCTTTAGCTTGTTGTTCAGCTGGCAGTAGATAACCATGTTGCATCACATTTCTTAAGGTATAGGGATTCGGAACAATCAACTCAGGCTTGCTCTTTAGTAATTTTTTTTCTTCTTCTTTGTGGAGAGATTTTACCTCAGAGTTCGGAGAAGATATGTAATCACTCACTGCAAGACAAGAAATTATTTTACAAGAACAAATGCTGGTTGCCATGGTTTCCAAGAGGGAGAAAATCCAAGGTCACTCACTGAAAATATGCCACAACAGCCAGCAGCGAGGATACTCCCTCACCTCGCTGAGTAACCCTCCCCTGTCTGCAGATACATTCCTCCCATCTCCGCTGGTATGCAGCTTCCTGTTCAAGCCACAATAACGCTGATAAGAACACGATGTGAAAAACCTGCAATATGTCTGGAAATAAACAGTCCAGCCTAGATTTACAAGCCGGTGGGATTTCACAGTTGGCTGCTTTCTGGCTTCTTTGTGCATCTCCTGGAAAACCTGACCTACCTGCTGCCTTTGCCAGCCAGGGACCTGCAGGTGCAACTGTGAAACTTGCACCTGAAGAAATGGCCAGAGTAACCCCACATGGATGGGCTGGTGCATGGACAAGCAAATGGAAAAAACACCAGCGATGGGACCCTGCATTTACAGTTATACTAGAAAAAAAAATGTCAAAAACTACATTTCGTGGGTTACTCTTCTGGGTCTGAAGTACAAGAAAAATTGTGTTTCTTTCAATGACTGAGGTTTATGGCACTATGACTGCTCCTGAATGTCTCAGTACTGACCTGTGTGCTAGTGAGAGTAAAAAGGATGGCTTCAAATAAGCAAAATCCAGCTCTGTGACCCTTCAGCATCCCAACCACGATGCCAGAAGCCTTTACACTGCTGAAAATCTAGCATGTCAGTGCAGCAATTAGATGAAGTTTCTCCTTAAATTGGAATTTCCTGGACAAATTAATTAATAGATACTAATTAATAGATATTCAGCTATTTCTTTGAAATGACAAAATTTCATTCTATCGTGAATTTACACAGGCAGGCACATAAGCTTTTTGCTCATGTTTTTACAAATGCAAAATCTGTGTGCACATTATGCCATGACAAACTACAGTTTACTAAACTTGACTCATGAAAAGTAAGTGCAACCCTCTAAGATGTATCCAAAGCCTTATTAGTGTGGCAAGCATATTCCTTGCATGATGGGGTGTGTATGTGGTGCCTCAGTTACCAGTGCCATAAAATCAATGACCCTAGAGTACTTACTAATTTCCATTTCTGTCAATTTAAAAACAATAACAACAATGTATTAGGTTAGAAGGGACAAGGGAAATGGCTACATTTAAGTGATAGAAATAACATTTTGCAGTGGACCATTGGCTTCACCGTGTGCACAAATGCAATTCAACTTGCCAAGCCACCATCTCAGCAACTGAACACCTTGTGCAAGGAGAAAAGTCTTTGTTATTAGAGCACTGGAGAGTGTACAGGCTGCCAATGCAACCAACTCCTTTTTTAACGAGGTTTCTGCAGCCAGGTAGGCAAGAATTCTAGAGTGGGACTAGACCTTCTGCTGCTAGCTTCTCATTCAAATCAGAAGAGATCGATGCACCAGTTAATTATAGAGAAAGAGAAGTACAGATGAAGATCCAAGGGCTGAATTTTACAAAGGATTTAAGGACCCAAGCATTGTTTAAATCCTGCTTTCAGCATCTAAATTCCCAGCTACCTCCCTAACCCTTCAGAACAACTGTCACCTCTAGGAAAAGCCTGTTACTCTCATGGCACCACGTTTTTGCTATAAAGCTGCCCAAATGCACAGAGCTGGTTCTGAATTTGTGTACTCTGGCCCCAGTGTAATCAGTTCTTTAATTCACTAACACTTAAATCCCCTTGGGTATTCAGATGTCTGACCCTGACTCCCAGTCTTCGGAGGCTTTTATCAGAAGTACAAATAGAAATTCCACAACTGGTAAATAATTAGAAATATTCCTCATCTGGTACTGGCAAGCAAGTCCATGCACCCAATAGCTGTGACCCTGGCCTGGAAATCTGAACAATAACACTCTCTGTTGGTCTACCTCTGACTCATTATCTGTCCTTGAAGGAATCATGTTGACCTCTCTGTGTCCTGACTTTCCAAGCTTTTAAGTAACAATGATATGTTCCCACACTGAAGCTATCAGGTTGGAAAGTGCTAACAATTATTTCTTTGTGACCCCTTTGTGAAAGTCAGAGGGACTCTTCTGTAAGAGTTCAGATGCTGACCCCCTCTGAATTTCGTCGCAAAAGTGTCTTTTGGTCTTCTTGTCTATGTTTTCAGTCTCAGGTCTAAATTGTTGAGTGAGTCAGATATATGGGGTTTGACCTGTCATACCCCAAAAATGCTATTTGGTCAGGAAATCTACTTTATATAGGTATAGGTACTTCACTTGAATGTATGTATTCATAATATTTGTACAGGATTTTTTTTTTAATAAAAAGGAAAATAAATAGGAAAGAAAAGGGAAAGAAAAAGGAAAAAGAGAAGGAAAAAAGAAAATGAGAAAAAGTGAAACCATAAATACATTAAAAATATGATGCCAATACATTTTTGGTTTTAATTATGTTACCTCTGCCTGAGGATGTGAATACTTAAAAATATGCTCCTCTGTTTAAAACCAAACTATTCAATATTAAAGACTAGATTGTACTGTTCAGCACTACCAGAGCATTCCCATGACTTGGAAATCCTAAGAAACAAAGAAGAGCACAGTTTCAGGCTGTCTGTGTAATAAACCAACCAACTATTTTGATCATGTATATAGAAATTACTATTTCCCTATAAACTTTCCTTTCTGAACTTTAAAAGAAACAAGTTTGATTTCCTTAAGGAGTCTGCAGGGAATCTGAATTAGACATTCCAATGGTACCTGCTATGCCAGCAGAGCTGGTAATTTCCTTCCCTCTCCTAGTACACATACCTAAGATGAAATTCCTGCCGTTTTCCCTTGCTACATTTAAGATATCGATCAGTTTTCTGCTCACTACATCATAGCTTTTTCTATGTTAGGCTGTACCACAGTCTGACACAAGCTGAGCTGAGGAGGGGAGGGGCACATATAGAGACCATCATCACAATGTAATGTTCTTACTTAATGTTTAAAATACCATTTAGGTTGTCTCTATCTTTCCCTTCCACATTGTTGCTATAGAAGTTCTCATATTCAAAGTCTTTGTTTTCTCTTTTTCTCTCATGTTTGTCCTTTTCCCGTAGTTTTGTTTGGTCAGGGTTTTTAAAATTCTTTTTAACAACTTTCCATCTCACAACTTAACTTTCCTCTTGATTCAGTCTCTCTGGTGGACTTTTCTCATTGCAAAATTAACCTTTCCCAGCATGTGCATGTGCACAATCCATGGCACTCCACGTGCTTTTCTCTTGGCTCATTTTTCCGTTGTATCTCCAACTTTTCCCTCTCCTTGTCCTCAAGGCCGCTCTGCTCTCCCCTGCCTGCCCAGCAGCACGTCCCATCTCTCCTCCAAACCCCAGCCTCCCTGCTGATTCTCACCCTCACACAAGAAGAGGGCCGGTAGGAAAAAAATAAGCAAATTTTGCAAAGAGATATATAGATATATACATATTTTTAATATTTTCCATCATCTGACTAATCATAATTTGCTTACCATCTATACATGTAAATCTTCTTGTACAGGGTACAGCTGTTTGCCAAAATTGCTCTACTACCAAGAAAACAACCTTCAGTACGGCAGTTAAGGGATTGGAAAGAAAATGTCTCTCACAGTGTCAAAGTAACAGACTACATCTCCCAGCACAGCTTAGGGGCAGGAAAGAAATTCCCACTTTCCAGCCACCCTCTCAGCATGAACTACAGAAACAAAAGTATTTTTCTTCATCCCACTAATTTACACTTGTTCTCCATGATGGAATTGATGCTGTCATTTTCATCCTTTAGATTTTAGTAATTTAGATGCCAGTGTAATGTATGCCTTCTCTGATCCTGCTTTTCTCCCCTGCTGGTGGCTTGTACGCAATGCATGTGCGTGGAAGATGGTTTTGTGAATTTATCTATGTTGCATCCAAGAGTAAATAAAAAGACATGAGATACAAGCTGGGTCTGACAATATTACTGTACTGATCGTTCACCTATTCTCATAGGGGAAGTCTGGCACAATGCCATGAAACAGTCTTGGACTAATAAGTATCTTCTGATGTAATAAATAGGGAAATGTGTTTTCAGTTCCTGCTTCCTACATCAGAAAGACGCATCATGTGGACCAAATCAAATTATATATAAAAATAAGGAAGGAGGAAAGAGCCAGGTATATCTGCTTTATGTCATCTCATAATAAAGGAAAAAGTCCCCCGTTTCTGATCAGCAAGTCAATTCAGGTAAGTATATGATATTAATAAAACCATAAATCCCCAATGTTATTAGTATAATCTTATCATATTTGTTCCCCAACTACAATTTTGTTCAAATGAACTTCAGCTGATTTTAAAGCCAGAAGACAAAATCCTTTTGTGCTTCACACAGAAACATTTTGGGAGTACCAATAAGGAAGAAGGTGAAGTTACCTGGACATAAAGCATAAGCAAAAGGAGAACCTATCTGTAACCATCACCTGTCACATCTGATGTGAATTGTAGCATGGTAAAGATGGGCAGTTTCTGTGATCCAGGCCCTGAGCACTCCTGTGGAGATAAGGAAACACCGTCTCTTTAATTGACTTGATGATCTCATATCAGACCTCAAAATCTTATTCTATAATTTTGTCCCAGATGGTGAATATCTGGGATGTTTACAAGATTCACTCTTTCACTGTTGCTTCCTCTCACAGCTTGTCTTTTAAAAACTATCCTTCTTGCCCTGCTGGCCAAGAATACATGTGTTTCTGGGTCCAGAATCCAGGTGGACTGTGGTCACTGGTAAAGGAGTGAATACAAATCTCTGCTGTACTATCCCAGCTGCCCAGGAAGGTCTGATGTGGGAACTTGGCTGTGCTTGCCAGTGTTGAATTAATTACTGTGAGGTGTGAAGAGCATCTGTAAAAGGCTAGAAGTTCCAGATGCTGTTAGAGAATATTGGCAGAAGCAACAGGAGGAAGCTGTGGAGTGATGAAGAGCCTCTGGAAGACAAGCAAGGACATGGAAAAGAAAGTGTTTTAAACCTGTATGCCAATGGATACATGAAGCCTTCTGCTGGTGGTGCAGATCAGCAGAGCCCAGGAAGTCACCAGGTTTTCCCAAACAGGAGGGTTCAACCCTATTGTGGGTGGATGCCCTGCCATTAGCAATAAATGAAAGAAAGGGTCAGGAGGCTGCCTAGGAGCTGTTTGGGAGCAGCTCTTTGGGTGATGTGAGGGTTTGGGTCACAGTCTCATCAGGGTTTTAGTGGGCTACAGCTAGCAGAGGTGAAGGTATTAACCAGCACTCATCACCTGCCCGGTGTGGGCACTGTGAGAAGGATGTGGTCCCCAGGATGCCTGGGCTGAGAGCTGCTCCCCTGAGATGGGCAGCTGTGGGGACAGCAGCAGGCCCTCTGCAGAAGCCAGGTGAAGAGGTCTGCTATCTGGTTCCCCTCTTCCCAATGTGTCCTTTATGCTGAATATGCAAAGAAAGGCTGCTAAGAGCAGCCCTCTGGGTGCCTCATGGGAATCCCACCCCACTGCCACATTTCACTGCCCTGTGGCCTATTGCCTGTGGGTACAAGGCAGAACTCATGGCCCAGACAATCTCCTTTTGTCTCTTCTTTCTACAGGCAGCTGTTTTCCTCTTGGCTTGCAAAGGACTTAAGCTGGCATTTATCCTCTGTAATAAAACAAGAAATGTGTCCACCTTGGCCTCTGTCCAGCATGTTGTCCAGAGGCAGTGAAGAGATCTGTGGTGGGTACAGCTGGAGGTCAGGCAGTGGGGATGGGGAGAACGGCCGCTTACAAGACATTAATTGCACTGTATGCAACTCTCTCATGTCTTTCCTCTCTCTTTCATGCCCATATTTCTGAAAGGCCAATAACCACCTTATTGTTTCCATCTCTACAGCAATTCCATTCTTTCTGTTGCTCTTTCTTTAGTACATAACTGATCCACAAGATAGAAGCTATTTGGCCTTCAGTGCTCCCTTGGAAGCATTATTTGGTTAATGCTTCATCAGAAATAGAGACACTTGTGCTTGATTTTATACAGTTTGAGATATTTCTCTGTCTGACCCGCTTTCTTCCAGAACAAAGCCTCAGCCTGAAATGCCGAACTGGAATGACACAAAGACCTGATGCAAATGGAGATAGTATAAGTCTGATGAAGCTGAAACAAAATCAAACACAGATCCTGGTTGTCTGGGTGGTTACCTCTTCCTTCTTCTTGCAAATAATAAATTTGCCTCCTGTAGATCTTCTGGTTTTTTGCTGTCTTTATTCTGGCCAGTTCATAAGACAGTTGCCTGTCATTGGGTGAAACAATGATACCTACTCCTTGCTGCCACTGTATGAAACTTCCTGTTTCAGACAGAAATCAGAGAGTAGGTTTATGTGACATCAACCTCACATCTACCTTTTTGCTGTTCACACCTTCTCTGCTCTCTCTGCAGCCTGCCACTCTTCTCCACTAAACTGGATTATGTTGAGCTAACTAAGTGACTGTTCATCACCTATTTCCCCTCAGACCACTAAGCTTTGAAATGAAAACAGGTTTTCTTAAGAAGATGTAGGATTCCCCAAGATGCTCCATCTTGGCTTGAAACCAAAAGGAAAGGGAGTTGAATAATTAATGTTGGCCTGTATATTCTTGTGAGGCTAGAGAGACACAGCTCAGTATGGAAAATCACATCACTCTGTACAAACATTAACAGCCTCTTCATATCTGTTGGAACAAGTTCACTGAGGTAATGGATTAACTCACAACATTTTCCTATTCCATATTGAAATTCTATTTAACAAAATATTAAATAAACATACATACAAGTGTGTTTCCAAGCCAAAAAATACATAATCTCCAGGTTAAGAAACTGGAGACTTGGGAAAGGAGAGCCTTTGTTCTTGGACCTTTCTTACCGTATCAAACAGATGATTCCTTCTACTCTAACGTGACAGGACTTGTGAGATCTTGACTCATCCACAGTTAAATGCTTTGTCTGTACTTCTTACTCTCACTGCTGTTTAGAAAATGAGATAAATTTTCAGGAAATCTATGTATAATATCATGAACATCCTTGGCAAATGATCCAGAAATTGACACTTGCTGGGTTGAATGTTGCTCTGAGGCTGAGTGAAAATATCAAATACTCATGTGCATTTTTCATGGCTCATGTAAACAAAGTTAGCACTTGCATGCATATTGCCATTCCAGGTAAGCTGTCAATTAATATGGATGCCCTTTTACATTAAAATCTCAAAGGCAACTCTCCAGGAAAGGGTCTGTTCCTACATTCAGACTGCCTCCTAGTTACTGTAATGACTCTAGATTAAGATGTTACCAACCTGAAATGCCAATGATGTTGGCAAGCAGCCAATTTGGGATACACAAGTGAATTCGGGTATGAATAAAACTGTTTAACTTAAAATCCCCCATGCTGGGAAGAGAGGGAAAACAAATAGCAAGCCTGCTGTGCAATAAATCCATTCCACTGAGTTACTGCACAGAGACAACTGGGTGCATATTTATCATTTTCCCTCTAAGTATTGAGTCTGTTTTATTTCATATTTTTTTCTGTGGCCCAATCTTCCTTAGAAGCCCCCATTTTGTTCTGCTCTATTCCTAGTAATGAAATACAAGTCTTGCAGTAATTTGGAACAAGACATGAAGCTACCACCATGGAGGAGAGGGACATGATATCAGTGGCTGGAATGAACGACTGGTTCCCATACAGAATCTGCAAAAAAGAAGCTCTGTTTCAGCCCTTCAGGATGGACAGGAGAGGTTGTCATTCAAAGGGCCCTATCACAGTGCCCTGTAAATTGACACTGGCTTGTGTGAAGTACTTCACCTACAATTGCCACACTGAAGTGAAACATGGTGAAATACCTCAGCAGTGTGCAAGAGGGATTCTATTGCCCCTGGGACAGCAACTCAGCCCTCGGGCGAAGTGTGGCTCAGCTCCCCACACCAAACTGCCTTCTCTCCAGCACCATGGAGTAGTTGTCCTTGAGAAGTGAAGAGGACTATTTTGTTCAGGGATTGATCTCAGCAAGTCTTCACGTTTAGCCTGAGTGATCAGTCTACAAATCAGGGTTTGTTCAAAAAAACACATAAGGATGAAAATGCAACTCTCTTGTAATGAGCCTGACATACCATTCTTGCATATCTTTCAGTTAGCAGGAAGCAATAGGGTTTGTGATGTATAAATTACAATTTAATCATTGCTTCAACAAAGAGAAAATTTATTTACTTTGTATGAAAAATATATGCTTTTATATCACCTTTTTTCTTATAAAAAAAGGCTGAAGGGTAAGTTCTGAGTTGGGGACTTAGAAACATCCACTCAGACTTCAGCATCAAATTCATCACTGACGTAAGAATGTCTCTCCATGACTCTAGGGTGCTGCTGTGTGTAGTTTGTGTGTAGTTTGACACGTGTCCGTTTCCAAACAGAGGTGTCCCAGCCTTCCCTGCTGTTGAACTCCTGGAAGCTGAGTTGATACCAGTGAATGTGCTTGAGTTTGGTACAAGTCTTGCTAAACCCATGCCTGAGAACAGCTTTATCTGCATCATGAGTAGAGGAGGAAGCAAAAACACAGCCTGCCAATTTGATGCAGCTGTGTTGTGTAGGAGTCTGATTTGCCTTTGTGCAGATGAATTATACAGCCAAGGAATTTCCAGCTCTTGGCACAGGCTGCTAAAGCATGGATAAGCTTAGTATTTCTTTGCTTGCAGCAAGGACCATCCTCATGAACTGGAAAAATGCAGTGTAGCAGGGAGTCCAAAGACTGCCTCTAAATCTAACTCACAGATTGGAACTGATTCTTCCTGAAAAAGAGGTAGAGAAATCCTTTCAACACCAAGCAATTAGCTCTCCTCCCAGAACAGTGCCCATTGCAGTTCACTAGTCTTTATGCCTTGGGCAGAAGAGGTGAAGTCTGCTTCACAGTGATTTTCTTGTTCACCTGCAACCTGAATTGGCACAAATCCTTTTAAGCACCTTCAGTAAACTCGTGTTTTGCTAAATACTTGAAGGCAATGACTATCTCAACGTAGAAGCTTCATTAAAATCTACCTGTCAAAGACTACTTACTTTGGATGAAGTCAGTGTTTCCTTTAGAATATACTAGCTTTGTGTCCAGTAAGCAGTGAAGCCTTCATGTTCAGGGTCTCATATAGTAGAGGGAAAAAGCAGCTCAGTCTCGCTCGCTTGTCATGATGTGTTCGGCCTAGCCTGTGTCATGCTTCAGACAAAGAAAATATTAGAGTCAACTAAAACCTTAAGGGTTGTGGAAAAATGGCTGTGGACAAATACAGAAGAATTCAGCCAGATTTGGGACTTACTATCCTCAATTTGATCTATCTGCTTCACAGATTTGAGGATTATTTGTGAGGTTGAGTAAGTCTCACCTGCGCTAATCTCTAGTTTGAAAAGGAAAAATTAATTGCAGCATACTCAGAGAACAAAACCTCTCTGGCTCATTGAGGTCAGCAGCAACTTGAATCTTGTTTGTTCTAGATATGGGGATTTTTTTCCTTTTTTCTTTCCTTTCTTAGAGGGGCCCCATGTTGAATAGCATCTTGTGATGATGATGCAGATAAAGCAAAGCATATTGTAACTTAACACAGAGACTGAATTCCCAGGAAGTATTTAGATCTTGGATGACTAGGATGTTTTGTTGAACATGTCACACTAACACACTAATGCATGCTAACAATCCATTGAGTTCATAAAGTTTGAAAAAGCACTAACAAAGGACAGATGATGCAAGACAGGAAAAAAAGAGAAGCAATTTGTTTTCTCAATACAGTTGATAGATGCTTGGAAATTAAACATGACATACTTGCTGGAAGCCAAAATCTTCCATTGTCCTGCTGATCTCCCCCTCCGTTTGCTTTCTTTTCCCTATTGCAAATGAAATGTTGGAAGAATTGGTACATTTAATAACTTACTGTTGTGTTTACTGAAATTCTGCAAGAGTTTTTTGGTTTTTGGTTTTTTTGGTTTTTTTTTGGCCTGCTTAGGATCAGGCCATTATATTCCTGTGGAAGCTGGGATATGAGGGAAGCAGGAAAAAATGCACCCAGCAGAACCACTCAACAAGGACAGAAGCAATGCCCAAGTCCTTCTCTTCCACACGAGTCTACTGAAGCCTTCATGGGAGCATCCTTAGTGACAGGAAGAACCTTGACACCAGGAAGGGATTGGATCTGCACTACAGAGCTTTAGTCCATGTCAGGGTGAAGTTAATTTAGCAATAGTGCTTAGGACAGCTGATTGGCTAACAGATGCCTTCTCCCTTCCAGTCTATTACTTAAGGCTGCAACTGTTACCCATTTGGAGACTTAACTTGGTAGAAAGTCAACAGGTGGAGTTTGCCAAGCAAATTCCCCTCTTCTAACAGAAGTGTTGACTGTGAAGCAATTGTGGATTTGGTTTTTGTTTTGTTGTTCATTTGTTAGTTTTTGTGCATGTGGTTTTTTCACCAGAAATAGGGAAGAGTTCAAATTAAACAGATTCAGAATTGAGAATCTGCTTAATTAGATGGAAATAATGACTGAGTTAGAAATGTTACCCTAAAGCAACTCAGTTATTTTTATTCAAAAATCTAGCTGCATTGTGAAATAGAGGAAGTTGTCCCAGTCCACCTGAAGAAATGAAACATGCATAGACTTAGACTAGTTTAGGGCCTCAGCCAGTACCGACAGCTTTATTGACAACTACTGACAAGTACAAATGTTGCAAGCTGCTTGTCTATGTCATGTAGATTTTAAATATTGCTCCATGACTCTGTATTGGCAAGTAGAAATCCATCCTGTTCTTTCCAAAACTTTTATATTTGATGCCTTAGTGTAACACCTCCTAAAAAGGCTGCATGCTTCAGAGGCAGGACCCACAGCTGCCTGATTTTGGGGCAGCATTTTAGGAGGCAGCACTCTGCAGGTGACCTTCAAAGGTGTGATCTTTGTGATTATTTGCTGGTCTGCATTCTCTTCTTTAAGGTAGCCGGCTGTGGCATCCCACCCTGAAGGGGAAGGAACACCCAAGATTCAGAGACTCTCATAGTCAAAAGGAACAATAAAAATCAGAGGGTGCACAAAACCCCACAAATACCATTAGTAAATTACACACTTGGAATGAAAATTGGTATGTTAGTTTCTGACCTATGTAAGCACAGGCCAGTGGCTTTAGAATAAAAGGGTACAATAGGAAGGGAGGGAGGGAGGGAGGGAGGAAAGAAGAAAGGAAGGAAGGAAGGAAGGAAGGAAG
>VZRO01007399.1:1462674-1510288 GCA_013397915.1 Daphoenositta chrysoptera
GCCTTTTATGGACAGGTTTTCCCCACCCTGGAGCTAAGCTTTTCGCTTAGTTATCATTCACAGTTCATTCTTTCAGACCTTTCTGGAATTGGGCCAGAGGGCTTTGGGGGTCTTGGGTGGTCTTGATTCCCCCCTACAAGGTCTATGCCCACTTGTCTGTCTCATTCCTGCGCTTGAGCTGTAGCTGTACTTGTGCTTATTTGCAGGAGAAACAACAAGGATGTTTGTCCCAGAATAGTGCTGCCCTATCTCGGCATGGCCCCTTCTCCAGACACATCCTTTTCTTTCTCACAGTTTGTTATTACCAACAATCCTTGGCTGGCTCTACAGTTATTTTTTCCATCGGTGTTAGACACATACACATCAGTCCCTTTATCTTCTAGGCTTCTACACTGGCTTACTGGGACCAAACCTCTGTTTATTCCTTGCTTTAATCTTTTCTTACCGATTATTTAAAACCATACACAGAACACTAATCAGTGAAGAGCTAACCTAGGCACCTGGTTGAACTGCAGTCTAATCCCATCTTCTCTGCTGAGGCTTCCAGTGCATCTGGGTGACATCAGGGAAGGGGATTCGACAGCCTTGCATCCCCAGTCCCACGGCTGCACAATGGAGTCCTTCTTTTCTACTGTCTAGACCTCCCTGGTTACTTACTTCGATATGAGAGCTTTGACCTAAACATTCTTAAAACATTGGCAAGGGAATACTCTGGGAGGCTGTTTGAATGGCTGTTCACAAAACCTGACAGCAGACTTTCTCTATGACACAGTACACAAACCAGTGAATCAAGATGTTTGAATCCCTTATCCTATCCACGAGCCCTCCCCTGTGCCCTCTCATTCCATTTGCACCCTTAGTAGGATTAATTCTTTGTCATAATTCAAGCGGTTACTTGTTAGTAAGTCATAAATCCCCACTGAGTATCCTTGCTTAAATACATGAATGTACATGTTGATGTATTCAGGCAGCAGATGCTTAACTTTTTTTTCACTTCATGGACCTCTGTCTGGAAATACAGTGCAAAACATTCAGGGCAACAAAACTGTGCCTCCAATGTGCAGCAAAATCTGGTAAAATCAAACTAGAAGGAACTGCTCTTCTTCTGATGCTATTTTAGTATGCTGTTTTCTTCAGTGACTAACCTGTGGACAGAAGTAGATTATTTATTTTGATGATGACCGTTAGCATGGAAGACAATTTGTCCTTCTCAGAGAAGGGACTCACTGGTCATGGTCAGGTTTTCCACTTTTCCTTGCAACTACCAAAAATAATGATAAAATAACACAGTTCTCTATCTATGATTCTAGTCATTAAGTGAATGATGAAGGGCATACACTGTACATCTGACTTAAATGGATGCTCAGAACAGAGTTTTATATGGGAAATGGTAGAAGACATGGGTGTGAATTGAAGTTAATGAAGTTATAGCAGAATGACTAAACTATAGAGCTGAAAACTATGGCAAGAAGGGAATGGCTCTATCTTTAGCAGAGAGTAACATGCAATAGAAATCTGATGCATGCCACCAGTCAAATATTTAGAGCTCCTACATAGAGAGGACCAGCATATCATGTTCTCTTTTTTTCTGGCAGAAAGCACTGAGTCCATGCTAAACAACTTCTGTGACAGTGAAATAAGCACCAGCATTTCACATAAAGCTAAGTCTGAGATCTTATTTTTGTTCACTTAAGTAGTGGGGGTATTAAAGAGTACAGAGAAGCACAGTTAAAAGGTCAGTACACAACAGAAGCTGCTGTAGGGGCTGAACCTGTCAAGGTCTGTGCAAACAGCCACGGAGGCTTTGGAGAAGGAGCTATAATGAGAAAGGTCTCCCAAGCCCTTTGGGTGACCCTTCTGTTTTCTGTGGCTTTGCTTCTCAATATTACTTGGAAGAAGTATGTTTTAACCACTTACAAAGCCATGGATCTTATGCTTCTTAGACATGGCTTAGAAACAGGTTTTCTGCAACCACTTGCTAATATCAAATACTTCGAGTCATATAATCCTCACTGAATTCATCAGGTGTAAATTGTATAATTTGTACAGCAATTTCTGTGCAAGTTGTTAATCTTTGACTCATTGCATGGTTTATCACTCCAAGCATTTACTCAGACCTTCTGAATGCCTCCTGAGGAGACTATCTTTCAGTAACAAGACCAAAATCTATGGCCATGTTTAGAGGTTAGAAATTCTCCCTGGAGAGTTAAAGGCATCTTGAAAATGGGACTCAGACCCATACTGATAGACATGTGTGACTGCCAGTGCTAAAAACAACCAAAATAGCTTTTAAAGGTGGACTTGCTGCTTTTTTTATAAGAATTTCATTAAAACATGTTTTTTCCCATGCTAGTCAAATGCTTTATACTCAGGATTTTTTTCACAGAGCAGAAAAGCAATCTATACAAATTTTATTGTGAGTATCACTACAACTTTATCCAAAATGTCAAGACTGAACTTATCTGTGGGATGAAACTGCAAAGATCCAAAGTATAACTATGGATTAATATTAAATTTGACTGGGTTTAAGTATCCTTGAACTATTAAATAACTCGGCAAGCTAATGTCATATTTCAAAGTAGTTAGAGAAGGCTAGAAACAAAATCCAGTGTCCCTGATTTCTGCACAAAAAGCTGAAAGGAGGTTGCTGGGGTAGATAATCCTCTTACTACATTGCCAAAATTATTTCAGGGATTGTTTTATTGAAAAATTTGGCCTGGATTCATTCATGTGAAAGGTCTTCTGTAGCTGTGCAGCTCTATCTAATTGCAGGTAGTGAGATATCAAAGATGGAGAAAAGAATACAATCTTTCATGGCTTTGCTACTGAACTTCAATCATCCATTCACTTTGCAAGCTATTGATAACAGAGACTGAACGTATAGTAACTTTGACACTACCTCCAGAAAGGTTAATGTACAAAAAATTCTGTAGATTCTTGAACATTTAATAGGAAAGGAAAATATTCCAGGATATGTTAAACTGTAATTTATAATTAACAAGTTCTTGATAACTTTAGGGGAAGTTGCAGCACACAGGCTTTGCTGACACAGGGACATCACCAAGACAACTGGGAAACATTTCATTGCTTAGATATATCAGCCACAAGGTATCTATCAAGCAAATAAAGCGTGTGGTCCCTTAAAGTAAGGCTACAGTCAATAGGACATTGGATACTCTCTTCTGTTGGTCTTCTGGACTGCAAAAAAAGGCTGACTTAGAACGAACATGTAGCTTGCTCTCCACAATTTATTATTGTATATTTGTCGCTCTAAAGAAAACCTCCCCTCTTTTCCTGCTGTTGATGAATTTTCTTTTAAAATGAAGTTGATAGGACTTACTACTCACTTCTTCTGAGTCCCAGTTTTACAACGTGTAAGTCAAGGCACACTAATCTGCACACCTAGCCTTCATGATCTTTGTTTGCACCAGTACTAGTCTGAAAGACATTCTCCTCCACTTCTTTGCATTTTACAATTATCACAGATTTTCTTTTTTTTCTGTAGTCTGAACCATTCATTTTTAGAGATTGTCTGAACATAAAAATGTAACTGCCGTACTACGTCTATTAGTCTAGTCACACCTAAAATAAACCAGTATTTTTTGTCCTGAAGTTCTTTGAGACTACTAGAAAAAGTAGGGAAAGATCAGCCTGTTCCAGTTTGGTACGGATATCCAACCTGAAACATGCTGCTCTACCTGGGCTATATGGAATACAGCAAAACCAGAAGACTAAATCAGACTGTAAGATGTTGAAAATTAGTTGGAGGAATAATGAGTGACAAGACCAAGTCTGTATAAGCTTTGTTAAAATCTGGATAAGTTGCTAAAATGGTCTGGTAACATGAAGCTATGCAGTATGTGCTTGTGATCAGACAAGCAATGTTATAGGAGTATCTTAACCTATTCTATCTTTTATCTTGAAAATATTTAATCAACTTTTTATTACTACATCTGAAAAGACTAGAACCAAAATGATTGAGGGATCTCATGCTTCATTGGGAGCACAACTATGAATGTCAAATGATTGAAGTAGGATGATTACTTGGGATGAAGAACACTTTTAGTACTAGGTCTACATACACTATACCCATATTTTTTGGGTTTTATATTTTCTATTGATGGAAAAAACCCTGAATCATAGCTTTAGTCTATATGACTCTCTCTTCTTCAAGATGGAATAACTGTACCTTTCTTCTCTGAAATACTGACATGTTGGAAATTATGGTTAAAGAATAACCAGCAGAAAAGATCCATCTAAGCTGGCTTGCACAACCCATCCAGCTGACCTTGGCAGAAAGTGCAGAGATCCTCTGCACTCGTGGAGGACAACACAAGATGTGCAATGTGCTCAGAGAAGTGTGTCGGAAAATTTTACTCCAGAAAGTATCTTCATTTGATTGCATTTAATAAAAACACCTATAATTCACAAAAGTACTTTGGTTAAGACAAAAATAAGATCATCTCTTCAAGTTGATGTATCCTCAGTGAAAACACCTGACTTCACAAAACTGAACCAAACAACCTCAAACATCCCATACATTATCTGCATGCTAAGCTCAAGCTAAGAATTCTGAAACTTCCATTCCCTTTCTGTTTAGTCATCTGGTTTGAAATTAATCTGAAGAATACAAAGCCAAAATGCAAACTCTTTTGTGTTGGCTTCCAGATCAAATGCAAATTCTTGTGTGTTGGCTTCCAGATCCAATGTCCTCCAAGAGGAAATTCCATGTTCTAGGAAAACATTTGAATCAGAAGTCATCTAAAAACAAGCACAGAGCTGTTGGAAGTACAAACCAAGGAAACCAGCACTGCAAAAAAATCTCTTTGCTGTGCTTCATTTCCTGAATGCAATTGTTCTATAATGAAATTTCCTTCCTTTTGTTTGTATTTAGAATCATAGTACATTTCAAACTGAAAAAGACCCATAAGGATCATCAAGTCCAGATTGAGACCAACTCCATCGAGGCCAACTCCAATTTTCAGGAACTAATGTTATCTGGCATGAAATTGACTTTATCTGTTAGGTTTCTATCAGTTCTTAGACAATCCTGCCTGCTGTTAAAATTGCATGCAGTGCAAATAAGTACTAAAACTCATTAAATATTTCTTTTTGACTTTTATAGAGAAATAAGATGATTCTCCAGGTGCAGAACTTTACACCAAAATTGCCCTTTAAAACCTGATTTTAAAAGGTTTTAAAAACTGTTAGCTATTAAACTTCACCTCTGTCTAGAAACTTCTAGAAACTGACACACCTGTCCTTATTCACAGCAGGGCTAATTCTGAACTTCTTGTTTTACAAGATGTAAAGATGTTTTCATATGCGTGCTCATCCATGCTTGCTGCTTTCCCTGACTTTTAAACTGTTCTTGCTGACACTTATTTAGCACAAAGGTCATACTAGATGTCAGTAGATGGGGGTACTTGCATTGAGGCCTTGCAGTTATCCATCTCTCAGAGAAAGAGGTGGGAAGTATTTTATTGAACAGTCTGTCATGCTCCGTGGCAGTGAGTCTCATTGCTGTGTAGATGGTACCAGCTAGGAGAGGTGGAGGACAGAGCTTCTGTCAGAACATGGGGAAGTGAGAAGGCTAAGCCTGGATGAATTTGAAGAACTTGAATGATGTGTTAACAGCATGTATGAAATGCACCTTCTCCTCAGCTCTGACACCACTGATAAATCTGTGGATCTGTGAAACCAAGTGATGAGACACTCTTCAGAGTTTCATCATGGGATAACTCTGTCATACAAAGACAGCACTGATTTTAACCTTTACAGGGACAGAACCTAGCCAGGGTCCAGAAATATCAGTTTCTCATCTCTACACATTGTAGCCTGTACATAGCTTTAATTTCCAGAAGTCCTGGGAAAAAAATGGTTGTATGCTTTGATTTCTATGCATTTCCCATCTCCATACAAATTCTGTAATGCCTACCAAGAGCTGGCTGAAAGCACAACAAATAGGGAAAGAAGAGACACACTTCAGCATGGTGGTGGCTGAATTACATTCCCATGAGATCTTACGTGTAAAACCAACTTCTGAAGCACTTCCTATGGCTGACAGCCTCAACAATGCAGCAGGCAAGTATTTAATGCAGGTAAACAAGCTGTTCCCTGCCATCATAAGCTTTTCTGGGAACAATGTCATTTTGTTTTATTTTCATATCAGCCTTGAATGGTAAAGACTTAACACACAAGTCACCCTTATACTCAATCTGTTCGTTACTCACTGCCTTCCACTTACTTTCTTCTGGATGAAAACACTAAAACATCTATGTAAATCAAAAAATCATCACGGTTGGAAGAGACCTTCAAGACCATCCAGTCCAATCGTCCAACCCAGCACTATCCCTGTCACCCCTAAACCATTAAACCACATCACCAGATCCAGATGCCTGTTAAATACCTGCAGGGATGTTTATCTCTATCACAGCCCTGGGCAACCTATTACAATGCGTGATCATCCTAACAGTGAAAAAATGTGTTCTTATATCAGAATCTCCCCTGTCTCAGCTTAAGGTCATTTCCTCTTGTCCTCTCACTACAGGCACAGCATCAGAGATCAACCCTCACCTCACTGCAGCCTCCTTTCAGGCAGTTGGAGAGAGCAGTGAGGTTCCCTCTGAGCCTCCTTTTCTCCATAGACTACACAAAACCAGCTCTCTCAGAGGTTCCTCATATAACATGTTCTAAAGCTTTCACAAGCTGTGTTGCCGTTCTCAGGACACACTCCAGGAGTTCAGTGTATGTTTTAAAGTGAGGGGCCCAAAACTGAACACGGGATTTGAGGTGTGGCCTCACTAGTGCCAAGTACAGGGGGACAATCCCTGCCCTGGCCCTGCTGGCCACACCATTGCTGATCCAGGCCAGGATGCCCTTGGCCTTCTTGGCCCCCTGGGCACTGCTGGCTCATGTCCAGCTGCTGTCACCAGCACCCCCAGGTCCTTTTCCTGTGGGCAGCTTTGCAGCCACTCTGCCCCAGCCTGTGGCACTGCCTGGGGTTGTTGTGACCCAAGGGCAGGACCCAGCCCTGGGCCTTGTTGAACCTCACCCCACTGGCCTTGGCCCATTGATCCAGATCCCTCTGCAGAGCCTTCCTGCCCTCCAGCAGATGAACACTCCCACCCAGCTTGGTGTTGTCTGTGAACTGACTGAGAGTGCACTCAATCCCAATGTCCAGATCGTCAATAATAATAAACATGACTGACCCCCAAAAGAGCCCTGGGGAACACCATCGGTGACTGGCCACCAACTTGATTTAGTTCCATTCACCACCACTCTCTGGGCCTGGCCATCCTGGCAGTTTTTTATCCGTCAAAGAGTTCACTCATCCAAGCTACAAGTAGCTTTCTAGGAGGATCCTGTGGGATCTGTGGGAGATGGCATCAAATGTTTTATTGAAGTCTAGATATACAACATACACAAGTCAAGATACTAATTCTAGGTTTTTACCTTATTAACCAATTATTTATTAATAAAATAAGGGTTTTTGCTAAAATATTTTAAGATGCCAAGCTATTTCACAAGTTGAATCACAGGTTGAATGGGTTTATCAATACATAGACTTTGCTCCAAGATCTAATACAACGGACATAACTGTAGCTAAGAAAATGGAAAGTGTGATTAATTTTTCTGTGCTAAATAACTTAATTGCTTGGAAAAGGGCTTAGATTTTTGACTCTTGCTGCACATGTGTAGTAATACAAAAGCACTTGAAAGTTATGCAGTTCTTTAAACTTAGCAAGTGACACCTTCTCTGCAAGAACAAGCACAGTATTGATTGTATTTTATAGCAGAATCTGGCACTGTGCCAAAGGAGCAAGAAGACTGGAAAACTGGTAAAATGAAAAACAAAACACTTATTGAAGTCTTACTTGGCAGTAAAAGCTGCATTGTCCCCTGCAGCCCCCATGATTCAGGATATTTCAGCCAATAGGATGAAAGATTTTTTGTGAGAACACCATACTAGCAAGGATTGTTCCCCAAGCAACTGCTCCTAGTGCCACAGGGCTGGATCTACTTTACAGCATTAAGACCACTCTTGAAGCCCATGGCATTGCTGTCTCTCCTTTTCTGCAGTCATGTTCCTTTCTCCATTTCCTTCTCCAGACAGGGACTTGGAAGACACCTAGGGAACCTTACTGTAAATCAAGAATGCAGAGCTAATAATGGTAAAAGGGTAGTTGGTAATGCCCCATCCCAGATGGTGATATAGCATTCACTGAAATAAAAAGGCCTTACCTCCTCTTCCAGATAAACTAAGTTATTAAATACATATTGGCAGAAAAAACACGCCTCCATTTTTGTTTATATACAAAACAGTAACATAATTCCTCCCTGCCCCCCCCCAAAAAAAAGTCACAAACCAAACCCAAGCAGATCTCTTTAACTACTACTGCAAGTCAAATATTAAGTAGGGAGTGGAGAAAAAATGAGTTAGATTTGAGAGACTATCACTGCATAATAACATCTTCATAGATGTACTATAAAAGTCTTCCTCACAGCAAAGCTACTAGCATAAAAAGCAAATAACCTAGTGCAAATAGCAAATTAACTGTAGTATAATGAGATGGCAAATTATTATAGTAAAAATGTAAGTTTAAAGTCAGTGTAATTTGGTACAGATTCACAAATCTGTGCAGCAAAAATCTTTCAGAGATTCAAAACTATGTTTCTGTTTTTCTGGAAGTCACAGTCCAGCAGAATATATGTCTTGGTCCTAAAATAGAGAACTTGCTGACAATCTGAACTGTCATTCCACTGCTTGATGAGGTGGAAAACCTGACATCTGTGCCAATTTCATTTGAGGAATAAGTCACTGTAATCCTCAGTCCTGTATCCAAGCTTATATATTCCTGATTTGTGCATTAAGCAAACACTTCAGATGAGTGTTTCAGGTTGGGGCCAGCAATTTTTTCAGTTAGAAAAAAATCTACATCTGTGAAGCTATGTAATATTATCTCAAAATGAAGTGTGGTTTACTTGCTTTTTGTTACCAATAGACCTGATATTCAAGACATTTCAATAAAACAGTAAACAACAGCTTCCTGACACAGGTGATTGAGGAACCAAGAAAAAAGATACTTAGCTGGACAAGATACTTACAAACCAGAAGGAACTAGTTGGGAATATGAGGATTGGTGGCACCCTTGGCTGCAGTGACCATGAGATGGCAGAGGTCAGGATCCTGAGAGAAAGCAGCAGAGCAAATCACAGAATCACAACCTTGGATTTCTGGAGGGCAGAATGTAACCCCTGTAGAGATCTGCTTGGAAAAATCCCATGGGAGACAGCCCTGGAGAGAGGAGGAGTCCAGGAGAGCTACTGGGCTCCAAGCTCAAGAATGGTCCATGCCAACAAGCAGAACCAGAGAGGGCAGGCGGCTGCGTGGTTGAGCAAGGAGCTCCTGCCTTGGCACAGACATAAGAAGGAGGTGTAAGGAGGGGCAGGTGGCCCAGGAGAACTAAAGAAATTCTGCCTGACACTGGAAGGATGGGTTCAGGAAAGCCAAAGCTCATCTGGAGGTGAATAGGGCAACACATGTGAACACTAACATGGAATGTTTTCACAAGGACATCAGCAACAAAACAAAGACCAGAGAAAATGTAGCCCCATTGCTGAAGTGGGCAGGGAGCCTTGATGGAAAAAGATGTGGAGAAGCCTGAGCTTCTCAATGCTCTACTTTTTCTTTCTTTATACTCTCAGTATTCCAGGCCTCTAAGACCAGTGGTAAAGTCCAACGTGATGTATGATCACCTTCAACAGACATCAAGCAGGTTAGAAGTAATTTTAAAAGAGGGAATCTACCCTTTGTCCATGATGTGATAGAGCAAGTAATCCTAGAAACCATTCACAGACCAGAAGGTGACTGGGAATACTTGGAATGGGTTTATGGAGGGGAAATCGAGCCTGATCAGCCTGATGGCTTTCTACTAAGGGGTGACGTCCTTGATGAACATGGAAGGAGAAGTGGATAGTGTTCTTTTGCACTTTGGCAAGATGTCCAATTGTCCGCCTCCTAACATCCATGTTAAGACTGGTATGGTGGGTAGAGAATAAAGATAATGGTGCTAAATTCCTCTTGGTCACATCCCTTGAAGGAACAAGAGGAAAATTACAAAAATTAAAATACATGAAACTTCACTGAAACATGAGAAAAACATTTGGGGTTTTTTTTCCATGAGCGTTGTCAAACACCAGAACAGGTTGCCCAGAGAGGTTGTGGAGTCTCCACTCTTGGACATATTCCAATGTTATTTGACACACCTCTCAGTAAGCTGCCATGGCTGACCTGTTTTGAGCAGGGGGCTGGACAGGGCAATCTTCAACAATATCTCCCAGCCTCAACAGTTCTGTGTTTCTTTAATCAGGATAACATGATTGTAAACTTGTAATAAGATCTAAACTCAGTGAAGGTTATTCTTTCAGAACTTGCTTCAAGCAATAAAATGTAAGTAGTGCCTACTTTCCCAGAGGCTTTCTGTTTGTCTCAGAGAAAGGTGACCATGGCAACATTTTAAGAAATATAGTGGAGGACAGTAGGTTGGGACAGAGGTCCCAAACTCAGAGGCTTCTACTGTTCCAATGTCTTTTTGACTAAAATCTTCCAAACATGCACTTGAGTACTCAGTGAAGAACCATGTAAGCAGCTGCTACTAATCACAGTGAATAAAGCAAAAAATGTAAGTCTTGCAGAATCAAGGCTATGCAATATTACTTAAGCCTGTAATACAGCTACTTGTCTCCTTGCAAGCTGGAAATTATTTCTGATCTGGCAAGGATAGCCTGTACTCCACAGATGAAAACTGTCATGAGTACAAAGCAATGCTGTGCTCTGGCATGTTTCCTGGGGTTTTTCTGAAATGTGTTGTGGATATAATGTCAACAGAATTTCATACGGCGGTCACTTTCTGGTTTATCAAAAGGTCTTCCATCCTCCTTAATTGCAATATTTAACTTTATTTTTTGCTCAACTTTAGTATAAAAAGGCCTATCTGATTTCTCTTTGCAATCTGTAGCTTAGAGGACAAATAATTCGTTGGTCAAGACACACATAGTCTTCACTTTATTTTGTCTATCAGTCTGCTGTGTGGCCTTGGGCAAGTTATTTCATCATCTGAACTGTCTTTGTAAAATGGGGACAGCAACACCAGAATCCTTTTAAAAGAGCTTTCAGATGTACTCCATGTAGAACCCAGCTAGTAAGAACTGAACATGCTGTGCATTAGTGCCAAAGACACAGCTTCTCTGTACCTGGGAAGATCAAAAACTCTCTGTCTGACGCATTAATCAATTCCAGTAGAGATAAGAACATATTAATGTCATTATACAAGGCATTGGCAACGTTTCCTCAGCACACTGTGCAAACAAAGATTCACCTAAACTAAAAAAGCTATAGTATTTACTATATTTCTTAGTATAGTAAAACCTTTGTTTTCTTAGAAGATTTTGACTTCTCAAGAGAAATACACAAAAAAGGAGGCAATCTGAGCAAAAAACATAGGGAGAAGAAATCAATTAACCAATGTTGGCATGGGAACAAATAGCTAGTGCCCACAGAACTAAATCAGAAATGAAAGGTTTCTCCTTTCCAGACAATTGAGGTTATGTGTGCCTAGGCTAATAGCATAACAAGATCACAGAGAAGCGCCTGGTTGCTTTATAAACAGTATTGCATGTTGTGGTTACTGGTGATGCCTGGTGCAGGTCTCAGTTACAGGACAATATGTTATGGATCTGTATTTTCTGTCCCCTTGCTTCTCCTGTTTGCTATTCTTTCTCACTCCCCACATCCACACTGGTCTCCTCCCTTTACCTGCTAGCAGTAGCAACACTGACCTGAGCAAAGGTAATTCAGGGGCATCCAAACCCATGTTGTATTTCAAACCATGGTGTGGTAATATTTTTTAATAACCTGTTGCAAAAAATGGCAGGCAAGACAGAACTACTTAAATGAGGCACTGAATAGTAGGCACTGAATAATGTCCTGAAATAAATGGTGAAAGCTTTTAACTGTAATTAAATCCACTGGAAATTTAATTTTTAAATGTGTTGTCAAGAAGAAAAAACTTTTTTATGTATGTTTTGTCAGTGCCAAAATATTTGCACTAATCCTTATGAAACAGGCCTGTGTGATGACTAGGATTTACTTTCCAAGTTGATAAAATAAAAAGCAGATGGGATAAATGTAGCTGACACAGATGTGGCTGCTATTTCTTCATAATCTGCCTGCCTTTGAGCAAACTGTAACATAGATGGTGAGATGCTGGATCCTGTCCAATAATGAAAAACTCTCCTCAAAGCTACAGTATGCTTTCAAGCTGAAAGCTAGTCTGTGCTCTGAAAAACCTGCTTCCACAATCTTGGTTAACTCTGTCATTGCTGGCTTTACAGTAGTCAAGGCCTAGAACTTCTATGGAAAGAAGCATGCATTCCCCTCTCCCCTCACCCCAAACAGCTGGGGCTTTGGCTGTCACGGCAGATGTGCGAGGCAGTGTCTGAGGAGCTGGCTCATGCCACCCATGTGCTGTGGGACACACAGAAGTGCACAATTCCATCCCTGCACAAAAATGAAATAGTGAGGAGAAAATGAGGGGCTGGAGAGTAAAATTACAGAGGACATCTAGTCCACCCTCCCTGCTCGAAGGAGGGTCGGCTCAAGCAGGTTGCTGAGAGCTGTGTCCAACAGAACTTTGTATTCCTTCACTAGTGGAGACTCCACAGACAGCATCATCAGGCAACTCCCTCAGCACCCAGTGCATCCCATCAGAACCCATGAATTTTGCAGTATTACAGAATATTCTGAGTTGGAAGGGCACCACAAGGATCATCAAGTCCAAATCTTATGTGAGCAGCCCATACAGGGATCAAACCCACCACCTTGGCATTATCAGCACCATTATTTCTGTAAGTCTAGTTTTTTTAATGTTTTCTAACCTGACTGTCCTCTATCGGGGCAAGTCTAAATTGCCCTGGGCTTTCCCCTTTCTCTCAGGGACTGGGGAATCCTGAAGGCTGAGGCAAAGAAGGCACAGAGCAAGTTTGCCTTTCATGTATTCTTTTCAATCAAATCCCTGGTCCACATTTGATACAGGATGCCCTTTATTCCTGAGGACGCCTTTTAGAGGAATCTTTCTTTTTTACCTTCATGTCCTCTACCATATTCAAGTCCAGGTGAGCTTTGGCTTTCCTGAACCCATCCTTCCAGTGTCAGGCAGAATTTCTTTAGTTCTCCTGGACCACCTGCCCCTCCTTACACCTCCTTCATATGTCTGTGCCAAGGCAGGAGCTCCTTGCTCAACCACGCAGCCGCCTGCCCTCTCTGGTTCTGCTTGTTGACATGGACCATTCTTGAGCTTGGAGCCCAGTAGCTCTCCTGGACTCCTCCTCTCTCCAGGGCTGTCTCCCATGGGATTTTTCCAAGCAGATCTCTACAGGGGTTACATTCTGCCCTCCAGAAATCCAAAGTTGTGATTCTGTGATTTGCTCTGCTGCTTTCTCTCAGGATCCTGACCTCTGCCATCTCATGGTCACTGCTGTCAAGGCTACCCCAATCTTCACATCCCTGAACAGTTTTTCCTTGTTTATAAACATGAGTTTCAGCAAAGCATCTTTCCTGCTTGGCTTCTCAATCACTTGTGTCAAGAACTCCTTATTGACACACTTCAGAAACTTTTGGACTGCTTGTCATGTGCTGTGTTGCCCCACCAGCAGGTATCAAGGTAGCTTAGTGTCTCAGCACCTCTGAATATGAGGCTTCTTCCAACTGTTTCAAGATGTCCCTCAATGTCCCTTCTGCATTTCTTCCTTCTGAGCAGGTCTTTGTAGCAGACACTCACTGCAGTATCACCCACACTGCTCTGCTCTCAAATCCATAAGCTCTCAGGTGGCTTTTTGCTTGTGCCCAGACAGAGTTCCACACACAGCCATTGCTCACTCACACAGGCAGGATGCAACACTGTGTAAGGGCTGAAAACTCCATTTTGATACAACAACCTTACAGATGAGCACAATGTAAGCTATTAAATCTGTGCAGTTTAGATCATGTGTTCTCTGTAATTGGCAGGATCACATCTGTGGTTTGAACTTTGTGGAGGGCAAAGATTTCTCTTTCTAATACCCAAATCCTACCAGAAATCCTGCTGTACACATAAATCCAAGCTCATGTCTGTGGTTCTGTATAAAGGAAATGTGCCGTTAGCCTGGATATTTTTTTACCATGGCTAGATAATAATAGAAAACAAATATGAAGTTTAAACAAGGAAAAGAAAGAGACATACTGACATTATCTGAATATTTAATATTTGTTTTATTGGATTAAAGCAGCCATGCAATTCTGGAAGGGGTCTTCCATTTTAATATCTCCCAGAGGATATGCGATAAGAGGTATCAAGATGATAGATTTAGATTATTTTATGACCTATACAATGAGGACTTCTGAGTGACTGTGAAACCAAACCAGCTTCTAAACATGCATCAACACAGCATGAGACACCAAATGAATGAATTCTGTTTACAGCAGGACTTTCAGTGCCTTTGTTACTGCACCCTGAGGGCAAACGCAGAAAATCTCCAGTTCCTTTGCTTGCTGTATTTGGGATGCTTCTTCTTGTCCCTGCTTTGCGTAGAAATTTCTAAGCCACACACCAAGACCTTCTCACCTGCAAATAGCTGCACCAGGTTTACAACGACACATAAAGTGAATGCACCTTTCTCACCTGTGATTCACCGTATGCTTTGCTGAAGGGACAAATGCTTGTTGCAACATTCTTCACTCTCCAGGACTCGCCCTTTTGCTGAGCTGATACCCAGTCCTTTGAAAGGCCTGAAATAAGAGCATACCTGCCTGGCTTCTTGCTGCAAGCCGTGTCATCACATGGCTTTGCAGCTGGTCAGGTGAGATAGGAGAAGATGTATAGCTACAAAACACACATAAGTCATCCCACTGCACTACTTTGTTTCTGTGTCCATCTGGGATGTAGATTAACAGCCACAGCAATTGAATTGCTTTGGAAAAATCTTCTGCATAGCCGAAGACTTTAAAAAATCACTTCAATTTTTGTGCTTTTGAAGAATGAGGGTGCATGAAGGAGTTCTCCCTACTATGTCAGCTGCCAGCACTCTCCATCCTAATGCCATTGATTTTTAGCACACTTTCATGTCCTCTTTCAGATGTGTCTTTGGAGTTAGTGCATATTGGCATATGCATAATATGCTGGGTGTAAAGAGGAAATTTCCAGTCTCAGCCATATTTCTGGGTGTCACTATCTCATGTCACTGACTTTGTATGCTTGGATCACATGTAATCACTTGGATTAAAAAAAAAAGTCCCTGGGCTTTCCCCTTCTCCCAGTCAGGATGCACTGAAGCTGTGGTACAAGCCAGAGGCTAGAATCTGGCTTAGTCCTGCCTGCCACCCTGCAACAGGACCAGTGATAGGCTTTCTGTCCAGAAGTATTTCAGGTTGTTGTAGATGAGTGTGTCACCAGTACTTACTTATGGTCCTGTAGTTCAACAGCAGAAATAACCTGAAGGGAGACCTCCTTTATTTTATCTCTGATATTTTAAAGCTTAATCCCCAAAATCTGGTTTTTTCCTCTGTAAGTCTCAAATCCCCTGTAGTTCTACACATAGGCTAGTTCAGAATAGAAATGGTGGAACCAAATTCACAAAAGCATTTTTTTTTTCCTTTTTCACAGACAGTTGGTACTATTCAGTCACTGTCTAAGTCAGAGGCACCGTCACCTTTGCACTCACACCCAGGCAAGACTACAGAGATAATCAAAGCACAGAAAAACCTAGAGGGAGGGATGGATTGCCAGGTTCACTGATTCATTGGTGTAAAGAAATTTTCTGGGTAATGGTTGGTATTCAATGTTATTCATTGGCTTTTTTAAAAAAAAAAGTATCTTTAAAGGGTTTAAGAGTCTGCTGTAGGCATAGTAATTTCTCTACTAACACATCCTTAGGAATAAAAGGAAAGATGGACAATTTTGACACGTTTTTCTTGTAAAGGAGTTGCAACAAAAGGTTAATGTTTAAAAATACACTTTACCAGCAGCCAACTGACAGTAGCTAGAGGACCAAGATATTTAATTGTGTGTCTTGTAGTCACTGTGTGGTGCAGTGTGTTTCCAGTCACACACAGGAATCAGCGCTGTTGATTTGCAGGCAGCTCTGGGAGTGATACATGGGTTCTGCAACAATCAGCATGTCTGCTGTCTCTTGCAATGTCAGAGACCTGCCCCAACCTCCATCAGTGTTTGGCAAAAGTTGTTCCAATGAAAGCGTCCAGAACCACTAGCCTGGACCTTTTTCAAATTAAAGTGTTTTTTGGTCTGCTGGGGATGGTAATACAAGAGACAGACAGAGCCAGGAATGAAATTAATCCCAGACAAGGTTGGTTTAACATGCCAGAGAAGTGATGAAAGCAAAGAGTTTTCTCTCCCTCTCTCTTTGTGACCCCACAAAGCCATGTGATACAAATAAAATATCATCTGCTGGATTACCTGATGAGTCCAGCCCTCTTTACTCAGAAACAAAGACAGAGAAATGTTAGTGTTTGTATAATGGTAAAGCAGTACTGTAGTAAAATATCTAAGTTTTTTCTATTTCTGCTGGTTTAGGGGTGTGGAATGTGGCAGGTGTATTAATTTTGACCTGGTTTTGCTCCGTGCTACTCACAGCACTCCAATATAGATGGGGTGAGAAAAGGAGTGTGAGAAGACTGCTCTTCTCTTCGTGGAGACAGCTTTTAGTAAAGATTTATCAGCATGGATACACCCTTAAAGGCTCACAGGGTAGACGAGTAAGGCCAAAATGAAATCTCCTGAAAACTCTGATTAAACTTAGTCTTCTTCATTAAGTCAAATATTTTCAAAGCATTTCTTCCATACAACAATTGGTTGCTTCCCACAAGTCTAGGACCCATATCCTTCCATTCATATAAGAGTTAGAGCCTCTCCCAAGTTCAGCCAAGAAGCATGCTTTTTTATGGGAGTTTGTTGTGCACTTTGAACCTGCTTCTCCTGTTTCAATCTCCTTTACAGCAGATCCAGCTCTGCAAGTATTGAAGCCATCATCAGCTTTGCTGCTGGCTTTGCTTAGAAGCAGGGTTAAGCTCAGTGTCCTGGAAAATCTGAGCTAGGAATCTGTGTGGAGTTGTAACCATGAACAGAGGGCCTCATTAACTCTTCTGAAAGCCATGGGTGGTCTGTCCTGGCCCACAACAGTGTGGGGGTGGTGTGGGGCTGCCTGAACATCCCTTGGGTGGGAGATGGGACCACAGCCACCGGTGCGGAGTTGAACATAGCAAAAGAAACCAAAGCCACAGGGAGAAAATCCAAAGCAGCTACGGATGTATGACAGAAAGCAAGCTGAAGCAATGGCAGAGCTGCCCCAGATTTCCTCAGAATGGAGTCCTGGCAGCAGGAGATTGCTCTTCACTGGGGCCTGGTGACCAAGGCACTCCTTACAGCTGGAACTGTAGGGAATCCAGCTGCAGTGGGAGCCTGGCTTCCAGCCTGCAACACGTGGGAAGGGTGTAGACAACAGGGCTCAGTATCAATGAGGCCTGCCATAAATGATTAGAAAACAATTTTTTGCAGAGGCCACAGGAGTGGCGTTTCCTTAACCAGCCCCAGCCCCTTTATGAAACACTATCTGCAGCGTTCAGACAGGCACCTTATTGCAGGAGACATTTTTTTTTGCCATAAGCAGCTTCTGGGAACATACTGACCTCCTCTGACACAGGGGCACTTTCTAGAACTTCAGATTCCAGAGCAAGATGCAATTGTCCTTTTACTGAACTACCAGGCCATCAAATACAGAAAAAGGTTTTTTTCATGGAAGAATAAATTCAGCATCATGAGTTGTTTACCTAAAAGTTGTAAATAGCTCACAGAACAGAAAGCACAATACATGCTGAATGTTTGGGAATTACACAGACATCAGGGGGTTTTATTGGAAATGTAATTATTAGAATATTTGTTTCTAGCCTTTCTAATTTTCTTTTTAAGAATTTTACAAGAGGAAATAAAGCAGATGTAAAGTCCTAAAGATGCAAGTTAGGACAAACCTTATGATTATTTCATCTGGACAAGCACTGGTACTTTGTCATTTCTGGTGTTAGCAGTGTTTTGGGGGAGTTTGTGTAACAGGACTGAAGGAAGTTTATATGAATATAAAATATATAATGCAGATATATTGGCATCAGCAGAACATAAATATATTCAGCTATGATAGGTAATTTAAAATGGGAGAAGCATCTCAGTATTTGCTAAGAAAAGAAAAGAAACTGTGTACAATTCCTGCCTATGGCTAAAGAAAAAATTTACCATTTTTTCCTCAATTCTCCAGTGATATGTTCAGAAGAACCTGCAACAGCTACAGGAAATGGTAAAAAAAAAAAAAAATGAAAGAGAAAAATGAAACTTTCCCAGGGCTCCAGTGGTATGTTTCAATGTTTTTAGTATTTTTTCTGGACACATTTGGTACTACAAGTTGTTCAATACTAATATGTGATACATAATACCTTATTTCAGGCCAGGAGGTTTGCTTCACTTGATATAAGTGATCTCTCTCTTTGCCCTTTACTCCCAATAGAAGACTGGTAAACATTCACTAAAAAAAATTTAGAAGTTGCTGTCCGCAGTTTCAGTCACAGTGTCTTCCTTCACTTTGTGCTCTAAATGGAAAGGTGGTGTTATAGAATACACCTAAAATTGCGTCAGGCACTCATTGCCCAGCAGTATCGTGAAGGGAAAGCCAGGTCACCAGGTATGCTGTGAGCAGTACCTTGCTGCACACATCCTGCTACTGCTTGGAGAAGCAGTAGCACTAACCAGAATTTTCTTCAACCTTGTCTGATTTACAGTTTTTGTAAGTATACTGCCTTGTACTGAAGATTACTGTACCAAATATTTATACATACCTAACATTTGCATACCATTTGAAATTGTGTAGGCTGAGCGTGCAGGATGAGCCATCAGTTAATACCTTCAGCTGTATCCTGTTTCCTGGCATATCTTGCTATCCATGAGGCTCATGCACAATCACATCCTTCACAGTGGATGATGTTTTAAAACTGATAGAGTATGCGTGGTGCAACAAACCCACTTTACTCTCCTTTTTGTCTGACTGACCTTCCAGAACAGCTTCTTTCTGAATGTAAAGGATTGCAGTCTACAAGTCTCAAAAAGTTTCCATGGAGTCTATAGCCTTCTGTTAACTATCTACTGTGAGTAAAAGCTCTTTCCCTAGTCCCACCCCTAAGGGGAAGGGAGTACACAACATTCATAGATGCTCATGGTTCAAAAGGAATGGCAAAAGTCAGAGGGTCCACAAAAGCTTGAAAAGTTTTATTAATAAATTACACACTTAGCATGGAAACAGGTATGTTAATCTCTGAGCTCCTAGTATAAGCACATGGCTGTGGGTTTAGGATAAAGGGCTAGGGTAGAAAGGAAGGGAAAAATGGAGATATGAATTAAAGAGGTGGGGTTGGGGAGAGGAAGAGAAGAGAAGAGAAGAGAAGAGAAGAGAAGAGAAGAGAAGAGAAGAGAAGAGAAGAGAAGAGAAGAGAAGAGAAGAGAAGAGAAGAGAAGAGAAGNAGCAGTCCTGGCTCCACCATGATCAAGCTGATGTGGTGTCTAAGATCCTGCGTTGCATGTGCAGCCAGGCTTTGTGGGGTATCTTTCTGTAGACAGGTTTTCCCCACCCTGGAGCTGAGTTTCTTGCTTTCTATGCAAATTAATTATCATTCACAGTTCATTCTTTCAGATTTTTCTGGAATTGGGCCAGAGGGCTTTGGGGGTCTTGGTGATCCTAATCCACCCCTAGAGTCCATGTCCACTTCTCAGCTTCATTCCTGTGCTTGATGAGTCCTTGTGCTTATTTGCAGGAGCCAGAACAAGGATGTTTGTTCTGGAAAAGTGCTGTGTGCTGGTTTGAAAGTAAACCAGCAGGAGAAATTAACCCCACTCAATTACCTCAAGAGATATTTCAGATCAGAATTACTACTTAGCAGAGAGATTACAATTAATGCAGTGGTGCAGATGAAACTGACTTAAACCCCCAAAGTCAGAGTACAATCTGGCACCTTGTTGGTGAGGGTGGTAGTCACAGTCCTATCAAGTGGTGGTTGCAGTCCTCTTGAGGTGAACACTTGCAGTCTTGTCAAAAGCAGTAGTCCTTTGGAAGTTCTGGTCCTCCTCCAGATCCATCGAGTGGTGGTGATGCCTTAGATTTTGACTTTTATATTTTTCAAAATCCTGTANTGTGCCTTGAAGGCCCTTCAAATAAATACCCACCTTTATTCCCTTACTCCTGTCTGGTCTCTGTTTATAGGTGGCCTCTTAAGGCATCAGTTCTGTCCCAAATCCCCAAACCCAAAGGTTCTGTATCTACAGGTTCAGCTGGGAATGCTCAGCACCACTCCCAGGGCAGGGAACTTTCCCAATGGATGATGTAACACTGTGAGTCATGGGATATTTTTGATGATCTAAGCCATTGCAGCTGCCTGTTCTGCTGGTGCCATTAAGTCCACTATGGTCATTAGCAGAGGTGACCCCCTCAGGATGGATGTGACTGTGCTGGTGCTTCCCCGAGGGAGTTGTCACAGCTGAATCACTTGTGATGAAAAAAACACTACCGTGCCTCGCAGGGTTTGCCTCTTCTCCCCTATGTCATTTAACACCCAGCTTGTAGCCTCAGGTGTCAGATGTGCACTGGGCAGCTTCTGCGAATCATTAACAGTTTGTCAGAAAATGACAGAAACATACAGAGTTTGGTTACAACCACATAGTGCCAAACTGGCATTCTTTTCCTGTAACCAGGACATGCTGCTCTACCACTGCATGGCCCCTTCTCCAGCCACATCTTGTTCTTTCTCTCCGTGTGTTATTACCAACAATCCTTGGCTGTTGTTAGCCACAATTCTTGGTTGGCTCCACAGCTATCTGGCTATTCGTGCTTCAGACATACAAATCAGCCCCTTATCTTCTGGGATTCTACCTCTAGATTTCCAGAAGTGTCTACAAACCTGGGTATATCAACTGTTTCTTCTGTGTTATCTTAAAAATTGTGAAATGAACAACGGCAATGCAGTATAAATAAAACCCATTCTAGCAACATTTTTAAGTATTTATTTTGATTTGCCTGCTTCTAATACAAATTATTTCATGGCAGTTAATAATTAATTCCTCTTCAAATTCTTCCCTAAAATCAGGAGATTCTTCCTATTTCACAGTACAGAAATGCAGTGGGAGATTGAGCAAGTTCTTAGAAGTTAGTCTGTACAGCAGTGAAAAAATAAAGAATCCAAAAATCTTAATCCAAATCGTGCATCAGACTCACCCTTTGTTTCTGCTCACAACAGACAACTGGTGCAATCCTCTGGATTTTCATTGCATGGTCTTACTGACCTGAAAAAGTAAATCTCTTAAGAGATGGATGTTACAGGATCTCTACTTGAAAAGAAATGTAGACTCAGTGAAGTCTTAATGAATGAGGCATCCAGTCTACCTTCACAATTTTCCTACTGCTACTAACTGGGCGCTGCTTTCAAAATTTGCTGGTGTGCATTTTCTCTGTCATATGTAAATTTCCTGCGACTAGTAGATGTTAAAAGTGATACATTTTCCTACACATTGCCTGCCAAAGGTGGGAGCTATACCACCAGTCACTCCACTAGAAAAAGCAATGCCAGCCTTATGTTTACTAGGATATGGAGGCAGCTCAATCTGCAGTGGCTACGGTGTGTTGAGATTTGCTGGATAAATAGACCATGCAGCACAGCTGACAGAACAAAACCAGCCTGTGCACAACCACACCAGCTGCAGCTGCACCTTTAACTGTAGCATGCATGGACTTCACCACTAACAGACTGCAGACTGCAACCAATTTAAGGTTTGCTGTATCAGCAATCCCTTCCAGCTAGCAAATTTGTTCACTAGAATGATTTATCAGAAAGGTAAACAAAGAGAAAGAAAACACTGTTGACAATCATCCATTTAAAAATGTGAACAAATATTGCAGAAGAGTTTGCTCCTATGTTTACCGTGCGCTGAGCAGGCCCATCAAACTAATTTGAAGATTAAACTTTCTGGAAAGCTTTGCCAATCAGGCCTAATCCGTAATGTAGCTGCAGGGAATGGACCAGTTTCAGTGTTCTGCAGCACTTCTGAGAAATACATACTTATGTTTCATGGTCTGCCTAAGTCACTTCTGACAGCAAAACACCATCTTTGAGGCTCTGATTCAAAAGCTAGTGAAAGCAATTGGGAACCTCTCCATTGACCTCAATGGGTTTGGATCACAGCCTGCATTGTTTCAATGCAACCCAATCTGGTCTGAAGCACCCCAAGCTGTACACTTTTCCAGAGATTTGTGTTATTCTAGGATGATAAAGTACGACAGTGAAGATCCTAAAATATTTCTTGCTCTGCGTCCTCCCTGAAAAGTTGCTGTAGAGACTGACACATCGTGTAAGAAAGCTCTTTGATTGCCATCTTTATTAAGACCTCTTAAAGCATTCAGTTGCCTTCCAGTCACCAGCCAGGTTGAGCACATCTCAAAACTAGATCCCTAAGATATATTCCCTAAAGCTGATAAACTGACAATGCAAGGACTTTTTGGGGAAGGAGATCTACATGGGAAATCTATGATTACTGCTTGATTTGTCCTCATCCATTGTAAAGAATTTGCCAACATAAAATACCATGATGGCAAATAAACTCATCTCTAGACCTAAACTAAGAACTTGTGTACCCCTCTCTTTCCAAATATTTCCAGGGAACTTCACAATTACAAGTTTCTCCTCCATAAATTTTACTTTAATTCTACTTTTCTTAATTGCTGTATTGTACAAGGCATATTAATGCATAAAAGAATTTGTCAAAATACCTTTTAGAAAAAATGTTTAGCTGCAAATCTCTCTGAAAACTTCTAGACCTTTCACCAGAAAGCAATTAGCCTTATCGTGGTATCTCTGACAGACTATGGATTCAGTGCCTCCACAGCACAAAATTTCCCTTATCTTACCACTTCAGCTTTGCTTTATACAGTGAGAAGATCCATTCACTCTAAATGGCTGTAACAAACTGTCACTTTCTACTCACCTCACAGCACATACTGTTTGGGGAAGTTGTGTACCAGATGAAATGCAGCAAGAGCGAGGAAACGGGCAGATGCAGAAAAACTCAGTTGTAAATATTACATCATGTCCTTTCACTGAATCACCCTGTCTCATCACCCAGTGAATGTCTTTCATGCCACCACTTCATAAGCAGAAAGTATTGTTGATGTTGTCTGTCTTAAACTCCTAGCAGCTTGCATGTAGTTTTAGAATAATTATAATTATTTTTTTAAAATATTAAGGTCTTTTAGAATATAAGTTATTGGCACATAACAGTGCTTGAAAAGAGACTGAATCATGGCCTAAATGGTTTCCTTGGGGACTAAATAGCAATTGCAATTAAATACAAAACCAAGAGGACATGTTGGATTGTGGATTTTTGGGTCATACATCCAAAACAATGGAAAGATCAGAAAGAAGGTAAAAGAGACATCTCTGTGTACACTGAGGAAAAGTCAAGTGAAGTTTTAAACTGAAGGCTGGATGAAAGATTTTTTTATGGCTGGAAGCAAGAAAATGGTCCCCTGTAATTTTGTGATTGTGGCTCCAAAATGGTGACATACACTTTTTACTTAAATAAACATGGTTCCAGCATTTATTCCTCCTCCACGTCTAGAAAAAGCAATGAGGAATGCTGAACTTTGAACTCAATTCAAAAATGGTATGAAGAAAGAGAAACTGGTTTCCTTGTGAGTTCCACAAAAATAGGCTCCATGTCTTCCCATTTTCCATACCTGTGTTTATCACTGACATACTTTCAATGTCTGGAAGTCTCATTCCAACCAGATATGGACCATCTTCAAAACTAATTTGAATAGTTCACAAAGCATGAGGGGCTTTGTTTTATAGTATCTAATAAAATCATAAGCATACTTTTTGCATGTCATTTCATATATCCTCAGAAATACATACATACTAAGATAACTGAAATACTAGTCTGCTCTACTTCTAGAAAAATCAACTCTTTAGCTGCATGGTGGAGCTATTTTTCAAGGAAGAAACAGGGAAAATTAAGTCATTAAATATTCAAGGCTAGGAAAAAAACTTAAAGGTAGCATACATTTCGACAGCATCCTTTTAAGTAATTTTTGTGCTTTTCCTTGAACTACTTCATCAGTTATTTATAAGCCATATCACAAAAACCATAAACCATAAGAAAGAGCAATTTACAAGCAACAAAATCTGTATTAACATCTGAAAAAGTGTGTTTTCTAAACTATCAAGACAAAATAATATGCACCACATTCTTTTCAGACTTCCTGCTCTTCCTTCGCCTTCCCCACTACCCTCATTGATACAAGGAAAGAAACATTCCCAGAAAATTTTCATTACAAGCCTAGCTCTTCAAAGTGCTGTTTGTCCTCTGATTTTTAGATTGATTCTCTGTGTTGTCTCATACCACACAAAAGAGCAGATGTTTCTTACGCATACAAAGAGAAAACCCATTTTCTTGTGGGTTTTCTGGCTTTAAGGGACCTGCAAGCTCTTGCACCTGCCAAAGTCAATACAGCCCCACAGCTGCACATGTCTGTCTGCAGGATCAGATAGAAATTCATCTGCATTAAAGGAGACATATGACAGCAACTATGAATCCTCCACAGAATTAATCTGTGATAACACGGAGTGATTGTGTTTTGAGCTTGGAGGACGCTTCATCAGCTTTAACTACTCATTTACTACTGCCCTTGTTGTCAGAAGACATAACACTGTGTTTCAACATGTATTGCACACTGCTCAGAAATGCCCATTATTGCTGCATTTTTCTTCTATAAAAGAACCAAAGTATTAGATGTTATTTTTTACAGATCTTCAGCCTTAATAAGGACGTTTTTTGAGAAATATTTTACTGAGCCAAAACAGTTATATGCTAAAGTGAAACTTGCTTCCTTTGTCTTTCCAGTTGTTTTTTTTTTTTTTTTAAAGAACAAAGGGGGAAAGAAAGAGGAAGGAACTAGTTATTTGTCTTATAGTGAGACACACATTGCAAAACCCTCAGTCTTGTTCATGCTACTTGGACAGTTTTATGCCAGAAGACTGGTGCCTAGCTCTGTTGTAAGCCTGTGAATCTCATGATTGAGTACAAAGCTGACAACGTGAGTCAGAAGATAAAGCCAACTGCTTGGCTGGTTGAAGAAAGTGTTTGAAACAGAGCAGTGCCTGCTACAAAGGCTGTAAGACATTCAGTGACCCCCTGCTACACAGCTAACAGAGTAACAAAAGCTGTAGGGAAGTAGGTCTGTGGTTTAGAAATACAAATTATTCAGCATCATGTCTCTGCTGAGCTACTGCTAATACCAATTTTGCAGGATAATGTTGTTTTATGCCAAGAAAATCCCTAGGGGATTCCCCCACCATCATACTTTAGGAGCACAAAATACTTACATGGATTGCCCATTCAGAGAGCATTTATTACATTGCAGGAAATGGCTAACTAGTGTGAGGACATGAAATAGAAATGGCCTTCACCTTTCTGGATTGCAGTGAGTAATATTTTTTCATTAGACACTGAAGAATTGCTGTCACCTTTCTAATAAGTCAAGGCATAGTTACACCTGACAAATGAAGATTTATTTTTCTGGACCTGTTCTCTGTAATTGTTAAAGGGGTGCTGTAGGATGAGGATCACCTGCTGTGCTGTTTTTGCTCCAACTCTGACCAACAGAGCGACACACAGGGGAAGCAGAGCCCCATCTACCCCACCCTCCCAAGGGTACTGAGGGAACTGGTGGAAACACTCACTGAACCACTTTCCACCATAGTTCTGCTACATGGGGAGGTCCCACTTGACTGGAGGTTGGCAAATGTGTCACCCATCTCCAAGAAGAGCTGGAAGGAGAATCTAGAGCCACAAAGATGATAAAGAGGGCAGGAGGATGGGCTTACGAGGACAGGCTGAAAGAATGGAGGTTGTTGGGCCAGGAGTAGAGAAGATTCTGGGGGAAACCTTGTTGCAGACTTTTAGCCCAAAGGGGGCCTATGCAAGAGAGCTGGAGAGGAACTTTTCACAAGAGCAAGTAGTGACAGGACAAGGGGGAATGGATTCAAACTGAAAGAAGGTAGGTTTAGATTAGAAGAAATTCTTTACTGTGATGGTGGTGAGACACTGCAATAGGTTTACCAGAGAAGTTTACCCCAGCTCTGGCAGTCTAAGGCTGGTTTAAGGCCAGGTTTGATGGGGTTCTGAGCAACCTGGTCTAGTGAAAGATGTCCCAGTCCATGGCAGGGTGGTTGGACTAGATGATCTTTAACATCCCTTCCAACCCAAACCATTCTGTGATTCTATGACTCTATGATCTGGAGAATTACAGGGGTCTGTCAGCCTGACCTTGATGCCAGGGAAGGTCATGGAGCAGCTTGTCCTGAGTGCCATCACATAGCACATACAGGATAACCAGGGAATCAGGCCCAGCCAGCAGGGGTTTGTTAAAGGCAGGTCCTCCTTGACCAACAGGATCTCTCTCTGTGGCAGGATGACCAGCCTAGCGGAGGAAGAAAAGGCTATGATATTTCTAGCTGGACTTTACCATATGCATATGCATATGAGACTGTTTCCCACATCATTCTCCTGGCTGGCTGCTCATGGTTTTGACATGTACCCTGTTCATTGGGTAAAAAAAACACCTGTATAGGTGGGCTCAGAGATTGCTGGTGGATGGAGTTACACCCAGCTGGTGGCCAGTCACCAGTTCTGTTCTCCAGAGCTCAGTACTGGGGCCAGTCCTGTTTGATGTCTTCATCGATGTCTTCATCAATGCCTGTACGAGGGGATTGAGTGCACCCTCAGTCAGTTTGTAGACAACACCAGACTGGGTGAGAGTGCTGATCTGCTGGAGGGCAGGAAGGCTCTGCAGAGGGGTCTGGACAGGCTGGGTCATGGGCCAAGGCCAGTGGGGTGAGGTTCAACAAGGCCCAGGGCCGGGTCCTGCCCTTGGGTCACAACAGCCCCAGGCAGTGCCACAGGCTGGGGCAGAGTGGCTGCAAAGCTGCCAACAGGAAAAGGGCCTGGGGGTGCTGGTGACAGCAGCTGGACATGAGCCAGCAGTGCCCAGGTGGCCAAGAAGGCCAAGGGCATCCTGGCCTGGATCAGCAACAGTGTGGCCAGCAGGAGCAGGGCAGGGATTATCCCCCTGTACTTGGCACTGGTGAGGCTGCACCTCAAATCCTGTGTCCAGTTTTGTGCCTCTCTCTCACAGAAGGACATTGAGGTGCCAGAGCTGGTGAAGGGTCTGGACCACAAGTCTTATGAGGAGAACCTGAGAGACTTTTTTATCCTGGAGAAAAGGAGGTTGATGGAGGACCTCACTGATCTCTGAAAGGAGGTTTTAGTGAGATGGGTGTCAGTCTCTTCTCCCAAGGAACAAGCAATAGGACAAGAGGAAAGAGTGTCATGTTATAGCAGGGGAGATTGGGTATTAGACTGGATATCGGGAAAATTTCTTCACTGAAAGGGTTGCTAAGCACTAGATTAGACTGTCCAAGGAACATCATCCCTTGAAGTGTTTAAAAGATATGGTTTAGTGGTGCACGGTTAATAGCTAAACTCAGTGATCTTAAGGGTCTTTTCTGACTTCAGTTATTCTGTGAATTTATGATTCTAAGATTCTATTTATTAAAATACAAAAGACAAAGATATAACAAGGGAAAGCTCGTGTGAAACTAAAACTTAGTTCCTAGGAAAGTCAAAAGGCAAAGTTAGGTCAACACTGGAAAACATCAAACTCTTTTTTCCTTGTGTACACTCCTGTACATCGGTATATCTCTCAGTTAAGCCATGTTGAACAACCCATAGTGCATAGAAAACTTATTTTTAATGAAGTGTGTTTCTGATAGGTATGGAAACAACATCTGACATCAAAAGCATCAGCCTTGAGGGTGCAATGCTACAAAAACATGTATATTTGCAATAAGTGAAATTATTTCACTATCCTGTTATATTCCAAGCAGTCAGCTGTATTTAAAAGATGCATTTTCCACTTGGCTGAATACGGCAATATGTTCTCAAAACTCTTTCATTATAACTCACATCTAATGTGCATGGAAGCACAGCTGTATTGCAGCAATTCTTTCTGTGGAACTATTCATGAACTGCTTGAATTCATGTAGCTTTAATATGATAGCTGAGTTGCCATTAGGCAAAACATTGTGATAGGAGTGGAGTGGCAGCATTACCCTTCACAGACACCTCTGGGCTGAGCAGTTGAGCACTACTGAGAAGCATTTCCAGTTCAAAGATCTGACAGACCGGTTCTTGACAGCCTGAAATATTTGGGGGAATATTTGGTCTCAGGAATTAGAAGTTGTCTGGCCTCATACTACTCCGCAGCTCTAATGAATGGTGGGAAAGGGAGGATGATCCTACAAAAATTTGGTTTAACTCACATCTGACATAAAGCCCTGCAACACAAGGCCAGAACAGTAGTACCTGCAAGTCCACACTAACAAGAGCAAGTTCTTCCATCAAGCCACAGCTGTGCCTTGCCCCTTTCATGTTCCTTTCACGTTTCTGTTTGTCTTGAATTCAGAAATTGTGCTTCAAATTAAATCAACAGTACATACTAGCTTTCATAAGTACCCTCTTCTTCCCATGGCACTTTATGTTACAATGCCTTCTCTCCTTTCTTTTCGCACAGCAAACCTCAGTAACAAGCCAATTGGGTTAGTTGCAGGTATAACAATAAACAGCCATGCACCTTTAGGGGACTGAAACTAAACTAATCTAAGTAGGATAGAAAAAACAAACCCACTGGTATTTCAAGCAGTGTTTAACAAGAAAGAGGAATAAGTTTATGACCTCATCTTTGAACCTGTCTTCAAATGATCTTGTTTCTCTAGCTTGTTCATATACAAGATAGTCACTTGGGAATGATGTAGCAAACTCAGCCACGATTACTGCAACTCCAGGAGGAGTCAGATGGACAGTTTCTATTAGCAACCTATAGCTTAAAGGAAAAGCGATAGTCCCCCACCCTGCCCCAAATCATCCAGAAAACCTAGGCTTATTAGGAGCTCCAAGCAAACAGAAAGAAACTATGTGAAGCCAATATTTTAAATCATCAGTGTTCTGGGAAATATATTCTTCTCTAATAGGAATAGATGTTCTTATCAAAATAAACTGTATTGTTGTGAAATCAAGCATTGATCCTCCAAGCCAGACTTAGCAGGAGTGCTAGCAGGTTGCTGCTATGTCAACAGAAAGTTGTGCCGATTTTTTCACAGCATTTTGGGCAGACGGGTAACTCTTGAACAGAGGCTAATATAAAATCACTATTCCAAATGTCAGAGTTGATATATGGGCAGAAATTCTTCTGTGTTTACTGGAGAAACCAAAGAACTTCAACTGATTGTAAAATTATCTTTGATTGTAGGCTTTTAGCACAGGACAATTTAACACCAAATCCCATCTTTCATTCATGATCTTTGAGGAGTTCAGCTGAAAGAAGGGGAACAACCAGTCATCACCCCATGTTCATGAAAAGTTTTGGTTAGAATCTACCAACCAGCATCACCAAAAGCCCTTCCAGTTCCATATTTCAGAGAGCAGAAAGAAAGATCTTCTGAAGGCATGTTGATATAAAGAGTTATTCTCTGCTTCTATTTAAGCTGACAGCAGGACTTCCACTCTGATTGTTGTGAGTAGGTTAAGATACTACCCAGGAAACCTCCCTGACCAGAGATGGGTGGCACTGGTGGATGCTGAGCAGCTACTTTTCCCCACACCAGGACTGCCCTGGATATCTTTTCATAAACCAAAAGTTTAAAACAATTCAGTGACTTACGTAGTTTCCAGATATAGAACTATTTTAAAATATGGCATGTACATCTGCCAAAATTTTAACTCACTGATTCAGACATCATGCTCACTTTCAGAATATTAGTAGTGTCAGGTAATTATATGGCTGAAAGTTAAGCAGAAGTTTCACAATCAGGTGTTCTCGGGCAGTTCAAAGTTTCAACTTGTTGCCTAGCTTGTTCTCTAGCTTGTTCACCAGTTCCTGGTACAAGCTCACTTGATCTCAACAACAAACCTGTTATTCTTCATACATAACCTGGGAAAAGGGGTGTTTGAACTTCTTAGCTTGTAACACCTTTTTTTAGAAAGAGCGTGCTCAGTATTTGTAGACTGTTAGTAAATGTAGCTTGATTGCTAGGAAACCACATTGCATTAAAATGCTAAACAACATCCCCAGGCTGCTTTTAGTGTCTAATCTGCAATTTCTATTATTTAATGTCTGTGTTAGCATACCCATCAGGCACTGATCTCATCCATTGTCAAAAACAGAGCAAAGCTTAGCTTGTTCTTGGATGAGTGGTTCTCCAGAAGAACAAAATACAGAACTTCACAAGACAGCAATCTCTCAGGAGACAGCATTTTACTATGAAAATTTATTCTGTTATCAAATGTAGTAAAGTCTATGGCTACTGAACCCCTTGACATGAGAAAATAGGAAAGCATCCAGTTTATGAACAAGATAGAATATTGATAATTAAATTACTTACTTAAAAATTACATATCCACCTTAAGAATAAAACCTGAGTAAGGCTCATAGAATGGAAGCTGATATGGTCCTAATAACTGGACATTTATTATTTAAAAAAGAAATCCTCAAGGTTTGAGATATGCAATAGCATTCTTTCCCAGGAGACTGAAGGCAGATACTCAGAAAGCAGAAGGATTCTGCTGACCGGAGTTTCTTCTGCCTCATTATCACCTTCTTATTTCAGGTTAGCTGAACTATAGCTAATCTAAGACACTCTTGTTTAGAGACTGAGATGTTAAAGAGGAAACATCTTAACCAGGTCAGAGACCTAACAGCAAAAACTGTTGGTTCTCCTGCTCTGTTTCCAGGCGTCATGACACAGCCTTAGATCCAATCACTACTTGCTCTAGCTTTCTCTGAAGCCAGGCAATTTGTGTATGCCACAGCAAAATGAAGCTCAGATGGATAGAAAGTGTAAATTTTTTTATGTTGGTAGTTTACCTTTTGTATGTTACAAAGTATTAGTCTTTTAATATGAGGATTCACATCCTATGGGGAATAGTACAAGTCCTGGCAAACAAGTTGTGATAAGGAAGGGTCACGCTGTTTAAGGTAAGGTCAGGACTATTATTAACATTTTCGAACACAGTTGAAGTTCAAAGTTCCTTATGAAATAAAATTCTTACTATATCCATCTTTCTTCGCTATCTCAGGTCTGATTACCTCCTCTCCTTCAAACAGTTCTCTTCAAAGCATCTGCAGATCCAAATATTAGTTTTGCTTTGCATTGCATGTGCAGGGTGCATCCTTCTGGGTTTAATATAAGAAGATAATTATTTATGCAAACCTGAAGCAAAAAGCAGCAGAGCACTGATTTAGTTCTGTATTCACTTTCTCAGCAGTGCTAAGGGTCCGTGTCATGTATTTTCTTTCCAATCTGACTTTATTAAACATTTCCAAAGCTTTAAGAAATCAGTTAGCTTTTACTCAACAAAAGTTGAGTTTGCAGCTTTGTTCCAGGCATTGGCACTTTAAAACAACACACAACAGTCTAAGTGAAAAACATAAGGTTTCAAAACAAAGGACATGGCATGAATATTAACATTGGTTTAATGGCTGGCCCTTACTATATTAATACAAAACAGCAGCACATCCTTGAGATGTTTTAGGAGCATAAGACAAGGCCTCCACTGCCCACATTCCTCTTCAAAAGCAGAAAAATTACAAGGTTTAGATTCAACATGTAATGCTAGTTTTTATTCTGTAAGAAGACAACAGCAGGTTTAGAAGTCAGCCCACTGTTCCTGTTGCTACAGAAAATTCCCTATCAAGCAGTCTAACCCAAAAAGAGAGGGAGTAACAAGTAGGTCCTGCTTTCTGTGTGCAAGGCAGAGACATGGCAGTTTGTCAAAACCCACAATCAAACAGTGTTAAAGCTGGCTGCACACTCAAGAAGTCCTAGCCCAGTACATAGCCACAAGATTCCTTCTTTCCAGGAAAGGAAGAGCCGCTAGGAAAATGCCTTCCTTCAGGTTAGGGTATGTAGTAGGGAAGTCTTCACTGAGACATTATCTCTGCATTTAGAGGCTATGTGCTTCAAAGGCAATCCAAAAAACCCCACAAAATTAGAAAGGCAATTTTCCTACCTGACTTGAAATACTGATTTTGTTAATTGCTTTTATTTGAATGCTTAGAGCCTTCTAGCCAGTAACCACTTCCATAGCTACTATTTGGACAGCAAGTGAACATGACATTGCTTATTTGCCGAGTGTTCTTGTAGTGAAGGTCATTCTACAGCTGGGTATAATGTGCAAAAAAGGGCTAAAAGAATGTTCACCCTCCTCCCTCCCTCTATGTAGAAAAATTTATAGAGACATAAAGCAGTCACCTAAGATAGCAGTTGCTTGCAATAGGGCAGACAAAGGAAAGACAGTTTTCCAGAATCAGTGTTATTAAAAAAAAATAGTTCTTATCAAAGCCTATCAGAGCTAACTTACTCTGATTCCCAACTGCCAATCAATGCACAGGAATGATACATTTCAAAATCCATGATTAAACCAAAATCAGGCTCTTGCCACATCCCATACTTGGGTAATTCAAGACTTTGCAACCTGTCTGCTCTTCAGCCCACCACCCTGAGAGTCATCTTTGCCCTGGATATAAAAAGTAGAGCAGTTAAACCTTGGCACTAGCAACCATCTGCATGTTTAATGCCTGAGCTATCAAACAGCACAGATGAGTTTAGACCATGGAGGACTGAGTTGCAATACAATTCTTCCAGTGCAGTAGAATGGGGAGGTTAAGTATTTAAGGAGAAAGAGATAAGATGCTGAATTTTTCAGCATTCCCCCCACTCAGATGTACTCTAATGTTATGGGTTGCTGACATACATAATGGTTAGGATCGCATATAATGTAAGAGTAAATGAATTGAACTCAGATGTTTGTAAAACCACTAAGGTGTACTCTGCTGCAGACAACATGTATACTTCCCATGACTTTCAACATGTTCATAAAACCACATTGTTCTGGACCATTGTAGTTCCCATAAGTGACATTTACAAAACAGTTGCCATTGTAGCTCTTGCTGAGCCTACAACATTTAAATGGTGGTTAAAGCAGGTAGCTTTCCCAGATAAAGAACATTACAATCTCATGGTTTGTTTCTACTCTTGATTTAAGCACTTGAAATTGCTTGGTTACATTTAAGAATTGTATGTAGGTATCATGTTAAATACCTATTCTGTTCCTGCTGAGAATGTAGATATATTTGGATATACCAAATATCACTGGACATCTCCCTTCACTTAAGAGGAACATAAATGGATCTAGGCCTGACTATAGTCTCATAAAAGATGAGCAATTTTTGCAGAGTTTTTTGGTCATGTCACCTTCCAGTTTTCCCTTCTTGATACCTTTCTCTTTCCAGGCCTGTATGTTACTGTATGTATTGTTATATATCTGACAAAGTATGTGTCAAGGAGAATGCAGGATCTTATAATACCTTGTCACTGCAGCAGGGTTGTGACAGAAGGTTTTAAGCTTTCCTCCTTTCACTACATCTGTGTTGAGTCCATTCCAAAAAAAAGAGAGTCCCTATAGTCTCTGCACGCTCTTGCTTGTATTCGTTCTTTTGGCTATCAAACTAATGACTGTGAACTATCTTTTGACTCTTGTCATAGGAGGCTGGCCAGAGGACAGATCCCAAAGAGGAATCCTGGTGTTTGCCCAGAGCAGGGAGGTTTAGAGTTCAGAACCCACAATGCTATTTTAAAAGCATCAGAAGTGCCGCAGGAGAAGCAAGGTGTTTGTATGCAGCATAACATCTTCCTTTTATCTGAAAAAAAAACCTCACCCAAACTCTTGTGTGCTTTGCATCAAAGCATGAAAGATTCTCTCTTACTGTGGACATATATAATCCTACAGACAGATCTGAAAAACTGTGGCAAAACTGATTTAATATGACAAGCTAAAATGAGAAGAGGGGAGAATACCCATAGCAATGAAGTCCAGTGAATTTTAGTGGGGTTTCTGAACAAGGGGAATACAGTAACAATACTGTCTGGTTCTGAAGAACAGTGGTTGATATATGTACAAAAAAAGCCTGTTTAGACTACGAGGCTTTTATTCTGGGCACCAGAAGAAAGTATTTTAAACTATCTTCTACAAAAACAAACAAACAAACAAACAAACAAACAAATAACAGACCAAGAATTTTATCATCTTTAAAAAAGCCTGCAAAGCAGTGTGTGCCCAATGCTACAAATTATCCCTGAGCACAGCATTGACCTGATGATTATAAAGACAAGCAAGAGAGGACATCTGCATTTGTCCTGGCATCAGTGTTTCCAGGCCAGGGCTGTATAAGCACCACAGTTTTTCACAACAAGGTTAGACAAGTTGGACCTTGACAGAAATGCACAGCACGGAGCGTAAGGACACACAGAGTTTTTATCTCTGCCCAAAGGCTTTCAGATAGTCAGACCAAGCAGAACAGCCTTGTGCACTGTGCAACATTTCGGCTGAGGCAGAGGAAATACCTGAGACCTGATTTGGAGACCTCACTCCCACTTTCAAAAAGAAAACATATAAATTGTTCAGGAGAACGGAAATCAGCCACAGGCTTTCAAAGCTGGAACTGAACCTATCCCTTTGCATCCGCAACAGTATTCTGAATGTGGGAAAAACATGTGGGTACCTGTTTTTCCACAGACTCTCTGCTTTACTGCATAAATGACATGGGTCAGTGAACTTAGAGGTCATATGACTCCTTGCCCACACAAGGACCTTTGTAAAAGCTGAAATAACCAGGCTGAACATAAAAAGATGCAGAGTATATGTGTGGGGAGTGGGTAGTAAAGATGGGAACCAAAGACATTTATCTAGAAATCTTTTTACAGACAAGTTGCTGTTCCTTTGAATGACTATTTTTGTATTACAGTTTACCTGCCACAACAGATTCCCAAGAATACCACTGGGGTAATACCTGTAGATGTAATGTTCTATACAATTTATTATTAGCATTAGCATTAGTATTAGCATTAGCATTAGCATAAGCATTAGCATTAGTAGTAGTAGTAGTATTAGTATTATTGGTGGTGGTGGTAGTAGTAGTAGTAGCAGTAGTAGTAGTAGTAGTAGTAGTAGTAGTAGTAGTAGTAATAACTTGGAAAATGTTATTACAGCAAAGATTGCTTTTGCCTATATGCAGAGAAACATTTTTCTTTCCCCTGGAAACATGCAGCATTTCATTTGTCTGTAGGACAAAGCAGACACAACATTGCCAACCCATAGAAGCCCAGTTCTGCCACTGAAGAGTTGACACACAGTATTAGAACACAGTATTTCCCTAGACAAATTTAAAAGAAGCCATCCTGAGCAAGCAGCTGCCTAAAAGCTAGGGTGCAAAATATTCTGATGAGAGGAATAAATTTCTGCCCTTTTGGTAATGAAACTTTTTCAAATTAATAGTCAATTGCTTTTGAAGAAACCTATCAGACTGGACAAGGTGCTTTTGTAGCAAAGATCACTTCTCAGATTTGTCTCTAGTAGCTCCAGTCATAACTGAATTTCAAATGCTTCACACTTAGGAAAACGGTGTTGCTTTCTAGAGTTGCAGGAAAACATAAAGAGCCAAGTCTTGCAGTCATCTAACTCGTCTGTGGCCAGAAAGACCAGTTTTCACTTTGACCTCTGGCAAAAGCAGACTTTTTGCAAAATAACATGAACGTGGCACACACTGAACAGTCAAAAAATCAAAGTCTTGCATGCAACAAAGGCTGTTACAATACTGCAACAATCAAGTAGCAAATCTTAACATCAGACCCTAAAGAGGGTAGGTGTGAAACAAAACTGAAACAGAAGTGATTTTACTCTCTTGTATCCATTTGCTTACAATGAGCAAGACATTCGTATGAGAGCGACCTGCCCAGCAGTCAGGCACTGAAGTGCTTGTATCTGGTATCTCAATGTCCACCAAAAACTTCTTAAGAAGACATGAAGTACAAGGGATGTTCGCTATTGAGTCCTCTTCCTGTGCCCTGGATTCCTCTGAGTTTGGAAACGTCAGTCTTTGGTCTGATCTTCTGTACTCATTGCAAGCTGATAGTCCATCTCTCCAAACGTTCCACCTCTGTGGATCATTAGGATTTGCTCACCATACTTCATGTTTATCTGATTCTCTTATGGTTCCTACTCTGTTTTTCTACTGTTTGCCACACTCTTTAAATAGCTTGGGTCTTCTTTCTTCTAGCCTGCCACCCCCATGCTGTGTTTCCTGAAAAACTGTACATACTGATGATGGGGTCACAGTGACAAGGTAATAGAGGTGCCATGGGATAAGATATGGCATTAGTATGGCCCTTCTCCAGCTGCTCCTTCCTCCTGCTCCTCCCAGAACCACACATCCCATCCACATCAGTCCTAGTATTTCTATCACAACAGTAACACAGATTTGTCTCAGTAGAGCTACCAATATCAAAGCGCCTGGGAGGAAAAAAAAAAGACTTCCTACTTGTTGAAGGATTTTGAAAGCCTGGTTTTGGTACTCTCCAAAATTTTTAAGCTTGACTGAAACCTGTGCCTTGATTCCCTGCTGTGTAAATAAAGAAAATGACCAGTTTATCATCTATCTCTATTCACTGTAAATGCTTGGGAATACAGATTGTCTTAGTTGTGTGTGATAGGGTGCTGAGCACAAGGTGGCACCAATTTTAGCAGGTGTGTCTCAGTGTTACAGACATAATGAGCCCTTGCAGGGAGCCTGGGACACCTTTGTGGTGGAGATGCACAAACCACAGAGATACAATAATTCTGTTTCAAGGGACTACTTCTACCATAAATGTTTTTGTATGTTGATATTCACAAACCATCATTACAGTTCCTGTGCCAATACAGCTTGCTATCCTAGTATTTTTTCTTAAGTACAGAAGCACCAATTATCAGTTTATGCATTTCCTTGCTTTCTTGTGCCATTTCTCACTGTTTGTGCAAGCTAAGGTATTTGAAGCTGGACGGGGTTTTTTCCCTCTCCCCTTTTAACTGAATATAGTATTAAGTGTTTGTAACAGGGAACGGTCTTCCATATCATCCTCACTGCACACTTCATTCTTCATCTCAACGAGCAGCTTTCAAAGCATCAAGGCAGCATTTGTGTTCTCTACACTCAGGCCTTGAATTCTGCCAGTGGGTTAATCTCCATGATGGTCCATCCTACTCACAAGCCATTTAGTCACAAGGAACAGGCTAACAGTACCTGATCATTCTCTCTGGCTACTGAAAGCTCTCATCAGCAATGACATTCTACCACTGTCAACAGAGGCTGGAGATTGGATGGTGGGGCTATGCCAGGTTCAATCCCATTACTCACTAGCTCCCATTAAGGACAAGTCAGAGCTCACCAGAGATGTGTGATCACCTTCACCTCACTGGCTTTCACCCACAGTTAAGGTGCAGAGGGAACTGAGGAAGAAGAGAGAGGAAGAGAAAATAAACACAGAAGAATGTTTTAAAAGGTGGGGGTTTTTTTTGCAGGATGCCTAATATAGTAAAATTTCTGATATTGTTCTGTATTCCTGAATTTTTACTGCATTAGAGCATTTTTCTTCACTTGAGCCCATTCCCAGGCAACATTCAGCTCTAATCTTAAGGTTTAGATATATGAAGTGACATCATTTTAACCATGTTTTATCCACAGGATTCATGTGCGTACAGTAGATGTGAACCATTCCAATACATTACTTTAAAGGGCTGCAAAAGCCATTTTGAGCACCTGACCTATAACGTTGACTCAGATGGTTATCCCAGGATAAGTATCCCAGAGAAGCTCTCTATAGGTAAAATCAATTTCATAAAGTCATATTGGTCATGCTGTCACAATGTCACCACACCACTGAAAATCTGATAAGTATCAGAATCACAGAGCTTAGCCTTCAGAGGATAACCAGGAACTTGAGTGGGAAATTGAATATTTGCTGACCCTGCACATTGTTGAATGTCTCTATCTTAATTTGAATTATATTTATAGCTCCATATTAGGTATTTACTACAGTGTACCAACACAAGAACACTGCTTTTATGCAGCCAGAAGTAAATGCTGAGAATCTTTCTCTTGCTTTGTTCTACTTAGAACTGTTCACAAAAGTTCAGACTTTGATTAGCATTTGCATGTAGGAGACTCTCTGTAGCTTTGTTGAAGTTCCACAGCTTGGCATGCTCTTATTAAACCTTCTAGGAAGGAGATCTAGCTTGTACCTGCATGAGCAAGTAGATACAAAAAACAGATGTGAAGAAACAGTGATGAATATTGTACAAAAGCATTGACATGGATTGTTTATGCTCTTTTCAATATCTGGGAGCATATCCTACTTGAGTCTCTGACAAATAACTATTGGAAGATCTGAACACAAGCTATTGAAGTGCCCTTATGCACACATAGCATATTCAGCGTGTCAGTATAAGGTATGGAGATTCTGTATAGCTTATTTATAGATACTCTAAACTACAGGATTTTACAGTCTTGCAAAAGTGCATGCATTCTTTCTAACATTTAAGAATGTTAAATTAAAAATTTTATGGTAATTACATTTGTTTCCAAAGTTATCAAAAGATATTTTCACATGCAGAGCTGACCTCACATATAACCTCATGTACAGAGATACCCCAAACCCTCTTTATTTATGTAATTTTAATCATAATGTTGAAGTGTTGACAATATTTGCCTATACGATGTGCAATCTCACAGTTTGCAAAGAAAACTCAGTCATGCCATCCTATATTCAGGGCAGCTTCCATAATGTTTTGCCATAGGGATTTGTTTCATTTTGTCTATATTTCATTAGATTATTCACATTATTTTACAGAAAATTTGTCTAGGCTAGTAAAGATTTTCTTTACTTTTTTTTTTAACTTGCAAAAACGATTTCTTTTATCAACTTAAACTATTGTATAGAGCTTTCATTGGTCTGTTTATTTAAGATGCATTAAAGTAATACCATATACAATTGTCTTTAAGAAAAAACACTTTGTGTTTTCTCAGATATTCTAGGGTCAATTCCCCATGAATGCTAAAATGTCCTTACACTGCTTGGAACAATTCAGGTATCCTGCAAAAGCATTGGAATTAGATGCATGTATGTTTCATTTTTTCCAGCTACACCAGTACAGAATTGTAGGTTTAGTATATCTGGGTGATCCTGTGGTGAAGTGATCAAGCAGTGCAGCTGAAACACAGCAGATCCTTCCACACATTTGCTACACAATTGACAAGCCTATTGAAAACTAAAAAGCAGTTGGGTTTGAGTGATCTTTTTCATCACTGCCTGCTCTGCCAATGTCTTTGGATACCTGTTAGCAGCAAGAACCAGATTCAGCCCATTTTATAGCAATCATCTATAGAATCCAACAACGTGCTTGCACAGTGGAAGTTGCTGGTGATGGATTTTTCTGTTCTTGTCCCTTTTGATTGAATTAAACTCAACCTTTCTTTACAAGAATCAATGGAGTATTTGATTTAATTGATCTCTCCTGATAAATATGCATACAGGGAGTACAGTGTGCTTTTAATAGCTCTGGTTCAACTTCCAAATTGTGTCAGAAATGCATCCATCTTTTATAACACCATGTTTACAGTTCAGAACACAAAGAAATTGAATTATAAACAGCTGAATCAATGCCAGTCTCTGGCAAGTTGCTCATAGGTAGCATAACTTTAATAACAAAATATATCCCAGCATGGTTTCAAATGATAAAAATCACATCCTACACTGTTCAGTGCTGGGTTGACCCAACTTCCCCTACCTAAGTATTTGAATATAATGGTTTTACTGTGTTTTGATGAGGGGCTGTACTTACACCTGCCCTCAGGTGTAAAGAGAAAAGCAACACCACACAGCATAAGCACAATACACATGAATTGTTCCTTCTTTAGCTTCAGTTTTCACCCTGGGCTATTTTCAAGGTCCTGTTTTTCTCTCACTTATGCTTTTGACATTATTAATGTGGCCAACTTTTTCTAAAGGAATATTATTGAAAGGGGTGAGTCCTAATATATTTTATAGTTGGTCTATCCCATCCAGTTTTCTGTTTTGGGGGAATGTCCTCTGGAATGCTTTAGAGCATATTTGAGTAGGCATAGTAATGGGCATCAGATAGAAAAATCCAGTGCCATGTTATTATCCAATATTTTTGATACTGATTGTATAATACACTTTATGGCAATGTTAGTATAAGTGTAAAAAAGAAACTGAGCCTTCTCATTATATTTTGCCTTCCTGAAGTTGATTTAATAAGCATACCCTCTCTATTAATTTGCAGGAACATAAGTGACATCCATTGACTCAATACTTAACCTGCATCATTCTAAATTTGGATGTTGTATTAATTTCCTGAGAAGTGAGGCATCCTTGTCTAGCTACAGAAACGATCTCATTAAGTAAGAAAAGACCTGGCCAAAAGGATAAACTCTGCACAAGTATTCACAGGCAGCTCCAGCTTCCTGGCAACCCTGACAGGTTAGATCAGGAGACAGAACACATCCTTGTGCCAAAAATCAGCTTTAAAATTCATGCTTCACTCTGACACAAGCTACACCTTAAGGCTAAATTATACCAGTGTGCACAGATCCAGCACAAGGTTCACAAGCCACTTACATCTTCAAAGTGACTTGAGAAGAGCACTGGCCCTGTGGAGTGTCTGTCTGCAGAGGGGACTGGGGTAAACACTGAACAGTGCTCACCAAACACTAGTCTGAAAGTTACTTTAATGATTTGCCTTCTCTCCTACATCTTTCCATGAGATTTTCCTATAAAGTCTATCTCCGTCCAACAATCTATTTTGGGATCAGCAAAAATTGTGTTTCTGCAATAGCTTCCTATTCCATACTCTATTGAACAATAAAAGTCAAAAATCGTATTTCTTTACCGCAGCAGCAGGACGTAGTGAGGAACTAACAGAACACTCCTTGGTTACACAGAACTTTCATGTAACTTCCCAGTAATAGATTTTTGCTGGTCTTCCTAGACTTGAAGAACTCCTGTCATTTGACAGTGCAAGCGTATTAACACATAAATTTCTCTATTCTTCACCATGCCAAAACTCATTCAATCTTCCCAAGCCATCTCCTCCAATTATTATAATTCCCTTTTCTCTGAATTTTCTTGCTTCTCCTAACTCAATCTCTTCCTTCCCATCCAATTTTCTACACCCAAGCTAACCCTATAGACATTCAGCTGAGCACAATCCCCTTTCCATTTCTCATCTCTCAGACTTATATGTTATTCTCTCTATTCTTCTGTTATGCTCCAGTCTCAACCCTAATCTCTCCTTCCATCAGCAAACCAGTTTGTTTCACTCCATCTTTCTGCTACTCCATCATGACAGCAGCTGGTGCCCAGACCAAGGATCCCATTCACCATCTACAAGGGAAACTCTCAGGTTTCCTTTGCCCTTCTGTAACATGCTCTGAGTGTATGCATGCAGTACAAAAACAGAGAAAAAAGAAAAATACAGACACACTCCTTTGGAACAAATCACACACAGTGACAAATGGCCTCATTCCTAGGGGAGATATACTAGAAAAGACAAACAAGATATGGGAAACATTCAGAAGAAGACACGGGGAACATTCAGGCTGTTTCAGAGACCTTCCTATCGGGATCCAGGAGGGATCTCAAGTTAAATTTGTAGAGAGTTCAAGAGCACGCTTTAATCAATGGATCTCTGAGAAACTGTGTGCAATAGAGTTGTAGGTGTGCTAGATACCATTAAAACAGGAAAAGAAAAAATCCCACTAAACCTATAGTTTCAAATTTCTTTTGGCTGGTATTCCATTACTTCAAAAGCCAATAAATCATGCTCAAGACCAGTGTTCTAGTCAAACACCAGCCCGTAAATACACCAAGTGTAAAAGATTGAGTATAAAGATTTATTTGAACTTCAAAATAATTCGCTGACTCTCAGTGACTGATTAAAATTTTCTCTTTTGTGTGAAGCACAGTGTACTTCTGTGGGTCTCCCCAGAACGCAGATGTAGACATTTCCGAGATTCCCATGTCTGACTTACAAAATCAGCAAATTCCATTTTGGTCCATTCACTCCTCTGATATGGATTCCAAAGCCTTATCAGTTTCTGCATGGTCATGTGAGAAGGTGTTAATCTACCAAAACACCTAGTGCCATTAAAACCAAGAAACTACTACCCTGCACACTGTCTCCCATCTATGATAGGCTTCCACTGTCCATAACAGATCTCATTTAGATTTTCATTCTTCTTATGTCAGAAATTACAAAGTGCTCTACACAGACACAGGTTTGGAAGTGAGTACTGTGAAACTGCAATTTGAAAAAAGAAGTGCAAGCCCAAGATAATGACCTGTGTAGGTGCATTTTTCTCTTGAGAACCTACACAGTTGTAGCAGGATGCATGTGAGACCCGTAACTTGGTGGCATTTTTGCCCATAGGCTGAGTAAGAGATGAATGACCATCAACAGATGATACTAGCAGTCATCACATCTATCAATTCACAGGGAATGAAATAGAAAACAATAAAAGACAAGCAGAAAATACAGTAAGATTTTGTTTGAATGAAACGCACATTCAGAAGCACATGCGGTAAAGGAAGTAGCTCAAAATCTTTCAGAGTAACCCCTTGAGGGGGTAGGTGACACCTAGGTCACACCTTGAGAATAGGTGTGCTGCCAGAGAAAATGGGAAACAAAACTATGCCATTTGGAGACGCATTGCCTCCTACCCCAGTATTTCCACAGGGCTAAGAGGTCATTTCTTCTCCACACCAGTTGACAGCCACATCTTCCAGCTGCCAGGAGAGAGCGCCAACAGGTTTGGTCCAGTACGAGTGAGGGGAAAGATGCCCTCAGCCTTCCCTGTTGTAACTAACTGTGCCACTTGCATGGTATGAAAAGAAAATCGTGACACTCGGAAAAGATTCTCGGGCAAATGCGTTGTTCCTCCATTTGCTGTGCAGGCTGTTAGGCCATCCAGTAAAGCTGGGTCCAACAGCGATGGATAGGATTTCAAATATCCATCCATACTATGTGCTACTTGCCGTCTCCCTGCAGCTCCAAGCTGAGTGTGCACCACTACATCTACACCCCTTGCAGGGACGGGGAGCACAGACACCTCACTCCTGGTCCCAGACTGCAGTGCCAAGGGCTCTGGGACCCCAGGAAAGGGCTTTAGGTCTGGTTGCCTCAATCACACAGATGTTCACAGCCTCACTGACCTCCACTCTGGGGATGAGATGAAAAGCCTCCATCTTTTGACTTCTTTAAATATGAGCCAGGGAAAAAAGAACTGACAAATAAAAAGACATAAGAGCGAACAATCCTGAGGAATTTAACTGATAGTGGTATCCGTTTTTAATCCACTAGGTAGCATGTAATTCCAGGCCTTCCATTCTTCCATGGTAGGGGATACACTCCTTTGGAACAAAGTGAAAAGGTAGGATGTTTTTTTCTTTCAGAAAAGCCCACTCACATTCCTGTAAGCCTTCCTTGAGTACCTTGAGAGCCCTCAAGATTACTCTGACTGGAGGAACGAAAGGAACATTCAAGGCTTACAATAATCCTTTTCCTCAAGAGTGAAGAAAACATCAAATGTGGCTGCAGCTTCCAATGCATTATTAATACCAAGCACTTGGCAGCATTTGTTTCAGTGAGATAAATTTGATCTGTGAACACAAAAGAAAGAGAAGGAAGACAGCTGGTCAGACTGGTCACAGGAATACCTGCTGAGCCCAATCAAAAACCAATATTTTTGCACAAGGACCCATGAAATGTGGGCATAAAACAAAGCATAAAGAGTAGTAATACTTCAAGAAAATGTATTGAGTTACCAATCTCAAACAACAATTGTAATGCAAATTACTTCAGCAGTTGAGCAACAATGCAGACTAATTAGAGATATTAAACCATGTAAACAAACCTTTTATCAAATAAAGCAGGCACTAAAGGAGATCCTGAGGCATTAATGATGTCACTGGGTTTTCTGCAGGGATTTTGAATCTGTGAACGTATAAATGTTTCCCAGGAAAGCTGGATACCTTGCATAGCGACACTGATCCTTCTGCCAGCAGGCTCTCTTTACTTAACTACCTTATGTGGACTCTGTGAGTCTAGTTTCTAGTCTTATAGGACTGGGATCCAGAAAGAAACAAAAAAAAAAAAAAAAAGAAAAAGAAAAGGGAAAAAAAAAAAGAAAAAACATCAAGATGAGAAACCTCTGCTTTCATGGCTCAACTCAGCAAAACAGAAAATAATCACTCACACAACAAAGTGTGCAATTGCATGTCTGTGATCTGCACACTGCCATAGCTCCTAATAGCTCTGCCATTAGTCTGCTGGGGGCTTGACTCAAGTGAACAGTCAATTTATGACATGATGTGTAACAGCAGCTGGGCAGAACAGTAAAATGACCCAGACGAGAAGGTCATACAAAGCTCTTCATTCAAAATGTGTGTTTTCATGTCAAAAAAAAGTCCCTGTGGCAGCTCAGAACTGACTTACTTTCAGAATCCTGACAAATTATTTGAAGTGGGAAGAGGGATGTAAGGTGAAAACTGAGATGCAGCTAAGTGTCTAGTGCAGGCACCCAAATTAAGCAGGTGACACAGGGGTTTGTGGTTGTCTTTAAAAAGTGCATCACTACCAATAGTAATAATCAAAAAACTCAACCTGACTTCGTTGTGGCATTTAGTGTGGGTTTGCCACACAAGGACTGGAGCAGTGCATCAATTCAGAGTATAAATTAAATTCATTAACCCTTCACCCTCTATGAGGACGCCCATTCACTCCCATGCAGTTGTTCTTCAATCACAGGAAATTAATCTTCCCTGGAGTAGAAGAAAGCTGCTGCAATCTATTAATGTAACAGCTGAATGGGAGCTTACAGGGCAGTAAAACGTGGTTCAGTTCAACAGTACATCTCCACAACCTTGGCTGATTTGTCTCTGTTTTCTTGAAAAGCAATTACTTTAGGGAGGGAATTGGTCAGTGCAGTAGTCTGCTTTACCAGATAAAATAGGCAATGCCTGTATCTGTGGAGGGAATAAAGTTGGTGGCTCGGAAAAGAAGTGGATCACAGAGTCTGGAAGCAGGTGTGCAGCTTTCCTCCAGCCTCATGGAGAGGCCCCATGAAAAGATATGAATGCCTTGGGGTCTGCTATCTCACGGCAGAGCACACTGTCCGTCCCAAGGCAGGCTCAGGGAGCTGCTGGTGCAGTGATAGGGGATTCTGTTTGGCTCCTTAGGTCAGGGTGAACTGCATGAGGGCAACAGAAGTATCTTCAAAGACTGAGGATATCTGGCATTTTGCAGTGTGCTTCTCAAAAACCAACTTCATTACTTCACAAGGCAGTAGGGAGGGAGGAAATTACCCTAAAACCTCCATACACTAGGACTTTGTATTTTCCTTCCCCTTACAGAAGGAGATCTACTTGATACTGAGCACCTTTTTTAGTAGTTGCAGCTAAACTTATGTCACTCAGCTTGGTCATTCAACAGTTCTTCAACAGAAGTAGTTTATTTTATGCAGTTGACATCTCCCTTTGCTTTTCCTCCTCCCCCACCTCAGATTTCTTTGAGAATGCATCACTCTGATATATCATGCTACTCACAGAAAACTCCTGTAAGCAACATTCACATAATCACCAAGTGACCTATTCATTCCTGATAGACCTAAGTCTTTCTTTAATCAAATCTGTAGTCCCTCCATCGTGTCATCTTGTTAAGTAGGCCAGACTTATCTCAAAATGTCAAGAGCCACTGTGACTAATTAATTATTCTACAATATCAGTCTTTTGAAAAGTACTTCAAAAATCACTGAAGATTCCACTTTAAAACTATATTGTCAACCAAGAAAGTTAGCACACAAAAGAATTGAAATAAGAAAACTTTTCATTCAGTGCAGAAAGTTCACTCCGCCCAAGAAACGGTGTTCAGTACCATACCAACAGCTTCACAAACTTTAAAGGACTTTGCTCACAAAGAATCTTGCTTTGTTTTTTGTGGTTTGCCATGTCCTACCTTGACAAGCATAAATGCACACTTACATAAACTCTCTGAACAGAGAACAACCTTGTCAAGAACAACTGGCAGAGTTTCTTTCTCTCTGAAAGGAAGCATCCTTTTCTACATCTTACAGAATCTTTCTCAGACCCATATGGGGTTTTTTCCACCTTCCTTTTCCCAACTTAGGAAACATGTCACAATGCCAATGTGCTTTGATCATCAGTACAAAAACCTCTTTATAATCTCAGTGTTATTAAGAGCAATCAGACTCTGAGTGGGATAAAAATAACCAATGCAACAGCTTTGTTTTTTCTTAAACTGGTGTAATCCACTAACACATGCAAAAAGATGCATTCATTCAACCATAATAGAGAAAGACAACCCATTCCTTGAGCTGTAATAAAATGCCCATTTATGCCTGTCTCTGTCTCAGGGATTGAGTAAATTACCAGAGATTTCCAACCAGAGAGTATTTTACAAAAGAATCAGTTGAAGAAAACAAACTGTCTCTAAGCTGATTTCCACATCAGTCCAGCCAGACCATGTCTTGGTTTGACATGTATGACCTACTGAACACACTCAGAGCCATAAAAGATGCTTTAAAAAATGCTTTTAACAGATGTTAGAGTATCTGCATTAACTTTTATATTTCTTAATTACCCATACAATGGGTTCTTTGTATCAAATATCTTCTGTTGACTGGGAGAAGCATTGCTATTATGGAGAATTAAAAATAACTCATCTCTGAAAAATACAGCAAGTGGAACTAAAGGAAAAATGTCAAAAAACAAATGTCAAAAAGAATGTAAAAAAAACCAAACTGCTTGTCATATGTACTCCTCTGTCATTCCAATTTTTTTATACTGAGATTATTTTCCTTTGTATACACAATAAATCTTACAGAGCATGCATTATTTTCCATACAGGGAGATTCCATATAGTCTTAGTGGAACTTAACTGGAAAAATACTACCTTAAGTACATATTTACAGCTATCTGTAGCATCAAATGGAAAACATTCTGTCTGATTTCCTCCTCTCCTCCTCCCATCACTTTTAAGGTGAGAATTGGCCCCTGTTATTTTTTCCACACCTGCAAAATGCAAAAGCCTGTTTTTAGAACCCCAGGAGATTTTCCTGCTGGAAAATCCCACTATGCTGTTAGGATATTTCTGCTGCCTGCTGTAGGAAGCATCTGTATGCAGAATAAAACAATGCCCTTTTCCCAAGCATACTGGAACTGCACAAATCAATACACTATGTTAATATGACCAGATTCGTTTCATATCTTCAGATCACTATTAGCACCTAGAGGAAGATAAATGAATCATGTGCTCTCAGAAAGAATAGAGAGTATTTCTTCAAAATACACTGATTGGTTTGTTTAATGTATTTAAATTTGATGTATTTAATTGAAAAGGTATTCCCCTTGCTATGTTGGTTAGCTGCATGAGGTTATCTTCTTTTTTTTTTTTTT
>VZRO01007399.1:1510314-1542516 GCA_013397915.1 Daphoenositta chrysoptera
CCAACTTTTAGCAACCCAGTTTTGTTACAGAAATAGCTTAATTTCTACAATTAAGCCTGTTCTCCTTGTCCAGATGCAAAGGGTGGCTAAGAAAGCTCTTAGTGCTTAGAGATGAAGTAAGCTATCCTGGCTCTATCCTCCCAAATCCTGTATGAGAAAAGGGGAACTGGTACATAACAAAGCTGACTATTTTCTTTCCCAGGGCTTCGATTAAGGACAGAAAATTGTTCCTCTCAGAGCAGAGGAAATGGTTGTCCAGTAAATACACACTGGGAAACAACGTACTGTGACAGAGACTGATAACAATGGACACCACACAGATTGCAACAACAGCAATATAACAGTGGTCTGGATATACACAGGACTCCCCCTGGACCTCCACAAGTTGGCCAAGGAGAGCAGCTATTGGGGGGCTGAAAGATGAATGGTGAGTGACAAGCATTTATGGAAGAAGATGCCTCAGGGGAGTGGTGAGGGAGCCTGCACACTCCTGACAGCCTGGAAATTTATCTTACAGCCTGTAATACTAAATTTACTAGTGGTTTTTCACAATCTGTGTCAGGGTAGGAACAAAGATGCTCATCCCCTGGAGGAGCCACAAGAGGAGTGAGTCAGGCCTTAATAGCCTTAGTTCTCCTCCTTTCCTCAGGGGAACATCAATTTGCTGCTGGCTGTGACTATCTTCTCTGCTCGGTGCAGATGACCAACAGCTTGCCTGGGAACATAACCCAGATTTCGAGAGTGTAACTGTCATGTAGGCAGATACTGTCCTTGTGCACAAAGACCAAAAGACAGGTCCCAGAGGAATCCACAGCCAGGATTGCTTCAGGCTTTTCAATAATGGAGTTCAACAGGATCCATGGCTACTGCCAGCAAACACTAAAAGCCTGTTCATGACCAGTGATGTCCCCCAGGGCATCAGCGTGCCTCCAAGGAGGATCTCAAGAGGAGCCAGTATGGCTGAGTTAGTGCTGATTAGGGAGTAGAAATCCTTTGAAGAACTAGCTGAACAACTGGCCTTATCCTCCATACAGCATCTCACAGAGTGCATCAAATTAAGCCCTCAGGATATTTGTAATAAGCCTGGAAGAAGGCTTTTTATCACCTCCAGCTGAGCAGGAGTCATCCCTTCTCCCTAGATAAGCAATGGTCACAATGACCCAGGCATGATCACTTCTGAGCTGGATTACTCTAATTCCCTCTATCAAAGGCTGGATGCAGACTGCAGCAAACTTCTGTTTCTCAGGCTGTGACAGAGAGTAAGTGAAGGCTCTGCTCAGTTTTATCCACTGAACACCAGTAATTTTCACAAGATAGATTACAGCTTTGGTCCTTGTACTCCACACAGATAATGTGTGGGCCAAACAATTAGTCAACAGCCAATATGCCTAAAAGGCCAGTTTTCAGCCCACCATCTACCTAGAGACTTCTCTGAAGCAATGCAACTCCATGCAGGCACGTGACAGCAAAAACCAAGAGATGCTCAAGTGAGAGGATCCAGGTCTAGAATAAGGCACTACAAAAATATAGTTAAATTAAGAGTTCACAGTTTTTAGGAAAATTTTAGAAATTAGTAAAAAAACCTTCTCTGCTCTCATGGTGCTGGAATTATTCTGTAAAAATGAACAGCATCTCATCCTCAGAGACTGCATAGCCTTTTCCAAAGTTTGTCTGGATTTGTCCATACAATGGCAGACACCTCTGAACTTAGAAAGGGAATTATTCTGTACTAGGGAAATGAGAGTGGAAATTTTCACAGGTGGGAAAGTAGCAGCCTGAAGCAGGGCCAGAGCTCTTCTCCCACATAACCCAGTGCCAGCTGATGGGTGCTGAGATGTGCCAGGTAAGAGCACTCAGCCTCTGACAGGACCTGCCTATGACTAGTCCTGAGCTGTTGGCCACATGCAATAGATTTGCTGGTTTCTTTGGAAGAAACTCCAGGATCTCCACCAGCTGTACAGTTTACAATGGGGTCAGAAGTTTATGCATAAAAATCATCTACCTTGACTACCGTGCCTGGAGGACACCTTCTTGTTCGCAAGGATGAAACAGTGCATTATAAGGGCATGAGGCAGAGTAACACAAAAGCTTGTTGAAGTAAACTATCATGAGAGGGTTACAAATTTACTGAAGTATAGTACAGGATAAATAAAAGAGGTTATTCCCTCATGTTATTAAAAAAGAAGGAAGAACCAAGCCCGCAGGAATCAAGAGCCATGACTCAAGAAGTAAGAACAGGACACTGTAAGTCAAACTATTGAAAAAAAACAAACAGTTTATAAAGCCAAAGAATAACTTTGATTGAAATTTGTGCTAATCTTAGTCACTAAGATAGTAAAACATCCGCCCATAGTTATGTTTGCCCCTTACTCACATAAGCCTCTTCCCTGTGGAGCATGTGTCATGTAACGTATGTGCATGGTGTCAAAGAGAGACTGGAGAATGCAAAGCCAAGGACTACAGCTTTAGGTTGTTACATATATGGGAAATGCCAGTTATTCATTTTAAAAGTTATACTGAAGGTGTGCTAGCTTTGTGGATTTACCACCTAGCACCCATCTCTGCACAGACATGAAATTAACAAATCTCTCAACTCTGTGTGTGAATTGGCTTCATACACGCTGAAGGAGATGGTTTTCACTGGGTGAAAGAACCCATATTTGTGACCACAAGCTGAGAACATCATCTTTAAAGGTGTTGTGGATGGTTTCCAAGTAGATAACCTGTATCTCTTCAGGTCCAGAAAGCCAGTTTGGGTTCAAAACACATCTTGTGCTTCAGATGAAATTAAGAAGTGGCAAAAGCATGTCTTAAGTATCATTTTTGCTAAAGGTATCACTTACATAGACTTAAGGCAACACTTCCAACAACATAGTGTTTGCCACCCAAGTATGTTATCTTACATAATTTCTTCTTCTTTCTCTTTTTTTTTTAAATTTACCTGAGTACTTTCTCCTGTTGCCTTTGAAATTCCCATTTATGTAAGTAACCTAGGTCGTTTCTGGTTTTCCTCTTCTTTCTCTCTTGCTGTTTCAATTGTTTTAGACGTCTGTCCCGTGGATGTTCTTTGCACATTTCAGAAGCAAGATAAAAACCCTGCAGCAAGTCAACAGCAGATACTACTAAATGGAGATACTTGTTCCACACCGTGACACACCACAAGTGAGCAGCAAAGCCTTTCCCTGTAACCCGGCTCCTATTTGGTCTATGTGGAGGATTTCAGGGGCTTGAAGTAAGGGGTGCAATACCATATGTTGTGAAGACTGGAGCTATGCTGATCTGGGGAAAGAGATCAGAGAAGATGGTGGTTATGAGACATTTCAAGTTAAAGGGTATTATAAGAAGTCAATTGTGTTGTTGGGGCACAACAAGAGAAATGAAATGCACTGAATCTACTTTTTCCTCCACCACATGCTTTGGAGATCAGTATAAATAATTTTAATCCTTTAATTTAATTAAAGAGAAAGTGGAATTTAAGGTATATCTCCTCTTGTGTAGTCACAAATACCCAAGAAACAATAGCAATTTGACAAATTGTCTACCTAACAAATTAATTCAGCTAAACAAGAAGGAAAGCAGAGCCTGCTAGATGTAGCTGAGTTTTAGTCCCTCCACAAAGACATTCAAAACTCAGATGTGTTGTTTGTTGTTATCCAGTTCCCAAAGGAAATTAAGAACATTTAGCGCTAACCAGTGCTATTGCTTACACAGTTAACCAGCAACTCAACGGGCTACAGCTTGAGGAGAATGCACAGCCCAGTTCCCTGAACAGCCAAAGTTCAAGTTGCTGGCTCACAGGAGAGTGTGAGCCACGGGGTATGTCATGCTTTCTGTTTTATCTATGCTATCTTAAACTATCCGGCACAGATAAACCAGCACCACCCTGTAACAGCACCTTCATTCTGCTGCGGGGAGACACCCTTCACTAAGTGGTAAGCACCACCTCTCTCTTTCCAGAAGCAAAAAGCTAAGTAACAGCAGAGGCTATTCCTAGACTTCAGTTTATTTTGACGCTCTCTTTGTCTATATTCCTTTCTGTTACTGAAATCAAAAAGGTTCTTTCCCAAGCAGAACCAAATCCCTCTACACAGGCTACAATTTTTCTCAACAAAGCAGTTCTGACTACCATTGTCACTGCTCTTAAGCAAGCAAGCCTCACCAGTCAGCCACACTTTAAATCCAAAGTGAACTCGAGTGGCTGGAGAGGTCTCAGCAATATTATAAAGTACTGGGCTTGGAATCCTGACTGCTTAAAGCGCTGGAAACAACACTGCTGTTTGCAGCAGTGCAGGAAGGAAAATTAAGTCTAAAGACAAGAGCTCACTGAGTAGTTTCGCCTATCAATACAGGCCTTGAAGCTGTCTGGTTCAGATCCAGAAAAACTGCTGTCTCCAAAATTCCTTGAATCCCTAGGGTATATAGCTAGAGAATTGAACACAAAGTCCTAAAAGTGCAAGAATCTAGTAAGGTTCATCAGTCAATCTTGACAGCATTCTCAGCAGCTTTTTGGATGGATATCCATTGAAGATAGCTAGTAGGAAAAGCTGTATAGTATGGGCACTGAGCCATGCCCTGATTGATTGGAAGTTCCAGTACATGAGGTAAATGCAGACACTGACTTGATCAGCACTAATTTGTACCATATGTTTTGGGAATACCCATAAGTCCATTTGTTCCAGAGAGGTATTTAATTAATTACTGAATTAATTTTTCCTATCACTTAGAATTACATTACATGCTACCTATGTAATGTAAACCTTACAAAATGGAAACCAAGTAACTACATTTTGGCTCACACTAGCACTAATCATTGTCTGTGACAGCTTTAACAGACTGGCCCCTGACAAAATAGATTGTTTATCATATCACATCAAAAGTGCCCCAGATGAAGATTTGGAGATACAAGGTGTCTTTTCAAAGTATTTCAATAAACTTAACTGCTGTCTTATTCTCAAATACATTAATCTGTTAATCTGTAGCTCAGCTGTTGGTAGACTTAAGCAGAAAAGACCCAGATGCAGCTGTGCTTTCCTCAGCATACCCAGGAGGACATGAGAAGCAGGATAAATGCCTTCCTGTTTTACTCCTCCAGCTAGTATGCTGGTGGAGTTATCCTTAGCTCTTGGCAAAGGTTGGAGAAGCCCTACTGCTTTTTCACTTTCAGTAGCATCATCTGCCAGGTCTGTATCATTCAGGTGCATTCTTGTTCAATGGTGTCCTGTCCTGATTATGCTACGTCATGGCCTCTGGCTGCAGGCCTGCTCAATTTCTGTCTTGGCATTGTCCTTTTCCACTACACATTTTAAATAATCTTCCCAGAAGTTAATGACTTGTACCTCCTAACGCTGAAGGCTTGAAGTTCATAATCTGAGAAGATGAAAATTTTATAGTCAAAAGAGAAAGATATTTTTATTATCAGTTCCTGGCCAATTCCATACAACCATGACTAGAACTGAGGAATGCGTGATGCCTTTATTTAATTAATTTAATTACAAGAGACAGACTCTGTAATCTATATTTCAAAGACTTGGTGACGATTAGAATAAAGCCAAAGATGTCTGTTTTACACTGGTTTCAGACTCTGTTGTTAGTTCTGCTTTTCTTTGAGAGCTGTTTGAATAGAGTGTCCTCACAGCTCATCAGCAACTGTTAACCATGAGAGCAAATGTTGCTCTCTTGATTTTGGAGTCTCTTCTCATCTCAGGTCAAGGAAGTCCAGGATCTAGTCTGAGAATCTAGTAGTGAATAGTCTGGAGTTGCTTGAAGACAGTATTATTTTATAGCTTGTCCCACTCAGAAACACAGGCTGTATCTTATGTCACACTTTTCTACAGTGCTGAAAATGAGGTGTGTCATTAGCATCATTGCCTTACAGGCTTACAGTTGGCTACTGCTTTTCAGAGAGTCTCCAGTGCCTGTCCAGGTACCCCTCTTATAACACAGAGGTAGTCTTTGATTTTTGTTCTGCTACCACTGACATCCTTAATAAGTGGTCCTCAATGAAAGGGCATTTGAAACAGCAATTTGAGATAAAGTCTGCAGCACATTGCACGTAACATCTGTCTCAAAATCCTCATGAAAATAGCCATAAGTAGCCCATCTACATCCTGGAGTTTTGTTTGCTCGTGGTGATGATGATGGTGGTGGTAGCAGTAATAATAATAGCAACAAAAGCTGATGTGAGATAAGCAAGGTTTGAGCCAAGCGAAAGGGACTTGTTGAAAGTTTTGCCTTGGAAAAAGAAGTGGAGAAGTCAACTCCTCTCCTTTTTTTAGCTGTGACTGGCAATACTAGACATAGTGTTAGACACTTATTGTAATGATGAATATCTTGAGACTGTTGGTTAAGTAACATGTTTTTAGTCTTGCCTTATGCTTCCTATTGAGACATTAGTGGCCACTAAAGCACTTTATCATCACTTGGCAGATTTTACAATCTTTCATACACTGGTTTCTGGAATTGCATGAAACAATACCCTCAGCATGAAGAGTGTGCTCACTTGTGCCCTCTCTTTTGAACAAGAGCTCTTCCACAAGAAACCTGCAGAAAATGCCTTCAAGAATACACATATATAATTAGTCTAATCTGATGGTCCCAAGATGTTGTGATCTCTAAGGGTTGTCTGTAGAGGGTCTTTAATATCTCAGTTCAGGGATGTTTGAACCAGAATATAGCCTGCTTGGCATGTCCTGGTCAGTTCCTGCAGGCATTTCACAATTCATTCGAAACAGCTCAATGGGCATATCCCTGACCTTAGCACAAACCAAATTTATTTTGAGAGACATCTTGTTTTCTAGCTCTTAATCCTCCCCTTATACAAAAGAGAGGATTTTAGTATTTATAGGAATTTAAAAAATAAAAATTATCCCAATATAAGTAAATATACTAAGGTACCTAGAAAGAGCACTCTGAAGCTTATTGCCACAATTAATTACAGTGAATTATGTAATCCCTCTTTTTTCTTTTTACTATCACCATGTAGTCTACTCATCCATCTGCAAAACCCAGTACACCAAAATTTTTGAAGTCCAGTATTGCATGGTACCCAAAACTTTTTACCAGGGCATGCTGATTGACTAAAGCAAACGGTGGAGTTCCTTCATCTCTGGAAAGGGTATCTGTACCACCCTGTTTTATGCAGTAGAATCAACAAGAAATGGAAGATAGAGACAGAGTAGGAATTTAAGGAGCTTGATGTTAAGAAAAAGAAGAGCCAATATTCAGAGAATGAACATGGAGAAGAAGGACACTTGGGAAGTTCCATCAGGAAACACACAAATCACTGGCAACTCAATCAATGGAGAAGGTGTTGGAAATAGAGAAGGAGCAGAGAGAAACAGCATGCCCTAATCACCTTAGGCCATTTATGTACCTTTCTGACTGATTTACTTTTGGCTGGTGCTCTTTTTCCATGCAGAACAAGGTTGAAAGAGACTGTAAATATGGGCTTACAGTACTGACAGACACTTCTTGTTTTCCTCACCATCCCACTAGTGGTGGGTTCACAATCAGGATAAGCCAAAGCAATGTGGAATGTTCACTTATGTTGCATAACATTTATCCCACTGAAAAAAGAAAAGCTTCATTTTCACAGCACAGCCAGGGTAACTGCTAATGCCAGCACAAAAGAGGCAGCAGGAATGTATGGTCTGGTGGTCGAGACCATTGTGAAGTTGCACATTGCTTACGGACAGGCCATTGTACTGTCACTCCAGGAATACTCTGTAAACAGAGAAATGCATGACTGGCTTTTGAGAAGCCATGGTTTATTATGTGCCAAACTCTGCTTTGTTCTGATGTAATGCTCCTCCTTGCTCCTCCAAGAACACATCAAAGTGGTGTAAATCATAAGAAATGTGGATAGGGTACATATCTGTGTAAACCACTGCTGGTTACATAAACCTCTTCACCAGCATGACACAGCCTGGAGGAAATTACAGCTTTTGAGCATTTTATGGGGAGGGTACTCCATTCAATTCTTGTCAACTGAATTAATAAGAAGATACAAGTGTTTGAACAAGACATGTCAGAAGTTTCCTGTAAAAGTATTTTATTTAGGTGATAATCTACAAAAAGCTGATTTTAAATCTCCTGCTGTGTCATAGGTTAGTTATTAAATGAATCATATTGTCAGTACAGAGACATGCAAAAAAATTTAGCTTATGCCATTTAAACGTTGTGGCAAAGACCATTAATTTGGTAGATGCCAAAATGGACTATTTCAAGTGCTATTTAACTTATTTTCATTAAGAAGTTCCAAAAGTATCAGTAAACTTTGACAAGCCTTAGGATGGAGAAATTATGAGCCTCACTTCATTCAGCATTACCCCCAGATTTTTGAAATGGAAATCATAAGCAAGGACTACAATAGAAGCTGGTTTATAATTTAACTAAAGTATATAGATATGTGTATATATATATATATGTATTTATGTGTGTGTTCATCAATACATATACACTTATATATGCCTATATATACATACAGAGATAGAGATATTATTCCAGTGCTCAAATCTGTGGTTATTACAGTTAAGTTTTTCTCTTAGGCAAAGATCAGAAAAAAGACAGGAAGAGTAAGAACCTGCATTAAGTCCTGTTGCTAAAATATATTTAATGAATATGAAAACAGCTGATAAAGGTGTCACGTGCCATCTGTTTGTACCACATAATAGAGTAGACAGATAAGATGGCACATTTTCGTAATTTTTATCACCTTTATGTGACAAAATTTCTTTGAATAACCACAGCTGAAGCAACACCACAACTAAGTAAGTTTGGAGATCTGTCTCAGCATTCCTAATGGAGGACAAGCAGAAAAAAAATCCCACAGCTTCCTGAGCAGCCCTCCTGTCTGAAAATCATGTAGAAAGGTACAGCAATTCACGAGCTGTACTTACACACAGACTAAGCCTAGATAAAGTCACCAATAGCTCCATTTGTGGATAAGCTCTCAAATTGAAGGCCTTTACTTAGCGTTCATGCTTTGGAGGTCTGGATTAAGGTGTGGGCTGTGTGCCATACTTAAAATTCTGTTTGAAAACCTGGTCTCCTTGAACCTCAGCACATCAAGGCAGTATGATACACCTGGACATGGAGATGGTTACAGGCTGTGGCAGAAAGCATCTGTTGGGCCATGCTTCAAGGCAGAGCTTTCTGTCCTTTTACATTTACAGCCTCAGGGGAAACAACTGCTAGCAACTGTTCCCAGTACTGTGTGAACTTCCAGTGCAAATAAAAACTGGGGGGAAAGGAAAGAAACTTTTGCATCTTAGACTTCAGTTTTCCATTTTAAAAAAGATAAAAATTCAAAAATATTTTAATCAGATTGAAAACTTGTCCGTTTTTAACCAATATTTGTCAGGAAATGTCTCACTGACTAAAAATCCGGAAGAGTACCTCTTGATCTGACTTCATAAAAAGTAGCTCTGTTAGTATGTATGTGCATGATTATTTTGGATTTTTGTATTTCTAAAACAGTGATTTAGAGCTGTTGTGTTGTTTGCATCCTAGCTACTAAACTATTGTGGAAGACAGCTCACAAGATCAAGTCTTTGCTACACAGAAACAAACCAGCTGTCTCCTTGTCTTTTCTATTAAGGTTTTCTTAAAAATTATTTTTTGCAACAGAAATAATGTTATTGCTGAGAGGAACATTAGTCTTGTAATAAAAACAACTTCTCACCCATTCTACCTATAAAATTTTTCATTCTTACAATACATTCTTCTCAGGGAACTAATTAGAAAGTTCTTTAATTGATGAGCATTCTGACCATTAGGGCATTTTCAATTTCTCACAGCATCCCAGATGACACTGTTACAGAAAGGCATAACTGAAAAGAGACTAATTGGAACAATTAATTGAAACAACATACAGTTAATTTCAATTATAAGAATCCTGACTGCTCCCTTGTCCCTTGTTGTGTGGCCTGCTGCACTGGGGTGATTTTCCTACAGACTCCTCATCAAAAGCTGTGTGAAGATCCCATCTGCTGCATTATTCCTGTATTTACTATTTGTATTATCATAACACACATCAGCACTGTTGCTGCACACATTTCCCAGTGTAAGGGGTTCTATAAAAGCAGAACAGGAAGATTTGTGACTGTAGACAGGAGCATGGCTTTGCATGCTTGAATTATGCATTCAGTCATGAAAAAAGTTAAGCCACTCGCTTGAATGCTTTGGGTTTTGAATGTTCTCCTCACAAATTTCCTCAAGAAATGTCAAAGACCAATTCTAAGCAAGAAGTCTGTTTCCAGCCAAATATCCAGCTTTGATACTTAATAAGCTCTGGGAAAATGTTCCAAAATGTGCTTTTTACAGGCAAAGGTTTCATGCTCCAATTTGGAGGCTCACAAATATTGAGCTACAAAGTGTTACCACCTGTTCATCCTAAAGCAAGAAGCTTCTTGCTGTCATTTTTACAAGAAACAACTGTGTATCACTGTCTGTGGCACCCTGCAAAAGGGTATGTACCAATACCCTGTCGGCTGATCTCAAGGGATCACACTCCCTTGCTCCACCAGCTTCTGCTAGCTGTAACAATTAATAAAGTTATGATTTTGTCAAATGCATGCCAAGGCTTCCACTAATTTCTGTGGGGTTAGGATTTCCTGCTGCATCATGTAGTGGATGCAGTAGCTTTTGTGCAGTGTGCACAAAAACTGTATTCACCTGCAGAAATTCTCCAGGTTGTAGCTTGAAACAGCACATGACTCTTTCATCTTTATAGAGCTGGTTTGGACCCCAAGACTTTAGCAATGCTACAGCTTCTTATGGGAAAATCTGTTTGATTTTTTATACTAGCATTCATTTCCTATGCCATGACTCCTAAGTCTGCTACAGGGATCTTATATAAACAGCCTATTCAGCAAGCTGTGCTGAGTATGGGACATGACTAATTATAATTTTATATGGTTGAGAGAATCAGGACTGTACTGTCAAAGAAAGGGCTGTCTGGAGAGTTACATTTATTCATAACATTCACCAGTATTTTACCTCACTTTCTCATGTATTGTCCTCCCTGCAACAAACTAGAGAAACCATTCTTACTCACATCAAATTAATTTTTCCTCCTGTGTGATTCCCCATGCCTTCTCGTGGACTTCTACAGTTCCCTATAGGAAATACCATAATTTCACAGATCCCTTTGCAGGAAATACCATCTGAAAACTTGTTTCACACTGCCATAATCTCTTCTGCTGGTAGCAGTGAGCAACCATCCTGATTACCAAATGTATTAACAGCTCCTGGGCCTTTGAATGACTCTAAAGACATGATCTGTGGAAAGCCTGAATAATGATACTGTCTTAAATGTATGCCAAATCCTAATTTTTTCTTTTGCAAAACACAGATCACTCTCCATTGAAAAAGTAACATTTCTTTGTAAAGGCAGGCTATGCAGATAGGCTTTACATTGAAATAAACCTAATCATGTAATGACTTTCTGAGTTAACAAAATTAACCCTAATGCCTGAGAACCTACATCAGGAACATGGTCTTGTATAATGAAGTGGGCCAAACATGTTTACTGAGACTGGTCTTGTTAGTCTCATTGTAAAATAGTCTTAGGTAAGACAATGATGGTGCACTGACAACAGCTGGCTGCCACCCAGTTGCTCTCTCAGTCCCCCTCCTCAGAAGGAGAGAGGACAAAAGGAAGACGAAAAAGCATCTGGGTTGAGATAAAGTCAGTTTAGTAAGCAAAGCAAAAGCTGCACCTGGAAGCAAAGCAAGAAAAGGAATTTACTCACTACTTCCCATCACCAGGCACGTGTCCACTGCAGGGCCTTGGCACCTGTAATGATGCTGGGGATGACAAATGCCATAACTGAGAGTGTCCCTGCATCCTCCTCTTTTCCCTCAGTTTCTATGGCTAACCATGGTGCCATATGGTATGATAGAACATCCATGTGAGCAGTTTGTATCTGCTATCCCAGTTGGTCCCCTCACAACCTCTGGCCCATTCCCAGCCCACTGGCCTAATGAGGTGGAGGGGTGGTTTGGAGGGAAGGCCTTGACACTGCCAGACAATACACATGGATAGTGTTCCCAGATCAACAGGAACTACATAACTGCTATGAGAACATGTCCTAGATCCTCTGCGGGCAAAGGGAAAACCTACATTTCAGTGAACTCTGCAAAATCCCACCTAACAGACCTTAGCAAAATTAAAGATCACAGGGAATTGAAAAATGGGATACAGGAGATTTCAGAGTTTAATTAAGCTAAGATACCAAATAACAGCCTACACACTGCCAAACAGGTAGCACACTGCATCTTCAAACACAAAGGAGAGCTTCCATTGCCTTGTTTCAATCATTACTTTTCCACATTTTCACCCAGTCAACCACATTTCTATGGTTAGAGAAACCAGCTGGAATGTCTGGTACAACTGGCCTATGAATGAGCTTTGCTAAAATATCCACAGCTTCTGAGCCATTAAAAATGACTAGGAAACTGACTGCAGCAAAGGAAATACACTGTGAACTGAAAAATCTAAATGAAAGAATAGTTCATATTTTTGTGATCATGAATGCTTTCAAGGGTTGATGAGAGGGTCAGTGTTCTGTAAGCCTCTTGGCTCCTCTGTTGAATACAGCCTAAAGATCAGGATCAGGGTGGGAAATGTCACAAATTGCTAAAAATCTGCCAGTGGCATCAGGTATGACTGAAATAGAAGCCACATATTTGTCATATGTTTATGCTCATATCTAGATACAACAGCACTCAAGATAGGTTGCTTTACATTTATTTTTCTCCTACCAATGTGTTTCATGTCAGCATGTCTGCTATTCAGCAGAGACAAAAGAAAATTGAGAACTTCCAATTGTTCACACAAGAAGCAAGATAAGGACAATGAAATCTCATTTACTGGCATAAATGGATTGATCACTCATAGAAGGAATTTGCTCTGTGATGCAGTCCTGTTGCATAGTTGGTTAGATGCAGACAAGAGCAGCTGTCTTTTAAAACGATAATAACTATTATAACTGATGATGATGACTGGAATCAATAATCTGATCTGCAATGCCAACCCATTTGATCTCATATTTCTAAGGCAGTATTTAATGTTGCTCTGTCTTTATGTTTACAATACTATAACCTAGACAATATTTCAGAAATACTGATTTTTCTTTTGAGGCCTTTTGGCAATCTGAAATTTTAGGCATATATTGCTTCAATTACAAATAGCCCTTCTCAAGTAAGCTAACACAGCAGTCGCTTCTGTATGTGATCATGAGTATTGTGTAAATTTTAAAAATTCTATAGAAGCTAGAGTATTTTCAGATTTTATGACAGGCTTTCATGACTTCCTATAGCATTAACCAAAATGGAACATTCTTAGATAGTGGAAAATAAGTCGTTGTTTCAGCCCTTAATCTATTTTATTTTGCTTGTAGGCTATATGTACAAGAAAGAGAAGCTGTGCTTCTGGTTGCAACACAAAATATTTATGGATGATTCATTGATCAGAATGTAATGATAAAAAGTCACCTAAGTGAGAAGCAAAACCAGACTCTGTACAAAACTGGACATCAAGTTTTGTTTCATAAAAGATGTGGCAGAGGGTAACACATGAAAAATTATGGAAACCTGGTTCACTGTCAGATGGACATTGCCTGTCTTTGGTGTGTGTGTGTCAATTTTTGGCTCTTTGATAATTCAGTAACTTGGTTATTGTGGTCAGCTGCCTATCCCATTCCCCCTCTGCTGATACAGGTGTAGGCACAAGTCCTTCATCTCTCCTTGGCACTCCTACACTGCACTGGCAACATAAAGAATCTTGATAATTCAGAAGTTGTAAACATAATTTGACAGAACTCAAGTGCACTCTTGCCACCTTCACTATGCCACAGTGATACAAGGCAGCCTTCTTGTCAGTGAGGTTGGTTACTATGCAACTTCTGTGCTTGTGGGTAAGACATAAATAATAAGAGCTGAAAAAAGGTACCCCTAGAGACAAGCCAACATCCAGAACACAAGGCTAATCATACCTTTTTGTTGAAACATATTATAAATACGAGCACGAGTAGATCAAGAGTCACTGCAGGAACTCAAATCTATGTGGAAAAAGAACTGTACAAAACCAGATGAAGAATCTGGGGCATGGTGCAGGCACTTCCATGCATAACATTTCATTATTTTTTTAGTTTCTATGCAGACCTATGACCCACTTCAGTTCCCACTGAAATCCATGGCAGATTTAATAGGTGCTCTATTTTTTCATTTTAATAGGCACTCTATTTATAGAAAAATGTGTAACTTAAAACTATGTGAATTCTAGTCTTGCTTCACCTCTATTCCTCAAGGGATACTTCTTCCTGAAGAACTAAATACTATTCCACAGCATAACTGTGACAGTAGCCATACACAGTGCCTAAAATGCCTGTCATAGTATGTTCAGCATATTATCTTACACTGGAGAATAGACTTTATTTCCCAGCTACTAAGATAGCATGACCATAGTTTGTCATTAAGGCTGTGCCTGCTTTTGCAAGACCATCCATCAAAATAAAATCAAATTATTTTATACTTCCTCATCTTCAGCTTCCACCAATCGGTATTTGTCAAAGCCTAATAATTTCAGAAAAGGCACTGATGACGCATGAAAGCTGCAAAATGTGGAGCTGCTTCCCATTAGTGAGTCTTCTCTCTTCTGCAACAGCATGTCTTAAAAGTTGATTCTCTGATACACTCAACTTTGTAATTTTTTTAAGATGATCTGAAAAAACCAAACCTTTCCTACTACTACATCCACAAAATATCAAGGTCATTTCCCTACAAAAGGTTTCATTCTCAATGTCGCGTAACTCAAATTTCAGTTCCTATTATGGGCCTAATACTGCTTTCAGGACTTCAGAAAAAGTAACATCAGGCAAAAAAAAAAACCCCAACACTTCTGTTTCATAAAACTAAGTATTTATACAAGAGGAAAAAGAAAAAAGCAAACAAAAAACCACCACACAGATATTGTCAGGATATATTGTAGTGGCATCTAAGCTTGGATTCCAGTCATTCCTATTTCTTGCAAATCAGTGCCTGGATCAGCCAGACTGGAACTCGGAAGCAGAGCCCACAACACCTGAGCTCTGATGTGCCTCAGGAGGGGTGTAGTTTGATGCTGAGCCATAGAGACATACTAAAAGAGTGGTAGGCAGCGTGCAGGGACGGCTGCAGGGGCAGCACAGAGGAAGCCAGTGCTGCACTAGAATGAGGGGTTTCACCCTCCCCTTCCTGCCCACAGCCACTTTCCCTCTCGTGTCTGTACCATCGCTCATGTGGCCTCACAGAGGGGCTGGAACGTGGAAGCTGCTCAGCTGAACGCCAGCAAAGGGGAAACGACTGGGGTTTAGCCAGGTGGTCCCCCAGCCCAGTTCTCCATGTGGCTGCACAGAACTCGTGCTTGCAGTGGGAAGCCACGGGGAGCAGCGGTCAGGCACAGTGGCAGGCACAGTGTCACCTCTGGTGGGGCAGCCTGCGAGCTGCGAGTGGGTGAAGCTGTCCTGCAGGGCAGCTGTGCCTGCAAGCCCTGCGCAGGACAAGGCTGGCACAGCAGCACTTTAAGTGTGTAAAGCCCACCTTTAAGTAAAAGCCTTTAACCTTCCTTTCCATGGCCTTCAAAAGTATATGAATGACCCAGTCTACAAGTACTGTACAAGCTTGCTTAATTAAAGTAGTTTTGTTCAAAAGAGCTCCAGAGCATTCTATTCACTTTTCTTAACCTCTGTTACTGCTGATCCTCATAAGTTCTTATGGGATGGGGATGAATGAGCTACAAAAACTACACAGGAGCTCCCTTTACCTGCACACCAACCTAATGGGCCTCTAGCCAGCGCCAAACTGAAAACCCTTGTGACCTTGCTAGGGTGACACTGCGCCCAAGCTAATAAGCTATATGCAGAGGCTGAGTGTTCTGGGCTGGGCTTCACAAACATGCTTTTGAACTGGAGCTGGCTGGTGTCCAGGAAGCCGAGCACACATGCAGAGGGCAGTCGTGCATGAGCTCAGCCAACCACAGAGACACATTCACGGTGCCATCAGACTGCAGCCTACAGCTTCTCTCCACAAGATCTGCAGAGCCTCTGCTCTAGACTTCAACGTATATGCAATGTATTTCACCTAACCTTCCCTTCTGAGACAATGGAAACCTTCTGCATTATACAAGCTATCCCGTCATCTTCTGGCATTGTATACTCCCAATAAATCATAGGATTGACTTGGCTGTTCCTTGCTGCAGGGACCATCCCTTTCCATGTGGTTTGAGGAATATCCCTGTAATTACCATTGTTTTGCAAGGCATATGAGGCATGATGATGTCTCTTCCAGTTTGTAACTGCTATATCTCACAAAGCTAAAACTTGGCCATACTTTTCATTCAAAAAACCATGCATTATAAAAGTCCTGTTCAGCTAAGCTTTTTTTTTCAAGACAATCAATAAACGTATACAAATTACGATTATGTAATATAGTTAATGAGTGTTTAGTTCACATTACTTCAATCACAGTTCAACATAAATAGAGGCTACTACATTTTCTAACTTGGCCATCATTGGTTTTTACCCAGTTCTTACTGCACACTTCAGCTGGGCTGTTGCAATTATTTACCACACCCCCACTGACACAAAATAAAGTATTTTTACTACTTGCATTATTTTATTAATACAGCTAGAACTTAACTCAGCTCTTTCACTCCTCTCCCTCTTTTTCTCTCCTCTCCAAGACCTATTGACAAAGCTGGATCCCTAAAGCTCCATATGTCTGAAAACAGGTAAGGTTATGCAAACAGAACACAAAGTAAGTGTAGAAAAAGAAACTGAAAAGCAAGACTACTCTCTGTCTATGCATAAGAATAAAAGACTATACAAAGTATAGAGCAGAAAATGGCAGCTGTAATTAAATGTTAGAGAATACTTCCAGCAGGAACAAGTAATCTAAAAATCAGAACAGGAATGGGAGGGAGAAATAGGCCTACTATTGTGTAAGTCAGGCAGAAATCAAAATGCGGTATTTCAAGTGGGGAATAGGCACACCATGTATGTTAGGCAGCTATTCTGACAACTTAGGTGTGTCTGGCAAATATCTGCATGCTAGATGAATGTTGACATTTCCTTTGAGATGTAAGCCTGTACAACTAACACATGTAATATCTCAAAAAGAAACTCACAGATTTTTTCTGACTAAGTTATGATATAATTCAGTGCCTTTACTATGCAACATCTATCTAATGTTAAGAAAGGCCAGTTAGGACTTACTTAATTTCACACATACTTGGTCAAAAGCAATTGCTTCACTTTTTAAGAAATTGTCTGTATTATTTGCCATTATGTATCTTGCAGCCTTCTCAGTATTCATAATAACCTTATTTAAATTGGAATTAGGAAGTGTGATTCACAAGCTTGACACTGGGAAAACAAACTTCTATTAAAAAAGATACCATTATTTATGTGTTATTAAACAGCTGGAAAAACTCTATTGGCACCAAAAAATATGTATTTAGGCATACCGACTAGCACAATGAAAGCAGAAACTTTCAAATTATTAAATTAAGCTGCTGTAGTTAATGGCTGAATTCAGTTTGCCTGGACTGAAGGAAACAGCTCAGTCACCCAAAATCCAATAGCAAAAAATAAACAGTCAATATTTTTCCCCTCTGGGAATGGGAGCAAGTACCAGCTGCCACACTGTATACATAACTGAGATCTGGCTCAAGGACCAGATTTGCATAAGAATGAGCAAGGAGTGTTTTTTAACTGCCTACGTGACACAGGAACAGAAGCGCTTGTAGTGAGAGTTAAAACAAGCAAGCTAAACTCGGTACTCTAAACTCCCCTTAGGTATCTTTATCCTGACTCGCTTGAGTATGCCTCTAGGAGATGTCTTCGACAGGAACAGAGGGAAATCTGAGCACAGTGAAGAACCCACTATATAAATGGAGGGATTTCCATCACCTCCAAGGAGGGCAAGAGCTGGGCTTACATGTAAACAGAAGCATTCTTGCAAGATTTGCCGTTTAGCTGCATCTGATGTTAAGAAATTCCTGCTATTGTGACTTTGTTACAGGTTACACCAGTGCAGCATACTGCATTAGAAAAAAATAGCCCGTGGCCATGTTTTTAATATGCAGTGCAGCTAATCTAGTCCATATGGGAACATGCACCAGCTCTTTAGAGGGCTCCAGCTGTATCCTTCAGAGAGAAAGGATCTTGACTGCTGCTACCCAAATTCTTTGCTCTGTCACAGAGGTCCTGCCATGACATTGGGAAGGTTATCGAATCTCTTGTGCTTTGGGCTCTCTCAGCCTCTAAAGCTAAGGTAACAGAGCATCCCAGCTCCCATCCCTGCCCTGATGGGAAATACATTAGAGACTACGAGCTTCTGAGCTTCTGATATAGGCCATGACTGATCACTGCAGTTACAACATTATCCTTAATCTAGGCCATTATGAGTAAATTAAGGCTCCTTTGTGTCCTCAGTGTTTTGAGACACAATTTTGGTTCCAAATAAGGAATTATTCCTTAATTAACAAAGTCATTTCAACATCATATGTTTTTCGAACCTTTCAACATTTAAATAACAAAACCAATAAAAAACAAACCAACCAAACAAAAACTAAATCAAATAAAGCCTGTCTAAGGGGACAAATATTAATTCAACTGAAATATTGTACCAGTTAGAAATGGCAAAGTAAATAATACTGAAACATAAATACCTGACACAAATGCTCTGACCTTCTGTCAGAGATCAGTGTTTCTGTACCATAAAAATGCATTCAGCTATCCTACCATACTGGATGTTAATATGTAGGTCTTTCTTTAAACTCAAATTAGATTACAATGTTAGTAGGTCATAATGGAGGTATTGTTCTCATAACATGTGCTCTCCTGTGCAATTCTGCTGCTGATAACTATTCAAATCAAGGAATTTAGGTGGCAGTAAAATGCTATACCTTTTATGTCAAGCCATCTAACAAATGTGAGTGTAAAGAAACAATACATTGTACATCAGCAAGTGCTCAAGTAAGTGTTTACTTCTGACATTAACAGTGAAGACAACAACCTCAAGCATCTTTCTGGTGAGGCAAACTCTATAAAAACTTACCCAGTCTGACCTTTCAAATCAGAAGGGTGAGGTTCACCTCCAGAAATGAGAACAGGGGAAGAAGTGAATTTGGCCATGAATGTTGTTTTACCACATTGCCCCACTGTTTTGAGATGTTCATGTTTCAATGACAGAAAACTTGCATTTCTGCATAAACATGTTGGAGTTACTGAATGGAAAAGGTGGGACTGAGAGGGAAGCGAGATGTTTATATACTGTGCCAGATCTCTGCCCTGTGGCCTGGTACAGTGAGGAATTGAAATACCGAACTCTACCTGTTACCACATGAATCAACCACTTCGAAATAATTGCCTAGAGCTTACAGAGGCCTCTAGTACAGAGGTAGATGTCACCTGACTTTGTTCCTGCTTTGCAATCCGCAAGTGCAAAAGCACCGTGTCATGGAAAACATTGCCTTGGAAACAGCAGAGGCCTGGGGCAGGAGCCTGGGAGGGGTCTGGCTCGTTCCCTTTCACCAGAGTTGGAGGCTGAAGTGGGACAAGCTGCACACGGGAAAGAGAGCAAGCTGCTGGCTGCCATCCTGCTCTCTGCTTCCTGCCCTCTGGCTAGCAGAGGGTGGATTTCATCACCCACCTGCGTCACGACTGCTACAAGTAAGGAGCCCAGTTGGCAGTGTGTGCACTGAGCACTTATTCACAGGACTCAGAGACTTTCGACTTCTGGTGTGAGCTTTTGCCAAGTCACATTCGGATCAATTTATCAGGTGAATCTGTGCATAATCCTGGGACTGCTTCTGCCACACACAACAGCTGTAACTGAAGTTTTCAGCTGCTGAAGTGCCCTTGAAAATTTATTCATACATTTGACAGGCGTGCTGTAAGCATCTGACTTGTTTAACCAGGAATAAAACGATGCCATTTAAATTTGCAAAGATACCCTCACCGCCTCTCAATCTTGTCCAAAACATAACATTAATGTAGCATCCTTAGCGCAGTTAACTTCCTCTCTATAAGGCTTAGTGCACCTTAAAAATGAGGTGGAAAATCGTAGATAGCAAACTAAAGAGCCAATAATGTCCTGCTGTTGCAGAAAAAGACCTGGAGGCTTCATTGCTGGAAGGCTTTAAAAACATGTTAAGACATGCTTTTCCCTATGTCAAGAACAACCTAGGAATATCAGCCTTCTCTAGAGGTGGGAGTTGGATCAGATGACTTTGGAGGAGCAGTTCTAGCCCAGTTTTTCTGTAGATCTGTCTTGCACTACTTACTGCCAGCTGCACTTAGCCAGATATAAGTTTACAAAGGCAAATACTAACATCAGCCTTTGCTCACCCCCAAGTCTGATAATAGTCTCACTAGAAGCCTTAAAAAATTCAGTGAAAACGTTATGATTTTATGTGATAAGGATTAATTATTAATAATCATTAGTAATGATGGAAACAGCTATAAAATAATAATAATATGTAAGAGTTAATTCTGTCATAGTGGCAAGACAATTCTCTGATGATTTACATCACTATACTTTAGGTTTCCAAGGAGCAGCTATCCTTTAACTTTACAAATATTTCTTTTTTGAAGTTTTTTCTTCACTTGGGATGATCTGTCTCCAGCTTAAACACAGAATGTTATATACTACCTTCATGCAGGCAGATCTGCAGTTGCTTACCAACACATTTGCAACACTGTCAGACCATTTCAATTCATGGATATTACAAATGCTTTTTATTTAAGTAATGGACTGAACTATTAGTAAACTCTTCAAGAATCTGAGTGAAACTAATTAGTTAAGTGACCATATAAGCACTTCCCCAGCTGCTAATGCAAAGCTAAATAATACAACATCCTTAGCCAAAACTGGAGCCTGGGAAGAAAGTCTGTTGCTTCATTTATAGCCATACTAAAATCAGAAACAAAGCAGCTAGCTATACCCAGGCAGCTGCCAGGTGTGCCTTTGGCAAGATGCTGCTCTGAGAACTGTCTCAGCCCACAGTTACATAGCAGTGGAAAGCAGAAAACCTGAGACATTGACTGAACCAGAGGCCTGCAGTTTGACTACATAAAAAGTCCTTAACTTTCAGAAGGAGTAGCAAGATGCTTCTACTTAAGGCCTAAATATAGAATCTGTACCCCAGTATAAAGCACATATGTGTTGACCTTATTGAAGAATCTGGATTTGAATTGAACTAATAGGGAAAAGTACATCTAAACCTGCATACAAAATACTTGTATCAACATTTCCTTAAAAAGGTTGAGATAGGATCTCAGTTAGAAAGTGTCATCCATTTGGCACAGGAGAAATTCAGCACTTCACTGCCCAGGGAGGGTTGGCCCTGAAACATAGAGATGCTCCTGCTTGACAAGCCTCAGGATGTCTGGGAAGATTTAGACGCTTACACTTTTTCAAACCCAAGGGTTTCTCCCTCAGATACACTGCTCCTGGGGATCCCTAGTCCAGAACCACCTTCTGAGACAGTAACTGCACCGAGAAGTGAAAACAAATAAAACAGGGCTAAGGACTCCATGGCGCAGCGAGGCAGCAAGAAGTGGATAAACAACCAGGGCAGCTTAACATGGCAATTGCCTTCCTGCTGAACCAGTCCTGTGGCTGCCCCTCAGGCTCATATGCACGAGTTCCTTCACAGAACTGTCGCAAAGCTTAAATTATTGATATCTGTGGAGCACAGCCTGTCGTAGGTACCAAAGAACGCTCTCCCTGCAAAATAAATATGAAAGAGAGTAGATCCTGCAGCCACTTAAAGCCTGCTGACAAAGGGCTGCATCTTGCTCTGATCTTAGCCCTGCAGATGGGCCTTCCAGCTCCAGCTGAAAAGCAGCATGCAGCACCAATCCTGGTCACATTCCCATTTTGCTGTTAAACAGTCACGTTCCCAGGCTGTAATTTCTCTGTAGTTTCCAAATAAGCTGTGGCTGCTTATTTGGAGCCTAGCACCATTTCTGAGCTAGCTTTCAGGCTAAAAGCAGGAAGTCTCATTGCTTGTTACTTGCTCAGAGCAGTGTAAAAACCATGAGCAAGGGCAAACTGTCAAGTACTAGTTGTTGAAACCAGTGGACAGCCTGGAGACCAGTGCATGACACAGGAGACCTTGGAAACTCACACGCATTGGAATGAGCATTTCCTGCTTTTTCCCATCACAGGAATGACTACCTAGCAAAACCACCAAAAATAAAACAAATATAATTTTTCTTGGCGATTTGCACTAATGAGGACCTAGAATTTCTAATTCCCAACAGGAGAGGAAAAGGGATCAGGAATTTTCCCAAGATTTTTATGGTGTTTTTCCCTGGAATGGGTTAACACCACAAGGGTTTCTGCTATATCCAAGCCAAATGCAAGTAGACCTTGACTCTCTATTTTTTTTCTCCAAATAACCCAAGTGAAGCCTAGATAAGCCCCACAGCTGTATTCACCTGCTGGAATTAGTCAGAAATAGATGGTGTCCCTAGCATAGTAACAAACAGAGTGAGATACACAGGAAGAAGAAACAGGTTAGGGTCACACTGGACCTTTCTTGCATGCTTTTGCTGATGCTTACACAATAGATAAGCACTGCAGTGCACTTGAACATGACAATGAAGATGATAATGAGAACTTACTCACTGAGAAAACAACAGCAAGAGAAAGATGGGGCATGCTGGGAAAAACCAGAGCAGAAAGCACACTTAATTTCAATGGAAAATGAAACAAGATAGACCCCTTATCTCACTGAAGCCACTGGGGTTCACGACCCTGGCTGCAAAGATGCATTTCAGTATGATAGCCCATTGGAACAACATGACTGGCAGCTGTAGAAGGATTTATGAAGATGATGCAGAGAAACAGATTGACTTTTGTAAGCTCTTGAAATAACTAGCAGCTGGAGAAGCTCATCCACATCACCTAATCTGTCCAGCTCCACTTTGCAGGAACGCTCATGGCCTCAGTAACCCATCTGCAGTGCCACTGCACTGCCCTCTAGTTCACTGCACAATTACTCTCATTGTAAGAAACATTCTCTTATGACTTGAGATTTTCCTGTTTCAGCTTCAGGCCATTGCACCTTGTCTTTCTTTCTTCTGAGAATGTGGGTAATTCCCTTCTTTCATTTATACTATTATCTCTGCAATTATTTATAGTCTGTAACTGTAAATCTCCTGAGTCCTCCATTTAACACAGTTCTTTTCACTGTCACTTTCTGCAGTCTTACTTTTCTATCATCATCCATTACTGGCTTTGTATCATCTCTATTTTTAATAATTGTTATGATATGAGGACTTCGGTGAATTCACCATTCTAACTGCAGAAAATCACAGCTATATGAACCAGAGACTCATTATTTCAATCCTATTACTAGAGAAAAGGTAGTGTGTTTTATGTGACAATGAGACTCAAAAAGCACAGGCAACCTCATTTTCAAATGGCAAATCACACATCCTAAATTTGGACTGTAGAAGCAAAGCTCTGAGAATTCTCAGATGACTGTCCAAAATATTGCTGTTTCCTTCAACTATATGCTAAGAAATACAACAGCAAGCAGTTTTTTGCTAAATTCATAAATAGTAATGAGAACATCAGTCTGAAAGCAGGGTCTGACAACAGAAATTATTAACAAAACCTTTTTGCTAGGTGACAGTGATTCCCTTCTACATATATCAATAAAAATTTAAAATTTGAATAGTGGCATGTATTTACCTAAAAATACGCCAAAAGCTCCAATAATAATAATAACTATTGGGAAAGGCAAAGATACCATTTCTGCTACAAAATTGTTGATGTATTTTGAAATTTTCCTAAGCTGTCATTTTTGAAAAAAAAAATCTGACAATATATTAACTGCTGTTCTGAAGATTGAACCATCCAGTCACTATTTCTACTGTATTTACTTCTAAGCTCCTTGAGCCCTTGCCAAGCATTGATAAATATACCCCCTGGAAGTGCTTTCTGACACAGGGGGACATGTTTTCCTTCATTTTACTGGGCAAAAAGGCATCAAAAAACTGATCTGCACAAGAACATTTGAAAAAACTTTCTACAAAGCCAAGTCATAAACTGAACCTACATATCCTGAGCTGTTCAGTATCTTCACAGCAATATTCTCAGGAAAAAAACAAACGAGGTAAGTGCAATTGAAAAGCCTAAAGAATCACTTGTTATATGCAAATAAGATTTCTCTCCTTGTAACAGGAGATGTTATGCAGTATTGACACTGAAACTAACTGCAGAGATCATGATAAAATGGATCTCCAAGGAATAGCAGAGACACGATAAAATTGCAACCATGACAAAAACGCAGCTTTGAAAAGGTACTTACCTATATTTTAAAGAATTCAGGTGAAATGAAATAATGGTTATGACAGTGCAGTAGTTTTGCATACTAATAATGTGACAGACTTCAGGAAAAAAAGATCAAAATCCATATGGAATAGTAAGATTCTAACGGGATAGATTTGGAGTCTGATACGGGCTACCAGACACAGCAGGCACAGCTCTACAGTGTTACATGGGGGAAAGATAGGTCAGGGCCTTGTATTTTTACTTGAACTTTCCATATGCAGAAAAAAATACTACTGATTGCTGTCAGTTCTGGCTACTTCAGCACATGAATGATGGGTATATCTTCACCAGGTAGCAAATGAACCAACTCTACTGTGGTTGAGTTTTGTTTTCTATTAAGATTTCCACAGAAGATCTGGTAAAATCTGATTTGAATGATCACCAGCAAACACACTTTAAATCAAATGAAATGATACACAGAATTAGGTTGTCTATTGTAAAAGACCAAATTTTAAAAACTTGAGAGAACTAGAAAGTTCAAGAATTTGCAATTCCTTCAAATGCTCATTAAATGTATTAATAAATTAAAAAAAGAAAGTCCATTGCATAGATATTGAATATGATACTAAGATTAAAGATCCTCTAAGTACAGCTCTGTAACTAAATTAATACTTGATTCACTTTTCAACAGAACAATGACCATGCTGTCAAGTGTAAGATGGTTAAAAGAAAAAAAAAAAACAGAACAAGTGGAACAGAGGTGAAACTCCAAAGATCTTGCAGTGGCATAGACAGTCTCTATCCTAAGATGTGCTTTGGAAGAACAAAATGAACATTGTTTATATTTAAGGAAGACAATGGGAGAAGTTTCTCCAACTGCTCAGCCAGTCACTTACAGTCTCAACTTCAATAATATACTAAGTTTTAGAACAAATACAGAATAGAAAACTTGATAAACTTCATATGTGCTTGGAAAATGGGAGAAAGCAATTGGGATTTACCACAATTTGATTGTACCCAGCTAACTCCAGTCTTTCTTTCAATAAGCCATCTGAATTTTTCAACTAATTAGCTAGACCAAGTCCACATGTCACTCAGTAAAGAATCTAAATGAGACGAATATGGGAAACTATTAGTTAAGCAGCAAATACTGGCAATTTGTGCAAGAGTTGCCAGATGGCATAACATATACGGCTTAAAGGATATATGAGGAGTAATGGTGAAAAGAAAACTTTAGGATAAAGGAGGTTACTAAGAGGTGATCAGCCATGGAACCTATCATATAGTATTATCACCAATCTTAAATATCATCACCAACAATCTAGCCACCAAAATTAGAAAGGAGGTTTACAAAATTAAGGACATGAAGTTGGACAGCACACTTTAATAGACAACTGACATATAAACTAAATAATAGAAATTGCATAAATGTCTCTGAATGGCCACGCAGAAATGTCCATTTCTTCCCTCGGATTATAAAGGCAAACTTGCTCCTCAAGATAAATACTTAGGGCAGGTGGATATGTACAGCAGAGACCACAACACCACCTGATGCAGCCAGAGAGAGAGCACAGGATGTCAGTCAAGGTACTTTCAGCAAGGAAAATTACCAGCGTCAGCTTAAAGTCAGCACAGAAGAGTTGAAAAAGTCCTCCTGTGGAGCTCTTCAAGCCCTGGAGCACCACGTGCTTTCTGTTCAGTCAAGCCCAGGAAAGGTGGGTTCAAGCTGGGAGAGGGCCTGATGATCCCAATCACAATGGCTAGAGGAATGGTACATCAACAGCGAGGAGCCCTAAGGAGTTTGGCTAATTTAGCTTGGAAAAGAGAGAGCTAAGAGAGGACAGGGAAGAATGTCAGGCACAGTCACCGAACACAAATAAATGTCAGTCTCAGAAACAACAGGAACAAAATTAAAAGAATAATAAAATCTGTGTGGAAATTAGAAGGAAACTAGGTAGCCAGAAACAAGACATCAGGGTACTCTAGATAAGGTTTACAGTAAATGCCATTGTAAAGGAAAAATAATCAAGAAAAATAATCAAGAAACCCTCCTTTTGAAACCAGTTGTAACAAGGAAACAATTACCTTACAAGGATAGAATATACTTGTATCTATCCTATCTGGGTATGTCCTAAGACGGCCCAGGCCTAAGAAAGCTGATTTTCAACCCGCAGAATAAAGTTGGAGTCTATGTACTGCTATAGGCAGACACATTTTGTTCTACACATTATACTACTGAAATAGATTCAGAAACTGTATTTCATGGCATCACTTAATTTCACAGAAGCAATTTTCTTGTAAGCAAAATCTAACAATATTTCAGGATGCAGAACAATACTATCTTGCATATAGATACAAAGGCATCAGTACCAATCAATTTCAATGTAAGTTAAAATTTAAGGGAGTGCTGTTATATTGCATTTCCTCAGTTTGTAAATCTGTCTACCACTTCTTGCCAAACACCACCTGCATCAGAGACAAGCCTGACCATTTGCCTGTCGAATATTACACCTCTTCCCAACACGGGTATCCAAAAAAAGACTGTGAAACTTAAACATATGGGGAAGAGAAAGGGCTAATGAATGAAAATGGCAAGAGTTTACAACACCCTTAGTGATGACAAATGATATTTGCATTTAAAATGTGAGTAGGCAATGCAGAGTGTAACAACAGATCATTTTTGCAAGAACTATGGGACATGGAAAACACAATCCACTGTTAAGTCCAAATAACTGATGAGCCCAGGGCAGTTCTCTTACCATCTTCTTAGTTTGTTCTTTTTTTGACCAGCAAGTCCCACAGTCTACCTGCAAAGAACAGTGAGGAATTCCCTAGGTTCTCTGCTGCTTATCCTTATACAGAGGTACACACTGGTTTTCTGCAATGTCTGCTTTTGTGTGAACCAGGAACATATTCAGGGATTTTTATATTCAGCTTAATACACTGCATTCTGTTTCCACATTATCCTCCAAATCTAAACATTCCCAAAGTAATGCAAGAATATCATGGCCCACTCCAAGCTTGCCAGTAATGTCTTGCTCCCCCTTCTATTTCCTATGCTCTACAGGCACAACACTGCAATCCTAAGTTTTAACCCACTTAATTAATCACATTTCTTATTTTTAACACATACCACATTGTTTTTCATCCTTCGTAAAGAAGAAAACAAATATTAATATCCTTCTCCACTTACTATAGAGATTTTTGGAACACAAATGTCAGATTTCCCATGTGCAAGCATGTGTACTTCCACAAAGGTGAACGTATAGACTGTTAATCAGTGTACATTAAAGAAAAACAAACTTCAAATTCCTCTTTTTTCACTCGAAAACTTTACAAACATGCACTTCTGGTGGAATTTTAATATGTGTTCATACTACCAGGTTTTCTCACAGGAAAATCTGATCAGAATATACTAGAGTTTATGTATAATTAGTCTTGCAGTACCAGCAAGATCAAGTTTTATTTGGTTTATTACTAAGCAGACAGAATAGGTGTCACATGAGGGCATGATATTCTAAAGAGTTTCTCGTTTCTAAAGATAAATATAAAGAGTGTACAGCTGTAGTTTTGGTAAGGGTGTATTTTGAAGCCACATTCTGTGTCACATCTAAAAGAAATGGAGGCTCTTTTTTTCACAACTAAAGTTTTATCACATATTACTGAAAATTTAAAAAATTTAAAAAGGATAATGGAAATTTTGGTTCCAAAGCATGACTTACAATTCTCTCATTTCCAGGCTTACACACTGCAGAGTGCCACCAATGAAATAAGAACTTGGGTTTTGAAAACAAATTAAATACTTCCAAGGTTCTGTTCCTAACATGGCATGTTCCCTCCAATATGAAGCCTTCTAATACTGTAACACTAAGCAAAATGCACTTGTGTGCATATCACACACACTCACGAACAGGGGATCCCCATTAATAAGTGACCATACAAAGAAAACTGACCAGTTTGTAGCACAGAGGAGGAAATCCTGTCCCCATAGAAATCAGCAGCAAATTCCAATTGATGTTGATATTGGGAATTGTATCCATTGTTTTAGCCATTGTGAAGAACACAGCCAAAAGAAATAAGTATTTTCTAGTCTCCTTCAGAGATGAACTATACATTTCTTGTACCACTAACAATTTTTAAAAAATTTAAAAGTGGATTAAAATCACCAGTGAAGTTCTGCCTCATTTTTACAGCTCATATGATGATGTTGGGAAAGGTAAAGGTGACTTTTCTGTGAGTCCTGATTTACTCCTAGGTATCCTGAAAACACAGGAATGGTGCATTTTTACTGCAAAGTTGTGTATGTGTTTCTTCGTTCCCCTTCTTTTTGCATAAAGCTGCAGACAAAACAGAACATGGACATGAGTAGGATTTTTTAACCAGAGTATAAACCTTCATATGGTTTGCAGAGAAGCCTCCAAAAAGAAAAAAAAAAAAAAAAAAAAAAGAAAAATGAAAAAATAGGTGCCCGTATCCCTTAGATACAGACACGCAATCACATGAATCAGGATTCATGCACATACCTATTTTAAAATATTCCCAAAAGATGCTTTCTCTCTCTCTCTCATCCTCTGTACAACTCCTCTGAAGTCAGTAATATAGATCCCGGCTCTGCACTTCAAAAATATAGCCATGGACACACCTCCTTCATTTACTGTCATTTCAGGCATACAATCCCATACGCAGTTAATGTCTTTAATGCCAGCACACAATGAAGAAAATATTTCTGCAACTGATCCTAACGCAGGGTGCTATCCCATAATACATAGCTCCTGCTTTTTCCACCCATGAAGCTTTCCTTTTCTTTATTAGATTAGGTTGAATATTGTAGACACATCCTCACTTCATGTCCTTCACCAAAGGAGCCGAGGGCAAAAGTCCCATTGATTTAAGACCTGAGGCTGAATTAGCAATCCCAGTGCTTCAGGAATTCATTTCGAAATGGAGGCTGTATGGTCTTTAAGGCAAACACAGAAAGGAACAAAACACACTGAATTCATATTATATGTACTCCAGAAGGTCCTTTTTGTTCTTTATTTTTACTTGTAAGTTTACTTTACACTCTATAACCAATAGGGTAAATTATCCCAAAGGAACCAAACCAAAGGATGGAACCACTTATCCGTTTCTTCCGTAAGTCCAAATGCATTAACAGGTGAATTGATGTTGGAAAGTCTCAGGGAGCCAATATCTCCCACAATTCCCAAAATGAAAGGTAATATGATGCCTTTTCTTGTTGCATCACACTTTAAGGTGAAGGCAATGCCTAACTGGTTCACTTAGCTTCTTGGCAATATTTTCCAGCTTTTTCAAGGGAACATCACATGTTCAAGAATATTCACCAATTACAGCCAGAAAACAGGGTGAAGACTTGGAGACATTGCTAAAAACAATTAGCAGCAATAAAACAATTATGTATAATATTTAATACCATAACCACCTGACTATGGGAACTTGCTTAACTGAGGTGGCAATGCCAGCTTTCCCTTCACACTCCCTCTCTGTACTGAGGTTGTGCACTTTCTTACCCGCCTACTGTCTGCAGCTTCCTGACTTCCCCAAAGCTGAAGAAGTTCAACTCAAACACACATGCCAAAACACAAAGACTGCAGGTCACAAATGGAGGCAACACAAATGTTAATGCGTTTTCCCTGACATGATGCAAAAAGGAGTTATAATTACAAGAGCCAGCTCATATTCCCTACAAAATTTAGCACCCTTCCTAAACCTTAGACCATCCTGGGCGCTTTGCTCCTACATTATCACTAGCACAGTAGGGCTGCTATTCCCCCATGTGTGTGTATTTTCAATAGAAACAAACCCACAGTTTTATTCTATTCTCCTGTATGGATATATTCTGGCTTGTATCCTTGTATGAACAAGTGACTCTCTATTTCATTGTACACACTGCAGACCCCCCAGAAACCCTCCCATTCCCACATGAAGCAAGCCTTTGAAAGACTATAGCTGCTGCAAACCTCAGTGCAGATGGCTCCCATCTTGCAAATCATCTCATAGCATCCAGCAGGATTCCTGCCCCTTTCTTGAACAGAGTTCCTGTAAGGATGGTGCTAAGGATGGAGAAAACTTTTCTGCCTGAGATCCCTTTATGGAGATTCAACCAAAACCTGTGGATTACAGGATTCATGCACTAACTTTCTCAACTGCTTTAATATAGTTGAAACCATAAAAATTATTTTACAGAAAGTTCTGCTTTGGAGTCCAAACCCAGGGGTGTACAAAGAGCTAGGTACCTCCCAGATAAAAAGTTGGATTCCCATCACAAAGCCAGGTGCAGATGCTCATGGAGCAGCGATACGGCAGGACACAAAGTGTATTTTTTTCTTCCTCCAGTAAACCTGTATCTTCCACAGACAAACAAGGAAGGCCATCAGCTACCAGGATGCACCAAGGTATGTCCAGCTCTGTATTTCTGCATGACTGGAGTCTTCTTGTGCATTGCTGCACTCAGAATATGGCTTATAAAATATTTCTGTCATGACAGCAGGGCATTTGTGAAAATGCTGTTCAGCTCAAAGCACAGCAGGCCATGCAGCAGTGAGCATCCGACCGAAGGCAGTATGTTGTGCCGAAGATCTGCAAGAAGAATGATGTTTTCAACATACTACTTACACTAAGCCATCTTCCTGAGGAGCCCAGTCAACCCCCTTGTACACAATAGATTTTTCTTGCTTGCAGCAGCATATGTTTGCAAGAACAAGGCTGTAGCATCTAATGCCACATACCAGGCAGGCTGGGAAAGCAGTCTTTGCCCCTGAGGCCATGAGGTGGAAGGGCTGTAGGGAGGCAAACACTAGGATCTGCTCTCTTTGCATTTACGCACATCTGAGAAATATAATCCCCAGATGTATTTCAGTTACACGAAATAAAATCTTGACTTTTAAAACAAGTCTCTGATAAATCAACTATTTTCTCATTTGGATGACGTGGACAGTCTTACATTACATGAACTGTAAGAGATAATCCACTCCAAAGTTATTCATGCAGTAGTATGGTTTGTCTTTAGTGTAGTCATGATACAACTGGATGTGAATCAAAAAGGGCTTCACTCTGCAAATAACATACAAAGAAATATGTTATGACATTGAGGAAACACAGAAAATCAAAGATACTTGCTTCAATGAAGGAATCATTCACGTTACTAGAAAAGACTGAAAGTATTAGGCTAATATATCAAGACTTCATTTCCAAGGAAAGAAGCAGCAACCAGCTTTTTCATCATTTTTGGATGAAGCTGCTTGCTGAGGCTGGTATCTGCACAACAGTATTACAAGCACAGCACACAGTACCACCATAAACTAGCAAGTCTATACAAATACTTTTATTTTTAAAAGCAGAGGATTTTAGGAAGCACAATTTCGAATTCTAAGAGTGCCGTGTACAACCTCAACTTTGCATTTTACCAGCCCTTCTTTTCTATCTATATTTCACCGAGACGTAATTGGATTTACAAAACCTTACAAACGTGGAATAAAACTACCAATTCTCCTCCTTAAAATAAAAGGTTAAGCTTGTAATTACAGGACTTTGACATATCGTTTTGTAAAATTACTGATTAACTACGATCCCTCGATCGGAGAAGGCAGAAGTGCTTTTCTTCCTCGAGAGCAGCGCCTGCTTCGTTTTAAATCAAGCTCCGCTACAGAGGGAGGGAAAACCGCACGAACACGCGAGCACGTGCGCACGGGGCGGCGGGCAGCGCATGGAAGAAACGCTTCTTGGGAAGCAGCCGGGGCGCAGCGCGGGTTTCGGCACGCCTTGCTGTGGCGCCCGGGCCGGGGGAGCCGCATTCCCCCTCCCCGCGGCCGGCGGCAGCGGCGCTGGGGAGACGCAGGGCAAACAAAGCCG